>VZRQ01002785.1:176726-321772 GCA_013397975.1 Machaerirhynchus nigripectus | reverse complement strand
CCCTCCCCAACAATGCACGTATTTTATGCAATAAAAATCAATGAGATTTGGAAGTTACACGTGCTTTGTCACTTAGGAAAGTCCCACCAGATGCCTTTTCTGAATTTTCAGTGCCTCAGTATGCTGTAAAATCCAGTCTTGGCTAGAAGGTGGAAAAGCAGGAATATGTCCTCACCACAGTGATCCTGGAAACCCTTGATCAAAAATACACAGAAATACAGAACTATCCAGTGTATCCTCTACAAATGAAAGCAAAAGATCACCAAATCCAAAACATTGCTGCCTTCATTCTCAAGAGTGAAAAAGTTCTGCATTTTATGCAGCCTCTAATATCATTATAAATATAAATTCTTCAGCCAGTTCTCTTTTTTTTTTTGGAAGCTTGGATGCCAGCACGTGGTTATGGGTAAATATCAATCAATAATAGCAGCTGCCACGTGGGAACCAGTATGATCAAGCCCTAATCCTAACTGGTGTTTCAACTCCAACTCCTGTCACTGATGATGTTTCTGAAAATCTTTGGTTATTGCCAAAAGACAAGAAGTAGTTACAAAAGTGAATAATGCAAAACAAGAAAAATAATGGCCGCAAACCAAAGTAAAATACTCCCCTACACACAAGTTTTCCCACTTTGGAGAGGATAAAAGAAGAAACTGCACATGGCTGATATTAAACAAACCACTTAATTCACCAATTCACCACTTGAAGGCATTCAGATATTGTGGTGATGTGGCCCGCATAAAAAACATACATAAAATATAACAAGAGAATCTTCTTCAACCATTAACAGGTACAGTTTCCATTATTTCTTTATTTTATTACATACTTAGTTTTAATTATGTACAGACCTAGATAAAACTTGCTTGGAAGCAGGCCAAGGGTAAGATTTGCACACCTCAGGTACTGATACCGTGTCCAGCTTATGGTTCATTTTGATTTTATTGACTTTATTTACTATCTGAGATGGCAAGGATGTGGCTTCCCCAGCATTCTCCATAGCTGTAATTATTCATGCTACCCTGGAACCAAATAGACTCACTGGTCGCAAGGTAATTAAACACTGCTGAGAGCAGTTGTTTTATTTAAGGAGAACTTACTGTCTGTATCATACATTTATGAGCAGATTATTTAGAGAGTGGCATTCTAGAACTGAGCAATTCTGTGGGAGGGAAGGGGCTGTAATTCAGAGTTTTGCTGCAAAGCAGCCTCGTCCTGAACAAGCTGGGATCTCTCTGCATCCCCAGCAGGGTGGGCAGCAGGGGAGGGGGGATTCTGCCCCTCTGCCCCTCCCGGCTGAGACCCCACCTGCAGAGCTGCCCTAGCCCTGGCGTCCAGCACAGGAAGGACCTGGAGCTGCTGGAGAGAGTCCAGAGGAGTCTCCAGGATGATCAGAGGGATGGAGCAGCTCTGCTGGGAGGAAAGGCTGGGAGAGCTGGGTTTGTCCAGCCTGGAGAACAGAAGCTTTGTGGTGAACTAATTGGTGCCGTCCAGTACCTGAAGGGGACTTACAGGCAGGGAGAGAGAATATTTACAAGGGATGGAGTGACAGGACATGGGGGAGTGGCCTCACCCTGAAAGAGCAGGTTTAGATCAGATATTAGGATGAAATTGTTCCCTGTGAGGGCGGTGATGCCCTGGCACAGGGTGCCCAGAGAAGCTGTGGCTGCCCCTGGATCCCTGGAAGTGTCCAAGGCCAGGGTTGGATGGGGCTTGGAGCAGCCTGGGCTAGTGGAAGGTATCCCTGCCCATGGCAGGGGGGGGAATGGGGTGGGCTTTTATGTCCCTTCCCACCCCAACCATTCTGTGATTCCATGATTTCTGTCTTGTCCTTTCTCAGTGGTGACTCAAACTTTCTTCTTTGCAATCATCTAAACAAAGCTCTGAAGGCTTTACTACGCAACCTTTTTTACCCCCTTTATGTGCAAAATTCTGTTGTTTTTTTTTTTTCTCCTGAAGAAATAAATGAATTATTAAGAGGAAATGGGAGCATACGAATTTTTTGTTCCACTGGAGGGGTTTCTGTAGCAAAACTGAAGCTGGAAAGTGGGTGATTGCAGAACCGCTAATGCAGTTACTTAGAATAAATTCTAAAACCAAAATAATTTATAGGAATAAAAATATGATAAAGTCTATGGGCTGACTACAACAGTAATTCATGTTCATACCACACTCCCAAGAGACTTCTTACCATTCAGTTTTTCCTTAAATTTATTATTTTAAGATGTCTTTTTCAGCTCATCTCTAGAGGAATCACACAGATTTTGTAAAACTTGTTTTCCTGACCCATCTACGTAGAAAATTGCTAGAATTTTCTTCAACTTCCAATGAAATTTAGTCTCTACTTCTTATAGAATATATTGTTTAGCCTTTTCCTGACCCAGAATGAATCATCTTCTGTCAGAAGGGGACTATGTATTGGTGTGTTTAAACCTAGATTTCTGCTTTAAAGCACTGATGCAGCCAGTGCCTGTTGTTTAAAATGTTTTTCCTTTTAGTACTAAGCTTCTCTTCATCACTTTTAAAAGGGCTATTGAACACTGGCATAGTCTTAAAGCAGTGATGTTGTTCAACATTTAAAATAAAGTATTAGGACAGATATATTTTTGAGCAGCAATTTATGTCTTAAAAAACGATTGTGATATTGAAGTTCTGAATTAACTGTAAATAATGGAGCCCTCCACCTAGGCGATGATGAAAATATAAAAATATATCAGTGTTTGGTAGGTTTTGGATCAATAGATAATCTTTCCAGCTGTCTCCTGGAGGCTAAGTTACTTGAAACAGCAGTGAGGGTGTCTTGGACATGGAGCACGTGATGTTTCAGGAGACTGAGCTCTCCCAGATATTTTGGCTGGCATCTAAAGTAGCAGAGAAAACAGGGGAATGTCTGAAAAATAGTGGTTCCAAAACATCTTACAGAGATTATTGTTATTGATATTAATGTTAAATTGAAACCCGGAGCTTCTAAATGATGAACTTTAAAGGAAAAGGATGCTAGTGCTCTCTGAGATCACTCCTTTAGCTGTGATACACATCAGGGTTTTGTCTGTGACATTATGTTGTAGGCCTGCCCCACTTCTTGCGTATTTCTTGGCACTCCATCCCCTCCTTTTATAGGTTACCATTGTCAGCCTTGATCATCTGGCATTTTTTTAAAATGTTCTCAAAACAGTGGCTTTGCCTCTGACACATCTTTAAGTGATCCTAACTTTTCAATACAAGGAGATTCGTTGCCATAACATCTGTCTTTCTGATAATAATTCTGGTAGTAGCAATTTCATCTCTTTCATGTGTTGAAATTTGAGCTCTGTGATTTCCTTATTAGTGGCATCTGGAATTATTAAAAACTGGCAACACAGTCTGGAGTATCCTCCTCCAAGGGTGACCATATCCCATCTAAAATGCACTGAGTCTCTGGGCTGGTTGGCCTGACTGTCCTTGTCTTGGTTCTGTGATGTTCTCTAGGGTTAGAAGAATGTCCTGTTAAGTACCTCATGCTGATCAGAAGAGTTCTGTAATGAGCAAATCGTGGCATGTAAATGTCCTTAATAGTTGTGATACATATTTTGGGAGTTTAATATTTCACTCTAACAGTTTAAACTGTAAAAAGAAAAGAAAGGAAGGAGAGGGAAAGGTCTTTGTAAGAAGGAAAACCAATGCTATGCCTGAACAGAGATCATTCTAGCATTCAGCAGATGCTGAAATTTCTTACCTTCCTTAAGTGCTTTTTGTTCTTACTTTATTTCATTTCCTAACCAAATGTAGTTGAAGTTCCCTGTGTAAATAAGTTCTAGCCTTAATATCATGCAGTTTTACCTGTGAAGCTTTTCAGACTTCACTCAGCATAAATTTCTGTATTCTGTCTTTACTGTTCAGCTAATATTGTTGATGCTGGTTGAGACTGTGGTCATTTTCTGCAGTAATAGAACAGTCAGTACCCTGATTTCTTCCACTTACCAGACTTGGATGTGCTGAGAAACAATAGAACTGCTCATGTCAGGTGGCAAATCAGGCTTAAAAACACTTGAATATTATATCCAGGGAGCTGGATGTAACGTTGAGTGACCTGGGAGGGAACTGCAGCCTTGGGGTGGAAATGCAGTGGAAGACCCTCTCCTGAGGTAGAGGACTCTGCAGCCCCTGGTCTGGTGCCTGTGGGAACTGGCTCTTCCTGAACTGAGAATAAATCAAATGGGCAGGGAAAAGCTCTAAGGAAATTAGAATGGAAGCAGCTCAGACTGAGAAAATTGTTTGAAAATATCTCGAGTACAAGCAGTATGCAAATGCTGTTAATGGTCACAAGAAATCAGGGACTTGATGAATATATTCTCCTGTAGCAAAGTTCTCCTCATTGCGCCATGAATAGAAGTAATTCTGTCCATAGGAACTTGAATACGGATATTTTGGCATTCAAGGAATTCTGTGCATTTCTCCTCCTTCTCCTTTTAACCCAATGCCAGCAGCAATTTTTACTTCCTTTTCATCCCAAAGTATCTTTCTTCCCTTTGCTGAAAAAGATTAACAGAGAAATGGCAAAAGGCTCAATACCAAGCTTTTTCATTTTTTCAGGAAACGAATAAATTCCTTTCTATCCCTTCTAGGAATGAAGGCCAAAAATTTATCACAGAGTAACAATAAAATAAGAGTATTTAAGGACCTAAATAAATAAACTTTAATAAACTTATATTTTCAGCACAGAGCAGATGGTGTTTGACAGACCTGCCTGAAGCTATGTAGCATCACATGCCATGCTAGTTGTTTTTCAATAATGTGATTTACCAAACAAATTTCTTTGAAATGATACAGTGAAGAGGGGGTTTGTGTACAGATTAAAAGGCAGTAGCCATTTTATAAGTAACAGGTGAAGAACATTTAAAATTCCTGGCTAAGTAGAAAGGGTGCAGAATGTGAGGCTTCAGCCATATTTGTGTGAGTTAATAAAATACCACCATTGAGAGAGCTCAACTGGATCTCTTGGTTTGGTTTAGCTTTCCAGCACAGACTGCTTCATCCCATTTCATCTCCAGGCAGCATGGAGGCACGATTTGGGCAATTGCACACAGCAGTGTGGAACAGGCTTTGTTCTGTTTCGGAGGGAGGAGGACTGGCCAGATGGGTATTGACAGTTTGTGTTGTGTGGCCTGAGGGTCACAGAAGGGTTCCCAGTTGTTTTGTGTTTCACAGTAGGATGTACCTTAAGGGCCACTGTTTGTGTAAACACTGTTATTTAAAACTGGAGTCAAAAAGTTACCGGGTAGATCTGAAGAGAGGCTTGGAGAGGTGCTGGATTTAGGCTACCATGGGCCTACTCTCAGATAGAGTTTCCTCCTATGAGACAAACAAAGCACCCAGATTAGGAACCTGAATTACAGACTTTGAGGTCGATCTCAACATTTCTACTTTTATTTCCAATAACCAGGAGCCTTTTCCCCTAAATGGTGCAGTTTATCAAATGCTTAATTTATTTAGTGTCACTGTATCCTGTAGCTGACTACCCTGGAAGGATTCCCAAGTTCCTGCTCAAGGACAACTTTCTGACCCCCTAAGTGGGTGCCAAGCATTAATTGCTTGACCTCACCATGTTGGTGATGAATACAAAATACATCTGCCCTGCATGAGATCAGTGAGGAGGAATTGTTTTGTTTGAGAGCAGTAAAACACCATCCCTATGTAGCCTTAAGTGCCGTGGTGTTTGCTCTTTGATTATTCACATTGCGTTAATACTTACAGGAATTTTGGCCTGTTTAGCAAATTATGCCCTGATTTTACTAAAAATAAGGTGGAAAAAGTGCCAAACAAAGGCACTTTGTCCTAAAAAAAAGTTTTAACATATTTTTTGTGGTTATAGATCTTTCTAAGCCAGTCCATTAAGGCTTAAACAATGAGAAGGAAGAGAAGAAATTAAAGAATATTAAATAAGTTGAATTATTTGACTGGAAAAATAAAGTATCCCAGAACACGAATGTCACCAAGGAAACTTGGTTCAGCGAGTGCACAGCGCACAGCTGGAATAATTTTCCTTTTTTCTAAGTTTCCTTAGAATATAACTCTGTAGTCTGACAAACTAGCACCTGGCTGAGACTGGCTCATCTGGCAGTCCCTGTCGGACCATTCCAACAGTCAGGAGAGGCTTCCTGAACAAAACTGATCTTCCTCAGCTTTGTTGTGAAATTTCAGCTTGAAAAACAGGCTCGATTGTGTGCACATATGGCAGCTGCTGTCTTGAACAAAATACCAGGGACAGAATTCAGGACATCTAAAACTAAAAGCCTGTGCTGACATTGCTCAGGCTAAAGAGACGTGGTCCTTCAGCTGGGGACCAGAAGAACTCAGTCAAAGGATGAACGCAAGAAAAGTGAGATAAAAATATCAGCGGGTGACACAGATGCCTCCTCTTGTGTGGCAGCAAATGCTTTCTCTCTCTGTTTTCTGGTGTCAATTTCTGTGATTAACTCCAGAATTTGTAATGGATTCTTTTTAGAAAGCTAAGAGGTAAATTTATGTTTTGTATTAAATTCTGGTGGCACTTGATATTGTTATGTTTGAATTTCTAAATAAAAAAAGGGGATGGGTTTAACAGATTTCTAAATGATCATAAAAGCTTTGGCCTCGTGTCCTAATTAGAATTACAGGCAATAACAGAAAGCGGGCGTTCTCTGGAATGAATGCCTAAAGCAAAGACTGGAACAGAGGCCTCTTGCCAATGTAGGGCTGATAACTGTGCTGTACATGTGAGAGGATATCATTGAAAGGGTATCTTTAATCCCCATCCCACCCCAAAAGTGACTTCTCAATAGCTCCCAGAAACGTGTGCTGTTAGGCTCAGCTGGAGAGGGAAGATCGCTCTTAATCATATGCAAGGAACAGTTCTAAATAGGAGCATTTGAAAACAGCCTTGGGAAGGAAAGAGTACTGGCAGAAAGAATGGAAGATCATTTTGATTCTTGATGAAAAGCTTTCAAACAGAGTTCAATGTGGAAGAGATGTGACAAATCTTTAGAGAAGTAGTTTTCTCTTAAGAGAAAGGTAATACAGCTAACAAAGTCATTTAATGCTTTTTGTGTCATTGAACCTAAAACCTGTATTTTTCCCCTATTGGTTATGAGCCACAAAAGGCTTTTTTCCCTCTTTTTAATCTTCGTGAGGAGTTTTGCTTTGAGACTTCCTGCAGGAAAGTGTTTTAAGTGGAATTCTTCTTTATACTGAACCTAATGTCTGCCAATATGATTCCTGTTACAGGCGTAGGGACCATTTTCCTTCTGTCCTCAAGCTGTGTTGCTGCTTATTATCATGTTTAACATTCCCAGAGCCTGGCAGGATGGAGATTAGAAACTCTTAATATTCATTTTATAGTGAAAGGTCTTGCCAGATTTTTTTGAGTATTAGCTATAATATATGCACATAATTTATTGGTGGAAAAGTTCTGAACTCTCCGGTGAGTCACCTTAATCTTTGTTCTTATCACTTTAGGATTGTTTTAAAATAATCTTCTGTGCCTCCTGCACGTAAACATGTTAAAAACATTACTTTGGAAATAACAAGTCGATGGAAGCAAACAAAAAAAGCAGCAAGAATTTCCTTTGATGAATCCTTACTATTTTTTTTTTTTTAAGTTTGTATTACCTGGAGTGTTTAACTCTAAAATTTTGGTTTTTCAACAGACTGGACGGAAGGAGAAGGGAGACCCCCTCAACATTGCCATTGACAAGATGACCAAGAAAACACGAGACCTTCGAAGACAGGTGAGCCATGCTTTTGATAATGCTTCTTGATTTTCCAAGGAAATCACTGTTTTCCAACTTCAGACTGGTTTTGCCACACGTGGAGACAAAAAGAATTGGTGTCCTCATTTAGATCTGACCCTACATTGCACATGACATTAAGCAAAGTAGTAGCATTTCCTGAGACAGAAAAAAAGGGAGAAAGAAACACCTTCCAAGTGTAACCCCCAATGGTGTTTCCGTGTGGGAGGGGAGGCAGATTGTCCAGACCTTCCCTGCCTTGGCAGCCCAAAAACCCCAGTCATCAAAACACTGGCATATGTGCTTATTTGTGTTTTATTTGAACACTCTCACTGGAGAAACAGGAAAGATGAGCAGAATAGGAGGAAGAAAAATTATAAGAGGAGAATATTTTCAAAGAGAACTTCTATGGTACTGTATTAAATAAAGATCCTATGAAGATACAGAAAGTCATAATAAATAACAATTTTTCCAGAGAGGAAGATGCCCCATCCCTGTAAACACTCAAGGCCAGATTGGATGGGTCTGAGCAACCTGATCTCATTGAGGATGGCCCTGCCCATGGCACAGGGAAGTGAACCAGATGACCTTTAAAGGTCCCATCTAACCCAAGCTATCCTATGATTTTATGAATAACTGCAAAACCTAGTTCAAAACATAAAGTTTGGCTTTCTTATATTACATTTATCATTGTGTTTTGTGATAAGAAAGAAAGTTATATTCAAAAAGCTTGAGATGGAAAAGAAGTGAAAGGAAATTGGCAACCAAAAGGGAGAAATCTGTCGGTTTCTCTTCACACCTGTAAGTTAAGGCAGGACAGATTGCCTCTTTTGACCTCTTGTTTTCTCCATTTGAGTTGATCCCAGCTCTGCATTTTCTTTAAAAATTAAATAATAACAATAATAATAATAATAATAATAATAATGAAAATTCTACCTGGCCTCTGTGAAAATGATCCCAAATCCAGAACACTGCCAAACCAAGTAAAGATTTAAATGTATCTCCAGATACCTCTTTGCAGCATGATAGTTTCGGAGAGAGTGGCCCCTGTAGGCATTTAGAAATCAGTGCCCTGCACTGCTAAAACTCAGCTCATTTCAGCTCCTCCTTCTTAACCATCAGCAGACGTGTTTGAGGATCATCATCTCAGCGCTTATTTTGCCACATAACAGACCCATTGCAGTGGACTTACACACCATATGAATCACTGAGGCTCCTGTATAAAGCCTGGCGTCACATCTGCTGCTCAGCTAATGACAAGAGAGAGCTCTGCTGTTCTGACCTCCAGATTTGTGGGATCCTCGGCTCTGCAGTGGAGCTGGGACCATGTGTTGCCTCCCACCTCTGTTCTCACTGCTTCAAGGAAGTAGCAGACTAACACATGAGTTAGTTCTGTGTGAGGCTCTCAGCAGTTGTCTGAATTACTCATCCCTAAAGCCAAATTTACTCCGAAACGTGATATAAAAATGGCACCTTTCTTAATAAGCTGTGTGCTTCTCGTGTATATTCACCCCCGTGGAATGTTCAGTCTCAGAGAGGTTGGAACTCTGGATGTGGGTAAAGTGAAGCACAGATATTGTGTTTTCCTGCTTGGAGATGAAGCTTTTAATACAGTTTCTGATATTTATGGAAGTTAATCACGTATAATGTTTATTAAATTGTGGCAGTTGCTAGTAAACTAATCAAGATTAAATCATAATTGTGCTGGGTTTTGCACAAATGTGGAGGAAGATGGAGTCTGCTTTCAACAGTGTGTATTCTGACTGTAAATCATGATCCTTCAGAATCATAATCAATATTCTGCTTCATCACATGAATAATCAGCAGTGTACCTGTGTGTGCCTGCCCAGACCTGCCCGTGCACTCCCTGCTAAATTCCAGAGTGTGAGGCTGTCACTGAGGGCTTGGTTTAATGGCTGGGGAGAGAGGCCTGAAGATTCAAAGGAAATGAGCTGCAGTGGAGATTACAGAGTTCCACTATTTCAATCTTTTAATTTTGGGCCAAATCATTGGAGAGACAACCGACTTTTAGTATCATCATACCTTTTGTGTTTAATGCATCCCTTTTAAAGCTTGCTTTTCAGACTTTGGAAGTTTAATGTTAATACCATAAAACTAGATAATTTACAACAGACGTTTGGTGATGAAGAATATATATATACATACATATTTTTTTTTTTTCAATTGGTAGTTAGGCTGCCTTGCAAGTCTTCAGAAATCACCCATCTAAGACTGATTTTTCCTTTTCTCCCCAGGTCACTTAGCTCTTTATTTCTGAGATTTGGTTTCATTATCTGCAGAACATGCGGACATAGGAAATGATTGTGGATGGAATACGCAGCGCTAAAATTCCGCCTCACAATTCACAGTCACTTCAATATTTCTTATTCTGGTGGAATTACATCTTTTAAACTCATCATTTAAACTCTCCTGGGAACTGGGAAACTATTATGGAGATCTAATTATATGTCTTATTATAAACTGCCAGTAAGAACATCAACCTAAGTCAGACTGAACAAGTTCTTGGAAGCAGACACATCTCACCAGCCTGTATCTTATTGCTGCCATTCCTTACAGGATTTCATAGGATCATGGAATGGTTTGGGTTGGAAGGGCCCTCTAATACCCACCTCTATCCAACCCCGTGCCATGGGCAGGGACACCTTCCACTAGCCCAGGTTGCTCCAATCCTTGNGTTTGGGTTGGAAGGGCCCTCTAACACCCACCTCTATCCAACCCCGTGCCATGGGCAGGGACACCTTCCACTAGCCCAGGTTGCTCCAAGCCCTGTCCAGCCTGGCCTTGGACATTCCAGGGATCCAGGGGCAGACACAGCTTCTCTGGGCACCCTGTGCCAGGGCCTCCCCAGCCTGACAGGGAACATTTTCTTCCTAAAATCTAGCCCAGGCTCCTTAGTACAATTAAAACAAAGAGCTACTGGAGAAGGTCCAGCAGAGGCCACAAAGATGATGAAGAGTCTGGAGCATCCCCCTTATCAGGAGATGCTGTGGAAGCTGGGCCTGTTTAGTCTGGAAAAGAAAAAAAAGAGGGGTCTCATCAATCCATATAAACATTTCCAAGGCAGAGGTCACAGGATTGTGCCAGACTCTTTTAAGTGGTGCCCCGCAACAGGACAAGGACTAATGGCTGTAAATTAAAACACAAGAAGTTTCTCCTCAACATGAAGAAGAACTTCTGTACTTTGAGGGTGGCAGAGCACTGGAACAGCTGCCCTGGGAAGTAATGGAGTTTCCCTCCTTGGAGAAATTCCACACCCACCTGGACACATTCCTGTGTCACCTGCTCCAGGTGCCCCTGCCTTGGCAGGGGGGTTGGACAGGATGATCTCCATAAGTCCCTTCCACCCCTAGAAATTCAGTGATTCTGTAACCCTGCCCTCTGGCAGTGTGAAGCCATTCCCCCTGTCCTGTCACTCCATGCCCTTTCCAAAAGCTCCTCTCCAGCTCTCTTGCAGCCCCCTTAGACACTGGAAGGTGCTGGAAGATCTGGAAGCTTTCTCTTCTCTTGTTTTGCTATATGATCTCCCACAAATGGCTTTCAGATGTCTCTGGGGTTTCTCCTTGCTACTGCTGATTTCATCTGAGCTCATTTGTAGGCTGAAGGCTGTAAAATAGGCACTTCCAAGATTTCTGCATTGGTTTGGATGAGTTCTCCCTCTTTCTGATGGATTAGGATATTGATTGCTTCTTTTCAGTGTCTGCTTTTCCTAATAGCCACTGCCAGTATCCTAGGAATGGGGACACACTTTGGGGTACTCGGGATCAGCTTTGGCCATTTAGACATGAACTAATATTAACAGTGACTGTGCTGTGGTGCCTTTCTACCAGGCACACACTCTGCAGAAGCCAAATTAAAAAAAAAAAGCAAAATTACATATCCAGGTCATATTTGCCCTTTTTATACCTCTAATCAATTCTTTATGTATTATGCAGCAAGTACATCCTTTCACATGACCCTTATGTATATTTGATCAGTCATTTACATTCCCTATGCTAAGATGTGCTCTTGCAAATACCTTTGTAAGATACTTGGTGTCTTACACCTATGGGCATGATTTTCATCAGTCTGTTATCAGCCATGTTCTCCAACATCCCTCCCTTCAATCTACAATTATTATATTGTCTTTTAGTCCCAGGATATCCTGAGTTGGAAGGCACCCACAATGATCATTAAATCCTGGCCAGTACTGTTTCAGTGGCTGTTTCAGGCTGCAAGTCAAACTTGCAAAAGGTTAAGGTTTGATGAGACAAACACCTCCCATAATTTATTCATGCAAATTTGGTAGAACAAAGACCTTGAGGACAGCATCCTGATCGTACTCAGTTTTTATCAACTCCATAGGTCCCTGAAAGGACTTGCAACTCGCTGTCCTTTGTTTAATGTGTGTTACACCAGTTTGAACTAGATCCCAGGCTTCAGCATGTTCTTAGGCTTATTTGTCATCTCTCTCTGTTCCAGCCCTTGAGCAGCAGTGTGTCTCCATTTGCTCCTTATGCCACTCACTTCCACGTAGATTAAGTTGTATTGCTATTTATGAATGCTATTTAGGGTAAAAAAAGGATAAGTTTAGCACTTTGAAGCCTGCCAAAAATTGGTGTAGACTCTAGAAGGACTCTCAGAATAAAAACCATGAATATTAACTCATGGAATTAGAATGATGGGACACCTAAAACTGAAAGAATGTGTTCTGTTGGAACAGATTTTATCACAGCTAACCCATACAATGTCAATTATATTATGGAAAGACACTTATATAATGTTTTCAGGGCTTAAATCTCTCTGTTTAAGTATAGGCATAGGTTGCTTCTTCACAGAATGTAAATGCTTTAAAGAAAACACAGGACTTCCTCCAAAAGAGGAAATCTTATCATCAGCTTTTCTGCAGCAAAGCTACTGTCTCACACGCACCAGATGACTGGCAAGTGCTGTAGGGAGGGCCAGCAGCACCTAGAAATTAAATCTTGGTGCTCTGAATCATGATTAACTGACTTAATTTTTTTTTCTTTATCCTCTCTTTACCATGTTCTGTGAGTGCAAGCAAGACTTTCTGTCCAGTTTTAGAAGGATAACCTGAAGCACAGAAAATAAAGTTGCTTCTGAAGGTGAAGCTGCCTCACTTGAGGTATTCTGTGTTGTACCAGCATCAGGTGGTACACAGCATCTGAATATTAAGATATAAGCCCAAGGGAAGCATAAGGGCTCTGAAAACAAAACAAAATCTTCAGTGAAAAACAGTGAACCCAATTCTAATCAAACTTCATATACATTAAATAACAAACTCCTTTCAGCTTCCCAAAGCCAATGAAGAGCACACCCAAAGAAATAAAAAAACTCACGCTGAGGGGGCAGGAGGAAAAGGAAAGAGAGAACTCTGAAAACTCACACCAGCTGATGTCAGCTATGGAAATCAGGTGGTGATGTAAAGAAGTGGTTTTCCTTCTGCCTCTCTTACAGTCACTGGAGAGTTCACCTCTGGAGGGTGACTGGGGGTTTCAAGGATGTGTTTTGTATAAGCTCTTTGTATAAAGAGAGTAGTGAACAATCTGCTTCCTAATTTAGGCTCCCTAAAGGTAGGTTTGTGTGAGGAGTCCTTTGACTTTCCAGCTGTAGAGCCAGTTGATAGTGCAGCACTTGGTGCATTTCTAGGGGGGCTGGGGACGTGTGTGCTTTTCTGATGTGCTCTTTGTTGCAAACAAGATGGCATTGGGTAGGTTTATAAATCCTGAAGGGGGCCGTTTTTAATTCAAGATCTGTATAATTTAAGTAGGGGAAGAAAACAGAGAGAGAACGAAAGGGTCACAGACCTTCCCGAGCTCACACAACGCTGTGAGAGTTTGTAACAGAGTTGATGCAATGTTCTGAAGATGCAAAACTTGACGCAAGTGTGAAGTAGCAGTAGAATATCCAAGGAGGTTGTAACTTCAGAATTTAGTCTTGCAGGTATGTTTATTAAGATTTATCTTGCAAAGGCAGAGTTGAAGCAAGGTCACACTTGAATAGATGATTCTGTGCTGTATTACCAAAGAGGAGTTTTTGGCTGTTTCAAAGGGAAAGTGCAGCATTGTTGGTGAGACTGCCCCATTCTGTTGCATGAAAATGCATCTTGACACAATGCTGGCATTTTTTAAAGGGAGCCAGCCACAAATTAATCTAAACCTCTGTGAACCTAAGGCCAGCTCTGGCATCAGCTCTTGCTTGTGAGAAACTCAGCACCTTTACCTTGTTGCTTAATAGGTTTTATTTTCTCCTGCTGTGACTCCAGTGCTCTTGAATATGGAAATCTGGAAGCTGGCTTCCCAAAAGTCTATCAAATGCTAATACAGATTTATTTCTGTGCCAGTGCTAGTGTTTATGCCTTGTATTCATTTAATATGAGTGCTCTGCATTGTGTGTAGTTCTTTTCTAGGTCTGTAGTTCTTTTCTAGGGTTTGCAGCTTGTACAAAGGTGTTAGGCAGGAGTCTGGTGTAATACTGGCTTAGAAGGCAGAGATAGCAATGCTCCACTTGATGAAGTCCTCTACTCTTCCAGCTTCCACTGAATTTATGGCCACAGGAACAGGGACACTGTGAAAGTCACCAATGTGTTCTGAAAGAGCTGCGAGCCCCCGACACGCTGTTGAATACTTCCCATTTTTTGTCTGCTCCCATTCAGTAGAATAACTGGTGTTATTTATTTTAGGAAAGGACTTTAAGAAGCACTTTCAGAAAGCTGGACTAAAAAATTAGGGAAAATGGACTGTTATTTGAATTACAATCAATAAGAATTTTCATTTGAACTTCTTTGAATGCACATGTCTGTCTCCCTCAAAATGCCCTTCTAGGTGTTTGTCACGGTGACATTGAGGTTTTTATGGTGCTCTGAAGTGCTCCAGAGGAAATGGAGAGTGCTTTAATACTGCTGATTTACTCTTTCAGGTCTGCAGTAATTTCCTTACTGCCTAATTACAAGGCTTGGTTTAATTTACTCTACACATAATGTTTACTGATGCACATATGGTGCCATATTTCAGGAAACTGTGCCCATCTCAGGTAGTTTTAGGTAAGGCTACAGTGTGTAACATTTTCATTGAATGAAGGAAACTTTGATCTGCAACATTAATACTCATGATGGATGTTTTCTTTTTCTGGCAAAAGCCATGGTGTAGTAAGTATGGTTGCTTTTGCTTTTTGAAACAGGACTTGATTTTATCCTTTTTTTTTTTTAAACTGAAGTTTCGAGCAGAGGGTTGGCCTTTCAAAGGGCCTTGTGAAGAATTAGGAGGCAAAACTCAGTGACAGCTCTATTGCTTTGCAACAGATTACTGCACATAGTTTGTGTATTATTCCTCAAATAATGAGCCTTCATAAAACCTCAGATATATCAACAAATCTTTGTGTTTAGAAGATGCCTACCTCTGTAATCACTGCAGAGAAACAAGTATGGAGTTTTTTAAACCATTCTTGATAAAAGACACTGTAAATGTGAGAGAAGCTCAATGGAAGTGTATAATGTTGCTGCATTATAAATAAAAACCCCCTCAAACTAGACCAAAAAAAAAAAAAAAAAGACAAAAAACCCACCAGAAGTGTATTCCAAGAGATTTCTGTTGATAATAGTTCTACATAAAGAAGCTTTCACTGTTCTGTAGTGTCAGCTCAAGAATGACCTATAGTCACATCAGCTAAAGGAACTTAGAGAAGCTTGGATTCATAAGAACAGCTTCAAATGTTGATGTTCGTTATCAATAATGCAGTAGCATGAGGTAGGGAGCACTGTAAATGTGGAGGAAAACACAGTCCTCTTCCAAAGACTTCTCTAATTCCACATTCCTAATGGCTTTATGAGAAGTGGCAAAGTACATAGAGTTTAATTGCCAAATGGGGTTCCAACATTACATTTGTTTCTTAATTGACATTAATTTTGCTCACTAACGCTATTTCTAAGTGTTATGAAATATCTCTAATGTTATGTTCTATTTGTTATTAAGCAACCAGATATAAGAGGTTTTGTTTCCAGTTCTTACTGTGTAGAAATTATTGCAAAGGAGAAAAAAACAAAAGCATAAACAGAATGAGAAAAAAGGCAACAAAACCCCCAACAAAACAAACTCAAGAACAAAACCCTGACTGTGATCTCGCTGCTCTAAGGGCTTTTTGAAAGGCGTGGGTGATAATTGACAGTATCAGATATCAATCATCTCTGTCCGTGGGGCAGGATCCGCTCGTGACTTCGAGTGACTCTTGGACAGGATGATGAGAAATCCATTTCTGCAGCACACAATCAATTTTTAATCTTGTTTCAGCCATTGTCTGGCACTCCAACAGACAGGTCTACCCAAGAGCTGTCATCAGCTTCCACTGGGCTCAGTCTCTAGGTCTTGGAGAAGCTGATGCCAGTAGTTACTGTGCCAGGCTGTTCATGCAGCTGGGTTAGGTGGGACTGCAAGAGTGACATGTGTGACATTTATTGTATTAAACCTGCAAGGCTTATTGGATCTGACTACTCATAGTGAGGATAACTTCATCAAGTGTTTTCACAGAAAATTTCCTTCCCATCTTGACCAAATAGCTGTTTCATCTCCCCAAAACAGCTTTCTCCCTAATTAGTTTTCTTTATTTACTCTATTAGTTTTAAAAAAACCATAAAGTTCCAAAGCCATTTTTTTGATTTAAATGTCATTTAAACAGAGTCTGAGACAGTATATGAAGCTACACAGCATGTTGTGGTTCTTAGTTCAGTCTTTGGATTTTTAATCCATTATCTCTGTTCTTCCTCATCACCCCCTTCTTTGTCACACCTCTTTTGCATCAGACCCTTTAGGTTTGCAGTTTTTGTGACATTTTTGACACTTTACAGCCCTCTTCAGTTTTCACAAGGTTATTTTTCAAAGTCATATCCCTTTTTTTCTCTGCTGGGATAACCTATAGTCTTTCCCTTCTTTGTTCCTACATGTAATTTCCTGTTCTGCAATTTCATCCTTCCACAATCACTTTATCACAATTCTACCCTCTCAGGTCATACAGAATGCAAAAGTTAATCACTGTCTTTTCACTTCTGGGTTTTTTTTTGACTTCACTAATGGTTCTCACTGTTACTTCAGTTCCTACCCATATTTCTGTTTTTCCCACATTTTTCATGGGAATCTATGTACTGTCCTCTACCTGTTAATGCCCTGTATAATTCTTTATTTTTGGAAATAAGAAATATTTAGTAGAATCCCAGCACTGCAGTCAGATTTTGGTCTTTATTGTTCTATCCAGACATGAAAGACAGAGTTCATACCCTGATAATCCTCACATGTTTGAGGGCTATGTGGTTATCATTCCCCAAAACACAGGATTTTTTTCTCTGCTTTTATGTAAATGCACTAATATTGTTAGCAAGCCTGAGGCTTGCTTTCACTGAAAACTGCTTTTTTGGAAAGGCAGTATAAAATTTTTGTGTCATGAAAATTGATAAACCACCCACCTTAGGCCCTCAAAAAACCCCAACAAACAAACAAACAAACAAAAAAAATTTTAATAAATGGGGATTAAGTACCTAAGCACTTGGTAACTGGGTTCTTCCATGCTTCAGGCCATGCACCATTTTGAGGAATCCTTTGTAGTGGCCTATGACTAGGAGGAATATTTTTGTGTGTGAGTTTTTTGTAGTCTTTCAAATTTCTGGTCAAAAATTGTCACTTCAACTTTCTTTCTGTTAGTAAATTCACCCCAAATCTTTTCCTGTTTATGGCAGCTTCTCTGTAGAGAGAGGAAAGCTCACACATGGAGAAATATATTAAGAAGTTCAAACTGAAAGAGAGCAGGTTGAGATTAGATTTTTAGGAAAAAATTGTTCCCAGTGAGGGTGGGGAGGCCCTGGCACAGGTTGCCCAGAGAAACTGTGGCTGCCCCTGGATCCCTGGAAGTTTCCAAGGCCAGGCTGGATGGGGCTTGGAGCAACCTGGGATAGAAGAAAGTATCCCTGCCCGTGGCAGGGGCAGTTGGAACTGGATGATCTTTAAGATCCAGGCCATTTCATGATTTTTGTCAGTATTTCCTCTCTTTGGAACTGCATTTCTTCCTGTTTTTTTTTTTTTTTTTTTTTATCTTAGGCTCAAATCTTACTTCTATTTATTTAATATATTCCATAAATCTGTGGTTTGAGTGGCCAAATGTGATACACGTTACAAATGTTAATCTTTTTGCTGTTTCATCTGCCAAGACTTAATCGGTGGCGTTGCTGTCCCCATCCCCCAGGTTACCATTCTTTGGTCACATCCTCGTGTGACACAGCGTGCAGAATTGACTGAGACTTTCTCTTTAGCACTGTGCTGCAGCAGCTTCTAATGGTCACTGCCTGATTCTCCAGAACTCAATTTCACGGCGTACTGGAGGTGACACACCTTAACTGCAGTGGAGAAGGCTTTATTTTCATCCCTTTCAATTAATTTAATGCCTGTTTGGGAGCGCTCTGCAGGTGCAAACCGGAGCTGGGGTGCAGCGCACGTTAAATGGAAAATGGTGAATAAGGTGCTCCTTGGTAAACTTTTGTTACAGGCAGCTCTGCACTGCCAGGCTTTATAAAGTTTAACAATCTGTTGGAGTCATTAATCTCCTGCTGTGGCTTTACCTTCCAGTGTCAGGATTAGACATTTAATTCTCTACTAGACTGGAAGTAGCGCTGAGACATTTTGGTTCTAAAATTGTTATATAGCCATGGAAAACATCATTTTGGTGGGCATTTAACCTCTTTGAGCTCAATTATGGCTGTGAACCGACAATGATAAAACAGCCCTAAATAGTGCTTAGAACAGTAGAACATGATGCTATCAAAAACAGCAACCTGACTGTGCACCATAAACTGACTAAATTGACTGAACTGGAAAGACATAAAATCTGCCTTGTGGTACACCGTTGATGCTTTCAAACATATTTGCAGGTCTTGATGTTTTCCTTCTATATGTTTTGTTGGTCTGGCAAATTTATTAATGTGTTAGCTTTATGTTCATTAATTAAGTTTTCTCTCTGACAAAATGGATTAGGCAAGATCTTAATTTAACGTGCTTCTTCCTCTAATAAATGAAGTTTCATATAGTGGAATTCATGCTTTAAATTCACCTCTAAATTAAAAATCCAGTGGGGGGGGGAAGAAACCTAAAGCGTTGTCTTGTGAGTAATAGTGTGTGTCATAATATTTACATCAGAATGCAGCATAAATTAAGGCATTGCAAAGACATTTGTTAGTGCAGGTGCGTGAGCAAAGCTCTCGTGCTGGTTTCAGAGTAAAACACGACGTGCTTTTGCAGCTTGCTTCATGACCATTCAGATTCACGTCATGGCCTTCTCCCATTCCCTTCTGAGCTGATGTTACCTGGATGGAACTCAAATCTCTGGGTGCACAAGCCATCACTTAGGCTGGACTTTGTTGCAGTATGCACAGGAACGCACAAGATTGGTTTTCCAGTAGTTATTTAGCTTGATGAATAGCCCTAATTGGATCAAATAGACTGGTAATGGTGAGCCAGTACTTTTAAATGTCTTGTCTTGTGCCATTAATATTACCTTGTCATGTATCCGTTTGAGCTCTTGGATGAATGTCTTGCCTTCATCCTGCTGTCACAGTTAACAAATGATTTTGTCAAGTCGATCTTTATAGCTTGTGGTGAAGGATGGCAAAATTTGTGGTCTCCTGCATACATAAAACCCGTTAACTCTACCTTTCAACTTCAATGCAAGGGCGTCCTAAAACCCAGGTAACAAATTCCTGAAGAAATTATAATGCCTGTTTACAAGAGGGGCCAGAAGTATTCTACTGACATCTATGATTAACACAGCAGAAGAAAAATTGAATGTATTAATTTTGTATTTATTAAACCTGTGACAGTCAGAATTCAGATTTTTTTTCAGTTGCTGCAGTTACGAACCTCAGAGGACAACACACAGTTACCGTTAGAAACAAGATACCCACTTTATTCATTCATTTTGATTCTGAGAGAATTCCACTGTATATTTACCATGGCAAACCCCAAATTGCTGGTTAGCTGATGCTCTTGCTGTCCTTCTTATTGATTTCTGGTATGTAGACTGAAGATATTTTTAATACCGATGAAAATAAGCTGCTTACTTGAACATCCTGTGACTACTCTTACAATTCCATGGGGCATCTTGCTATAACCCGATCTATAACACCACATTAGCTTAGATTAAAAATTGAATTACTTGTTCATTGAATAAATACAAGCATTTGGAACAGATCCCTCCTTAATGAAGGATACAAACAGAAAAGTGTCAGTGCTCATTTAGCATTTAAAGTAAGTTTTTTCACTGCAGTGGACATTAGGTTTTTACTGGCGCATACTGAACTTGAGCAAGTGGATTTTTTAAGGATCTTTCCCTGAGAATGAGCTGGAAACCACGTGGGATTTTTAAAAGCTTCGTGTGTTCCTTTGGAAATGCTACCATTTGGCCTTTTCCAGTACAGTGGGCATCAAAGTCTAACCAGGTACACAAATGAGGCATCCGACCTGGAGTTTGCCAGCAAGCACTGGGAAAAGGACGTCTGTAGAGGGGAATTATGCAAATTTATGATGCACCTTCTCTGGCAGTATTTCTCCCTTAATGCTGGCTATAGGTGAAACCCTTCATTTAATAGGGAATCACAGAATATCCTGAGTTGGAAGGGACCCACAGGGATCATTGAGTCCAACTCCTGGTTCTCCTGCACAGAGCAACCCCAAGAATCCCACCATGTGTCTGAATTTTTAAGTTAAAAAATTTATATGAATACTGACTGGGAATCAGTCAGCCATAGAATGCAGGGTGCTGTGCTGCTGCACAGTTCTCTGACACCATCTTAGAATATTTTTTCTTCTTGCAGTGTTTCTATGAACTTGGAGCAATATTAGTATTTATATTGAGATGCTACCTATGAGAACTGTTCACGGATTGGGGTCTCATTGTAGGAGGTGCTGTGCAAACAGACCCAACGCATGGTCTGAAAGAGCTTTTAATGTAAGAATAAAATAAGAGTCAGCAAGTGGATAGCAGCAGATTGATGAGAGAAAAAATAAAGAGTACAAGATGGAAATGCAATTGGTGGTAGCAAACACACACCAGCTTCCAAACTGTTGGCAGGTCTCTGATAGATGATTCTTTTCTTCTTTTTGTCTTCTTTCCTCCCCCTGTTTGTATGTGTTACTGAGTTAGCTATTCTGAGTGCCTTTAATCATTTTGAAAGTGGAAAAAAAAAAGTTTCCAGGTTGAATCGGAGTAGAATTAATTTTTAAGGAGAATTGAGAACTGCTTAATACATTGACTGCTTCAGTTGTGATGGAAATAAAAGGAATACCTCCTGCAAGCATATATATGCTATTTTGCTTTGCTTGTTTTTACTGCACCGCTCAGGGAATGAATGAAAATATTCAAAGTTAGCTTTCCCCTTATTCAAATAGAGCTGAGAATTGCTGTCATCAAACAGCAAATGCATCTTGGGCTGTGTGTTTGCAATGTCTAACAATAGGCAAGTTCTCAGTGTGATTGGGTGTTTTGATGGCACCTTGTCTAGCTAAAGCTTTCTTGTCTGGACTGCAGAATAGAGAAAATTACCTCCCTTCATCCAACTAAAATTACCTCTGCTTCATCCAACTAAAAATGCATGATTTAAGGAGACTAATGGCTACCCAGGCCGCCAGGCTGAATAGCTCCCAGCTTCTGAGTCCACAGTTTTTCACTCTTAACAACCCAAAAACTGGAGAATATAATCAAGATGTTTCTGATCCACAATCCTACAGAGCAATTAAGCTTCCAGGAAGAACTGTTTAAGATTTCAGTCATCTTTCTGGCTGTCTTCAAGTTTTAGTGACGTTTGGCATTAATTAGTGGTCATTAGGAGGGTGGAGAAGAAGTTAGTGACATCATTCTTACAGTAATATTGTTTCAAACAGATGTTTATATGGACTAACAGGTGTTAAATCTTCAGTAATGTGTAAGGTGGTTTTTTCTTCCTTTAGAATAAATTGTAGTGTGTTTTCTAATCTGCCTGGAAAATGCTTAAAAAGGTTTTCTGTTTGTACTTCTCGGAGCTATTTGAATGGGAATACAAAGCACAAAGCATCTGCTACACAAAATATTAACTATTGCATGGAATACTATTCACTGGAGGAATTAGAGAAGGCTTAGAAGTATTCAGGCTAATATTTTTAATGGTTGCTTGAAGTTAAGCTCCTTAATCCATATTTGGCTTTTGAGTGAGCTGAACAGTTTTTTTCAAGTAATGTGGAGCTTTCAGTTCTCATCAATTTGCAATGTCTTACGTGAGTTATCACCATCACTCTGTACAGATCCATTCGGGCCAGCAGGATTAGGTGTATGTCAGCACAAATCCCAGGAGGGGTTTGCAGAGCCTGGGCCCTCAAGTTTTTAATTTTGCTTGCTGAAACACCGGAGAAAACAAAAGAAAAAAGCCCTAATTCCCACGTAGTGCTGTGGGATGCTGCACATCAGCGCTTAAATATGAGCTGATAAATGTCCTTTATTTACTGGTGTGCTCTCTTTGGTCACAGCTGCGGAAGGCGGTGATGGATCACATATCGGATTCGTTCCTGGAGACCAACGTCCCCCTGCTGGTTCTCATCGAGGCCGCGAAAAGCGGGAATGAGAAAGAAGTGAAGGAATACGCTCAGGTCTTCCGTGAACACGCCAACAAGTTAGTGGAGGTAAGTGACCTTATTGACACGGCCAGATTTCCTTCTGGCACCTGGAGGACAGGCGAGAAAAGTTATACACTGGATGAAATATTAGAGGTGTTGTTTCAGGAGTTTTGGTCAACTTTATCCTGGTGATTGCACAGGAAGCGTTTGGGTGAGGGGCAGAGGAAAGTGCTGTGTTTTGTTGTTCATTAAAGCAATTGAGCGTGTTAGAAATGGTGTTTCCAGCAGTTTGTCAAAAGACACGAGCAACAAGAAGTAAATTTCAGTTCAGTTTCACTGACAGTAAAATTGAGCTGAATTAAGTGAAAGGCAAATAGGTGCTTCACAATGTGGTTCTGGCTAAGGACTGCTCTAGGCTTAATTACTTGTCAGTCTGAACTAAAATAGGGAAAAAGACATATAGAGAAGGCACAGCCTTAAGAACATAGATGGTCTTGAAAGGTTTGTATTTCATATATAAATATATGTGTATATTTATAGTATCTTCTCTTTCTGAAGAGACACACTGTGTAAAGTCTACCAATGATGATTACAAGTCTTTGGGATGATATTGCAATGGCTTTATTCTAGCATGGGGAGTATAAAATATAATGATTGAAACCTTGGATGCTCACTGAATGGAGTTTTAATAAAATGACGATAATGTTTACCTCAGTTTGCCCTCCGGCAGACCAAGAACTATGAAAAATGCTTCTGTTTTTAAGGACAAATACAACTCAGTGATTTGCTTGATAAGAGTGTGTGGCATTTTTCTGTACTAGGAGTATTTTGAAGACTTTGTAGCCTCTTTGCAACCTACTTTCTACTCACACCTAATGTGCTGTTGAGCAAAGGGAAGTGCTATCAGAGAACTACTGATCTGACAAGTACTGAACTTCGAATAACTTCTGTTAGAACAGGACTCATCCTAATGCTGTAGTGCCTGAGCTGAGACAAAGAGTAAGGGTTTCTTGGTGATTATTGACTAAATCTGGATAGTTCGCTGATAAAATAAGTGTCTGGATGTGTTTTTGCAGTGGATATATGTTTTCAGATGTTCTGGAGCATCTCATTCCTGCCGTGTTCCAAACAGGGAGTCAAGGTACCTCATTCTGGCTCTGGAA
The DNA here is from genome assembly GCA_013397975.1 of Machaerirhynchus nigripectus. Lineage (NCBI taxonomy): Eukaryota > Metazoa > Chordata > Aves > Passeriformes > Dicruridae > Machaerirhynchus > Machaerirhynchus nigripectus. The sequence goes on along the minus strand of VZRQ01002785.1, from coordinate 298,234 downwards.
ATCAGGCATTTGCTATAGTACTTTAGGTGCCTGAAAGCAGGTCCTGGGGTCCTGCCTTCTAAAAGCACTGGGTCTAAAAGGGTCCTAAGAGCTCTGGATGGATTCTGTACAATGCTGAAAGCAGTTGGGTTTATTGCTGTTGTCTGCAAGAGAAGCACAGGGCTGTCAGCAACCTCTCCCAGCCCCTGAGTATATACAAAGATTTATTGCTGCCTCCTTGTGACTGGAGCTGTGGCAATGAAAAAGGAAATGGCTGGTAGGTGTATAAAGAGAGGAAAAAAAAACCTCCAAACAAATGGAAAACCCCTCCACAATGTTTGTTCGTTGTTATATTACAGTGGCAGTGGAGCTGTAGGCTTATATGCAATGAACATATGTGGGGTGAGTGTTATAGCACTCACATCCTCCACAGATTTGCAACAAAGTGCTGCAATGACAGGTCTAATAGCATTATTAAAAAGTTTAAAATAGCTAAGTAGATATTTTTAAAAATATCGTAAGAGGTAATGGCATAAAAGGAGGAAAAATACCTTTTAGGGGTGTAGTTAAAAAAAGAAAAAAGCCAAAAACTCCCTGCCAGAAAAACCCACAACTTTAACGGGAAAAAGAAAGAACTGTAATGCTCTTACACTGTCAGAGGGAAGCTTTAGGTTAGATCTTAGGAGGAAGTTCTTTACCGTGAGTGTGGTGAGGCCCTGAGACTCCCAGAGAAGCTGCTTCATCCCTGGAAGTGTCCAAGGCCAGGCTGGATGGGGTTTGGAGCAATCTGGGATAGAGGAAGGTGTCCCTGCCTGTGGCAGGGGGTGAGACTGAATGGTCTTGAGGGTCCCCTCCAACCCAGGCCATTCTGTGATTCTGTGATTCTATGAAACCCAACAAAGAGGAGTTTTAGTTATTTAACTTTGGGTTTACAAGCCTAAGATTACATTCGATTTTATTTTAGACCAAGCTGGGTGTTAGTTCATGATTTTTGACATGGGGTTGTCTTTAGGTACCCCACCAAAAAGCAACAAGGATGGTACCAATAGATGTCTCGGGCCTAATATCTAAGATTTTTATTCCATTTAGGTTGTTCCAGATTATTAGAAGCAGGTTCTTAATTTAATCTTGTATGTCTGTGACAGCTGGTACTGGCTTGTGGGTGCATTCTTACTCTTTTCCAAGGATGGGTTCTTTTAGGTGGATCTTGCCCTTTTAGTTGTAAGAACTATTTCTGGCTCAGGTAAAAAGCATCTTGAAGAAATGTATTTCTTGTGCAAGTGAAATTTTCAACCCCAAATCACAAGTTCATCAGGCTGCAGAAGCAAATACGTATTTGGAATACATTTACATCCCTTTTATACTAGATTTTGCACTTCAGATAGTTTCATCATTTTTACCTGCTGATGCACAATGGAATCTTAGCAGATGGACTTCTATGGTTTTGTGGGTCAAGTATCTTGCAAATAGTAAAGTGTGGTTTAAGGATGAGACATAATCAAGTGACTATGAAATGTAAGATGCTTTCCCAGGCACGGGGCCAGAACTGCTTGCTCAGATATGCAAACACAGCTCCACTGAAGTGCGTGCAGTTGCACTTGCTCATGCTGGAGGAATTTGGCACTGCCAGTGCAATGCTGTGAAAAGTCTGTAGTATTAATCATTAATTTTCAAATCCGAATCTGAATTTCTTGGATGTCCTACCAAGCTCAGCCGACAGCCTGTCAAAAGGGCAGGGAAAAAGAATATGTTTTAATATTTCTTTACACAAAATGTACATTTTTCCATCCTGAGTGAAAAAATGCACACCTTCTTATTTGTTGAATAAAAATAGCAGAATTTTCTCTACATAGCCAATACATTTTTTAAAATATATTTTGTAAGTATGAGGCTCATAGAGTTCACTTTCTTTTATAGTCCATATTGCAGAATATTTAAATCTTCTCTCAAAAGCTGTTTTCATTATATAATATTTTCCCTTTTCCACCTCTTACCATAACATTAATAATAACAAGGATGGATTTTCATTTTTCTAGACATTCACTGACAACTAGATTTGTCTATGGGCTTTGTTGGAAACACAGAGTGAGGTGTCCCTTAACTATAATGTCAATCATAGAAAATAAATCAAATTGTCATTCACATTCTGGGGGTAAAACACTCTGATAGAACAGAATTTAGGTGTTACCACCCCAGGCTTGGATGGGTGACTCTTTTCCTTGGAATAATTTTTTAGCAGTCATTTCTTAATTTTTTTCTGCCTTCTGAAGCTGAGGTTAGAGAAGTGATGGTGCCTTTCCAGGCCGAGATCTTTACCTCGTGAATCCCTTTACGTTTTTTAAAAAAATACTTCACATGACTGAAAGTAAATGCCTGAGTTGTAATGCCAACTCCAGATGTGACCTTGGGAAGTCATTTAACTTCTCTACCCAAGCACCTTCATTAGCAGCATAAGGTTAATGACAGATAATTCTAATACCTAGCCCACAAAGGCACTTGACTGATAAATCAGCTCAGATTTATTCAATGCGTCTATCAAGGCACTTTAAGGAAGCTAATTAATTATTTTTCATTATTCTGTTTAGTAGAGGTTCCTCGGTTTAACTGTTGGTCCTCTGGTCTGTTTCTTGAAAAATTAAATTATTAAATCCAACAGGTTTTCCAGGTAGATGAAATTCAGCATCCAGTAAACTCTTAACAGCCATGGTAGCAGGCTGTTCAGTCAGAATTCAAATGTAGTGGATTGGATCAGACTTTCCATTCTCAAAAGGATGGACATAAGTCCAAGATATTTCTAGTGGGGAGTTTTAATGCTTTTATGAAAATACTTCACCATTTTGGTGGTCAGTGAACATTTACAAGAGTTAAATTCAGTTGCATTATTCTTATTTCCAACAGGATTTGAATGATGGCTTTTTTTCTTCTTCAGTATGAACTGATGAAGAACAGATTTAAAGCACCTAAAAAAGAACTTTTGAAAAGTCCCTTACCGATTTTGCGTGAATTGATTTTTATGAAGAATTTTGTGGCGCCCACATGGAGCTATCAGTTTCACCTCATACAAGCTGAAAAGATTTCTGGGGACACGAGAAATAATCAAAGTTGCCTTGTAAGAACACCTGGCCAGTGCAAGAACTGTGTAAGGCAATGGTTTACGGTGATTTAAAGTTGATGTGGTGCATGCAAATCAATAATATCATAAGGGTGGATGGTAATTTGTAGCAGATGAAATCTAACAGCACCATTCCGGTGTTGGTTTATAGTCTCTGTGTCCATTAAGTTTGCAGGAGCCTTTATTAACTTTCTCCATGTAATTGCCACTTCGAAGAGGATAATGGGGTTACTTTGGGGTCATTAGGGGTTTGGGGATTTTTTAATTTTACAGAAAAGAAAAAGGAGAAAAGTGTTTGAACTTCTTTATGAGACACAATGCAGGCTACGCTTCATTTTGTAAGAATTGTATTATTTGGAGCTCCCTAGTTCAGACTGATTGTAATCTTTCCCATCAAAAATGTGGAAACAGGTTTGCATGCTGAAGACAGGAGGGAAGAAAAAAACACTGTCAGTATGCCCAGCACACGAAACAAGCAACTGGACCTGCTCAGTGACTCCTTCTTACTTTATTTGGGAATGAGAGGAAAGGGGAAAAATTGGGAAAGAAGATTTTACTCTGGTGGTCAAAAATGAATTCAATCTCAGTTTACATCAGCATTAACAGAACTAAATCCAACCCAGTATTTTTTCGTTCCAGAAATACCTTTTAAAAAGAGCACCCAGAGAATTTGGTTCATAAGAAATGGAAAACCACACGTGGGGAGTGGAGATCATCTGTGTAACTGTGGGATGCACTTGAGGCCGATGGAGTGCTGAGAGTTCACTCAGTGAGAGTTCACAAGTGTGGCACTTCAGCTCCACTTCCAGGAGGTGCTGGTGGCCTTCATAAGGAAGAGCTGGCAGTGTTTTATTTGTGCTTTTGTAACTATTGTATGAATTCATGAACTGACAGATTTTAATTTACAACAGACAAAACCCAGAGGAACAAGCCTAAGAAAAAAATTTGGCTCATTTGTTTCTGCAACTTTAGCTCAAGGAACAAAGAATGTTCCTGCTGATATTTTCACACATACTTGAAATGTTCTATTCTTTTTTGTTTAAGGGCACACTGCTGCTTCATCAGAGTACAGACCTAGCTGTTTGCTTCTGATAATGGAGAAAAAGTGTCAATATTCATCGTAGCTTCTGCATCCAACTCGCATCCTGAAAAATGTATAGCTCCCTGGGTTTCCTCTTACGGACTGAGCAGCTTTTACTCTGTATTTTTCTTTTAGCTGACATTAAGCTAGATAAGAAGTACTATTTAGGAGGTGGTAATCTTTGCTTCTAATCAAGGAATGTTAAGAAGGTCATGGATTATTTTAACTCAAGCTCTTCAAATTGAGAGATTTTATTTGAAATTAAAGCTATGAGCTACCTTTGTGTCCTAGTGTTTCATCTGCTCAGTTTTAATTTCCATCCCAGGCCTTTCTTCCCTGTGTGGGCAACAGATGTTCTTAATTCCTAGTAAAGATCAGGAGTGTAGTGACATAGCTAAAGCCACAAGTCCAGTTATTTGCAATGAGACAATGAAAAGTCTGAACTCTTCGAGAGGAATTCCTGAGTCCCTCCTGCAGCCATGTTTAGTGTCTGTTTCTCCTCCTTGGAGGGGTAAATGCCTTTGAGGCAAAATGAACTCAAATTCTTTCAGGATAAAACTGTCTGGTAATGCAGTGTCATGGGTGAACTCTTTATCCTGCCTTTTTTACTGACTTTTACCACTGGGTATTGGGTGTCCACTGGGATCTGTGCTGTTTTCATCTTCTGGTGTCTCGATTAACGCTGAAATGGAATCAAAGTGCCTTATGGAAAAGGTGAGACACAGAAATAGCTGCTGCTTTGTGACTTTTAGAGCCTCTTGTGTCCCTGTCCCTGAAGAAGGCAGGTTATTAAAGGAGGTAAATACTCAGTGTCTGCAGTGTCAAGACTGTTTTCATCCAAAAGCCAGCACTGCCTTCGGGCAAAAAGGGTCCATCTCTGAGGTTTGGAGTCTGCTGTGAGAGGAGCAGTTGCAGAACCTGTCTGTGATCTGCTAAACTGCATTGTTAACACAGAAATAGGGGGGGAAATGAAATCATTTGACCTGGAGAACTTGGCCACAGCAGATGCTGATGCCTCGGCATCTGCCCTTGGCAGGTTTGTAGTGAAACCAAGGAACCCCGGGTGGCTGGAAGGGGAGGAGCTTCCTTATCTCATGGCTACTTTGGCAATTTGGCTCTGTTTCCGAAATTTTTTCCCACCTATAAACACCTGTGTAAACAAGCACACCAGAATCTGTGAGACTGTTACCATTATCTTGAAAATTGTCATTTTCTATTCATTTGTCCCTTTTTTCTCAGACTGCTGCACTTCTGCATTTCATAGAAACACCAAAAAGGTTGAAGGATAATTTTATTTGTTCACACGTATTTCTGTAATGTAACTAAGAAGCAAATGCTACATAAAGTTAGCAACCAGTGGGTAATGATGATGTTTTTCTTCCTTCCCAGGAGAGTACAAGATTAAAAATTAAATTTGAAAAAACACTGACTGGGAAATTGCTGCAGAATCCCCCATGTCAACTTGAAAGCCTTTCTAGCTTTGGGACTGTAAATGTAAAGCCAGTGCTGTGCTGGTTCTGTTATCTGATCTCCTAGAGGTTATCACTCATTAGCAAATTACTATCATGTGGTTTTACATATTGGAAAAAAAGGTTGGAGGATTTCCTGCCAACCAATGTGTAATTTGGCCACTTCTTCACATTTTTTCTGTAATTCTTTCACAGTTTTGTGTGTGTTCTATTACTTATTTTCATGAGAAATACCTGCTTATCTCCTTGCAGCAAAATTTATTTGTAAGAATTTCCCAGTGTTTTCCAGTCACCTGATTTTTTTTTTAGATAATTAACTTTTAACCATGCTTATTTAAGGCCTCTGTAAAGGAGATCAAATCAATTTACTCCCTTTTCAATCACTAAGTAATATTTTTAAACTATTTTTCTAGAATAACACCCTCTGAGCAGGGGACTCACTTCAGTCTGATCATGCTCTGTGCTGTGTGATTTATATTTTCCCAAAATAACAGGACTCCTACAAACTCTAGTATCCATTTATATCTACTCTCCCATACAATCACACCCCAGTCTGTGTGATTTATAACTTGTTAATAATACAATCAAGAGCTCTTGGTACTTTTGTTAATTAATTGTAGCATAAATTAGTGATTTAGCTCCTCCAAATAAGTTGTTTGAATTTGTAACCTCAGTATACCGAGGTGCAATACAGCGTGGGGCATGTTGGATGTTCAAAAGGGATATTTTCTGGGCAGCCCCACCTAATTACCTGCATTCTTCTGTTTTTTACTCTCATATCCTATTTGATGGAGTGTTTTATTTGTGCCCTACCCAGACCTGATGTTTCTCCCTTGTGCTTCTTTAAACCGGGTGCTTCAACCTATGTTCTAAAATCTGTGTGTGGGGTTAATTTTTGCTACTCAAGACAGGTTAGCATTTCATTGCTCTGTGAAAAGTTCAGCTTCTTGGCCTTTGCTCTGTGATGTATCAGCAGGGTTATATTTCAATCAGTGAATGTTAAGATCTGTGCATTTACATGAGCATCTTACACTGTAAGAGCTTAATTAAACAGCCTGTCCTAGTGCACAGAATGTAAGAGAAATAATAGGAGTGGTGGGGAATGAAAGGATGAAGTACAGGCATCTATGCTGGTATTCCAAACTCACAGCAAAGTAAGAAATTAAACAAACAGCTCTAACTGCTGTTTGAAAGGGAGTTTGTAATTCACAGCTGAGCTATTTCAGGGCAGAAATGAGGGATAGAACTATTTAAGTAGACAGAAAGTTCAGTAAAAGCTGTAACTACTTGTGAGAAAACTGAAAAAAAAAATCATTTACAAGGAAATAGTGAGTCAGAAATGTTGGAGAGCATTCAGACATGCTCAAAAAATGAGTAGATATCCAGAGAAAATACATGTCAAAGATTTGAGCACAGAATGGCATGCTTAATGATGGAGTTTTGAACTGATGCAAAAGAAGAAGTTGTAATCTTTTATCTAGAAATCTCATGATCTTGAACAAAAGTTATCGCAGCTTTGATTTTAAAAAATATTGCAAGCAAAATATATGTGGCAAATTTTCAAGTACAGTCCACTGAGTAATAAAATTGATTTATTAATTTATTAATCCCGAATGAAATATGCATCTAAATCCCAGTATCACAGGTACACCGGCGCTGCACCGGAGTGCCTCTGTTGCTTCAACTGATGCAGTGTATGGGTCATAGTGGGTCTTACCCTGGGTTTTTTCCCTCTATCCCATTAGCTGGATTCTGACAAGCATGGTGATTATGGTAAACCCATCACAGGTATATCCCACATTGCTTCTTTTGTGTGTTTTCCTAGAATTCCAGGTGCTTTCAGGAATAAAGTGCGCCTTTTGCCATTTTGGATTGGTCCAGGTGTTGTTGTGTTCTGACACCAGTAGCCTCAGCCTTGAATGGCCTGTGCAGCTTTAAAATATCTTTCTGTCAAAGCAGATCCTCAGGATTAACAGTAGAGTCAGATAAACCATGTCTTTGTTTCCCCCAGGATAGTTGTTATTTGGACAAACTGTTCATCTCTGGCTGGAAGCTTTTGCTGCAGAATTGCGTGAGGGAAATTGTGGGAGAAATCGGGATGATGATATGAATGGACACAGAGGAGGCTGTGGGAAATAGGAATCTGGGAGAGCTACTGGGGTAAGAGAAGGTTTTAGGGTGAATTTTCAGTGAATTTATTCATATGTGCTTGTAATGCTGCTGCTGAATATCAAGCACATACGAGGCTAGATTTTGGTTTTCTCATGATTTTTTTTTTTAACTTATTGACAGCCCATGGATTCAAGAAGAAAATTCATCATTCCATGTAGATATGGATCCAGAAAGAAAGTATTCTCAGTCAGAATTATCCTAGGTATAAAGTTGAGCTCAGTTATGAAGGAGAAGATACGTTGGAAAGCCTCATGAGATAAAAAAAGCAGCAATCTCATTCAGGAAGTATCTAGATGTTACTGAGCAAAATACCATAAGCCTAATAACAACTTTCCTTAGTGTTTGAAAATTTATTTTTTACTTTAATTAAATTTCCAAAGATAAAACCAAACAGCTCACTATTCTGTGAGAATAACATTATAACAAATGTGTGGATCACGCTTCACTAGAAAATCTTTTATGAAATATTGATGATAATAAAGGAGGACTGACTCCATGGCTTAGCATGAAAAAGCATTGGTTTCACTGCTTTATTTCCAAGCTTGGCTTTCTGAAAATCAAGTAAAACAATTAAGTAGATTTTCTTCAGAGTTCCAGAAAGTTTTTCCTATGGCCTCAGAGCAGGCAGGAGGAACTTCAGCCTGGGGACAACTTCTTAAGGAACTTTTAAGTAGCCGAGAAAACGATTTTAGCATGAAAGTGTAATCTCAACAGTAAGTTTAGTTTCACAGTACCCAGGTTATAAAACTCGTGTTTTGATGATCCTCAAGTGCTTCCAAGACTTCAAAAGTTGAGGAAAAGTGGTTCTGCAAGCCTTAATCTCGTTACAATATGTTATGCTTGAAAAAGCCCAAGATAGAGAAGGGAGGAAAAGTCAAGATTTTATCAAGGCCTGCACTTCCTGCAGTCAAAAGGTTTGTGGGATTCAGGTCTTGCTTCTGAAAGATGAGTAAGTGAGAGGCTGCAGCCATCTCCCTAATGATGGGGTCGTTATATCTGGGTGACAGAGTCAAGTCACTGCTTTGTAATGAGGACCTTTTATCACAGAGCTGGAAATGGTGGTGTTGCTGTCTCCTTGTAGTCTGTAATTTCATACTCGTACCCTTTGAGGCACCAATCAAAGGATTCAAGCTTTTCTTTCAGTTGCAATGAAATAAGGACAATTTTTGGCCGTAGCTATGCAGAGCGTGTAGCACATCAGCTGTTACCTCTCCAAGACACAATTTTACTGCTCCAAAGCTTAAAGGGATTTGGAAATGTCCCCATGCCCAAGGAAACAGGCAAGGGCAGCCATAAGGTCTGAAACCACTGTTTGTGGTATGACTGAAAGTGCCAGGGGTACATTTTTGTTACAGGAATTGTTCTTGCTGCAATGTCAGAAGGAACATGAAGGCACTCAGCAGTGTGTATTAATAGTAGAACAAGGAAACTTCTAAATCTACTAAAAATAGTAGGAAAAGGAAACTTTTAAAAACTTTTAAATTTTAAAAAGGAAAGGGAGAGATGAGAAGGAAGCAATAATGATACCTTATTTGACTCAGTCCTCACTGGGATAGCTATTCTTGCATTCTGGCCTGTATGGATGCAATGTATGGATATATTTGTGCAGGAGAGGAAAATCGCTGAGGCTTTCTGGTACCCCTCTCAGGTAACAACAATGGCAAAGGACATCCCTTTAGGCAAAAGTGCTTGATGGTTTTGTTGATTTATGTTACAAAAATTGAAGTGTAGGTAGGAATAGCTGCTGCTGACCACTGTTCTTACAATATTGTGTAATATTAAACTTCTAATCACTTCTAATTAATATTGCAACTAATCACTGAGTTACCTTAGCACCCACTGGTTTAAAGAAAGTAAAACACTTAAATAACACAAACAGGAAGCTGTGATGCTTCACATTCCCAGTCTGTGTAAGAGAAAGCAAGAGCAGATGACATTTTGTACCTTGGCTTGCCCACAAACATCTCAGTATTCCTACAGTCTTTGCCCATTTCATTGGCTGCTGGTAAATAAATAAATAGGATGAACAGATCACTGGCAGCCTTAAACAAAAGGTTCTACATCAGTGTAAGCATTAATTACACTAATTTGTGACACATGATTTTCAAAAGCCTAAGAGATAAAAGCATTAAGACCATAAATCATTGATTTAATCTGATTATTTCCAGTCAGTCCTTTATTTACCGTCCGCTCAATTAAAAATTGAGGTTAGTGAATCTTTCAAATGTACTTTAATATTCTAGTATTCATTATTTCCCCCTTCCACCCCAGGTAAAAGTCTACCTTTTTTTCCTCCTCTCCATCCCTTTTTGCATTAGAGAGGCACTTCTGAGTCACACCATATATTTTCATTTCTGAAAGTCGCTGATAGCAGTTTTCCCATCTGAAGTGATGTACAGAGAATGAGATGGCAAAAAGCCAGGCAGCAGTAGGAGCTCTGGAGAGCAAATGTGCAAGTACAGTTTTACCTTAAGCCTTACCTTACAGCTTTCTGTCTTTGCCTTTTGCTGCAGAAGTTACCTTCCTTCTCATCCATATCATGGCCATAAATCATCTTTTACTTTAGTTTTAGTTCTAATAAAACTCAGAATTCTGCTGAGAATCTTGCATTTCTGTCCCCATTTTTGAAATTTGCTGATTTGCAAAGGAATGAGGTGTTACCCAAACATACCCAAAATTGGGTAAAGTCATTGCAATGATTCATCTTCTTTATGCATCACAGTTACAAATACAAAAAATTCCTCCCCAGTGTTTTGCAATCCCATTCCTTGTTGTTACCTGCCTTCATAAAGTCTTTTCTCTTGTGGAGAAGATTTCCAACATCTTCAAAGTAGGAGAATAGCAATTTTTATTCCTTCCCTGTTTGTAATGTTTGACACAAAAGAGTTTGGCATTTTGCATTCTGTAGGTGAACACGTAAAACAAGATGCTTGGTTGGGTAAAATGCTAAATTTTCCTCCATCTTCACAGGCACGATGTCGGTGTCCATGAACCAGGTGTAAATCCAAAGCTTGACTGAACTTATAATTACAATAGCTCAGGTTGTAGGGATTTGGGTGATGCTTCTTCCTTCAAACACTTTTTAGTGCTCCAGAGAACCAAAAGTCTGTCTTGCATTGGTTTTGGGGGTTTGGAGTGTTTGCTTGTGGTTTTTGGTTGGTTTTTGTTTTTTGGTTTGTTTTTTTTTTTAACTCAAAATGCTTTTTTTAATTTAATCATGAATATGATCTCCACTTTATAGGCAATATCCTGTTAGTGAACCTGTGGCAGATGGAGAAAAAGGATCTGATCATTGTGATTTCCGTCAGTGGTTCATCAGTGAGACTTTCATACTCCTTGTTCCAATTTCTGGATTTTAACCGTAATATCTTTTGACTTTTGGTTGACTTGTTATTTGCATATCACTTAAAATAGTATACTAGATGCAAGTGAGCAAAAAACTTCAAGCATTCAGAAACCGTTGGATGCAGCCTACTCTTTACTATATATAAGCCAGTAAAAGTAAACATAGTAGACTTCCAGGATTAATTTTAAATAGCTAGAGCCTTGCAAACGTACAAGACAAAATTAATTTTGCCCAACTTTTGCCTTTAATCTTTTAGATGGCTATTGTCTTCACCCTCTGGGACAGCAGAGTAGGGAGATGGACTTTTAGAAGGTGTTTATTGCCATCCCGAATTAGGGGAATCAGGCAGAATACGTGGGATGCATTGACTCTGAAGATCCCTTTCTCTCTTGTGCATCTTCATAGGGATCTGCCATCTTTGCAGCTCTCCCCTGGATGCTTTCTGATAGCTTAAGGTAGAAAGCTGTTAGAAGGCATCCAGAGGATGTATGGAGATGAAGATGGAGAAGGATCTGGAAGAGAAGCCGTCTGTTCTGTCTGGAGAAGAGGAGACTGAGGTCAGACCTCATCAGGGTCTGCAGCTTCCTCCCAAGGGGCAGCTCCGATCTCTGCTCTCTGTGACAGTGCCAGGACCCGAGGGAATGGCTGGAGCTGTGTCAGGAAGGTTTAGGTTGGATATCAGGGAAAGGTTCTTCCTCCAGAGGGTGCTGGGGACTGCCCAGGCCCCCCCGGGAATGGGCACAGCCCCGAGGCTGCCAGAGCTCCAGGAGCATTGGGACAACCCTCTCAGGCACAGGGTGGGATTGTTGGGGTGTCTGTGCAGGGCCAGGAGCTGGATTTGATGATCTCTGTGGGTTCCTTCCAGCTCTGGATGTGATTCTGTGGATCCTAGACAATTAGGGGCAAAAAATGCCTTTTAGACAGGTCATGACGAGTTGCACATCGTGAACCTCTGGAATGACAAAAGTCATGTTTGTGGCAAAAGCTTTTCCTCAGAAGATGCCTCTCTTCTCAGTTTCTTGCAGTGGGGATGTTGTGTGCTTCCAATTACCTTCTGGTGAGAGCTTGAAATGCTTCATTTACATCAAATCCTTCCCTTGTAATAACACCGTAATATCAAGTCCCCTTGAAAGTGAGACAGCCAGTGGCACGTGTGTCTCAGGGGAGCATCGCCATTTCCCACCTCATGCAGGCTGAAGATATGTTTCCCTGATATTTTCTTTTAAGCTGCAACAAAAGAATAACACCCTGCAGCCACTGCCTGTGGTCGGTTGGATCTTAACCTGTTCGAGCTCCCCAAGCTTATTTTAGTTTCCAGTGTCTGTCAAAGATGCTCCCGTTTCCATCTCGCGTGCGTGGAGAGCTATCTTGGCACTAACTGTAACACAGCAGATGGGACACGCTGCATCTTGGCTGACCTCTACTTGCAGCATTTAAATAGCTAAACTGATTTTATTACCATAAAATAAACTTCCAAGAACTTCTTACGCTCCAGACCGAGCTAGCAAGTGCCAGCTGCAACCCTGCGATTGGAAAAGCTGAGGAGGACAAGTTTTCATAGTGGTTTCATGGGATTGGAAGGTACTTCCCACTGATTTTAATGAGAACCAGAGGGATGAAATACCTAGAAAACTTAGGTTTTCTTCCAGCCAAGACAAGGAAGTGAGAACAACGTTGTTAGGAGAGCACATGGATTTTATTAGTGAGAGTTTCCAAAGCCATACTCGTGTTTTTCACTGTCATTGGTAAAAGACTGAGGGCAAGCAGGGCTTGGAACATTGGGACCTGAAAAATGGTGCTAAAGAAATGGTCAGCACACTTGATCTCATCTGCCATTTTAAGGTTTTCTCTTTGGTCTCACTCTTCTGTTGTTTTCAGCTCCTGATGCCCCCATTTCTCTGGGATTTACCCTTTTTTAGGCTGATTGTAACACCATCAGCTACCAGCTCTAAATCTTTAGCAGGCCTGGTTTTATTTTCACCACAGACTTCCAGAGGAACTCAGGTACTCAACTGCAAAACTCAGGGATGCAATCCCCTCAAGAAAAATAAACAGAAGTTTATATAGCTAATAAAATGTAAAAGACAAGACTCACTAAAAAGCAGTTAAAAAGGACACTTGCCCTGTACACCTTGGCTTCTGAGAGAGGGATAAAAGTCTCATTAACATTTTCTTACCCTTTCTCAACACTTTTTTGTCTTTAGAGATGATTATTATTACACCTTTTCACGTCCTAGATTCATTTTTCATACGTGAATTTAGGCTCCCTCCTTACAGCTCCTGTCCCATTTGCTGGGCTGGTGTGTGAATGCCTTTGGAGCAGCTGACACTTGGCTAACACTGATTGGGGGTTTGAGTATTAAATATATGTATATATAATCAAAGAATCATATTTTAAAAAACAATCTGAGATAGCACAGGAACATATTTGAACACTTGCTTCCTTTGGGCTGCTATGAAAATATCCCGTGCTTTGTGGATGGGCCTTTTATTCTGATTTTTCCAATTATATCAACTACAAATGTTTTACACACAGTTACAGATACAACCAGAGACCATGATCTGATTACACAGACATTGGAAAACTGATTTTCCTTTACCAGATTTGAGCACATTATTAAGTCTAGTTCTAGATGGCCTAATTTTTTGTTTTCAGTATTTTCCAAAAAAAGGAGGAAACAACTTTATGCAACTAAATAATACAGATGCTTTCAATAGAAGTCATTACAGTAGGGAGGCAGAAATCGATTTCTTTTACTCACTGATCCTCTTCCCTACAGCTTTTCCTGCACAGGTTTTTATGCTTGTTTTCATTCTTCCTGTGTGACTTTTTCTTCAGCAATAGAATAAATAAAAACAAACTCTTGCGTGTTCTTCTTCATGTCTTGTACTCCAATCATGGCATTTTTGTTGTAATACAGATTTGAAAATTAAAAAAGCCCAGCTATATTTCTGTGCATAAAGAAGTGGAAATCTGAATCTTACAAGAGGGACTTAGTCTTTATTGAGATGATTCATAGAAGGCTTGGAGGAGGGAGAAATAAAGGATGAATATTGTGGCTTGAAACTGTTTTCATTTCATAAGCAACTTTATTACAAAGTTAAGAATACATCTTTGTTACATAAATAATCATCTTCAAGAAGTTCTTTTGATTAAATTAAATTTCATGTTTGTGCCTCATTCTGCAATTCTGTCATACTTATGATAATTATCATTATTATTTTTTCATTTTGATGTCTAAGAGAGCCTTTCCTTGTGTTAGGGCTGAATTAAAATTTTAAAATAATTTAATTCTTCTCATAGGATATATGAGATCCTGCACTTAGCAGCAGAGCAGAATACTTGCTGGGAAGGTGGAGGAGGCAGCCTGTAAAGGCAGACAAGATTAAAACAGCAAACAAACAAATCAAAAGCCTAAACAGCTGGCAATTAAAACCCTGCTCATAGGCTGAATGTCAGACAAATGAACTGCAAGAAAGATAGTAAATCATCATTCCAATTCTCTAATTATTCAATAATCTAATTTCTAATTCCTGCCCAGTTTCTAATCTGTAAAATCCAGAAAATTTCAAGCTCTATGCCAAAGAGCTATTTGGAAAGTGATTCCAGAATTTTATTCCCACAGTGATCACAAATCTTCTAAATTTCGTTTTGAAAATCCTACCAGAACGTGAGGTTATGTTTTCCTCCCAAGCACTTACCTTGAATGCATTTGTAAAACATTTCTGAAGCTTCCTCTAATGTCCTATTTCCCCAAACTTCCTGTGAACTCTTTGTGCCTTGCAGTTTCTGCTGCTCTCTTGTCACACGTGGCTGTTCTGAGTGAAGTTTTGCAATGGTTTCTATTAACAATTCATTGTATTTTCTTAAATTATCACTGTTTCTTCAACATCTTTATCTGCTTCTGTCCTGGATGCTTTAGCTCTGGCCTGGTTTGTTTAGGCTTTAAAACTGATCCCACAAATACGAGTCTTACAACAGATTATCAGCTGTGCTTGTCACCTGTCAGGATTGCTGTAATTCCTTATGATTAATCAGGCAATAGAATTGCTGTTTCTGCTTAATCTTTTCCTTGCTCTGCACTTACTTGGTCTGATGGGGCATCAAGGTAATCCAGGTTTCTTTAGCAGTTCCTCAGTGGGTTAAGTCCAAGCCTTTTGGCCTTGTAGATACATCTATAAATCTGAAAAAAAAGAGGATCAGAAAGCTCATGCAAGAGCTGGGATAATTAAATTGAATTATCTTATTTAACAATGCAGACATGGAATAATATCTATTTCTAAAGCAACCCTTTACATCCCTTGTTACTTGAATGAGTTGCATTTGAAGGGAAGATCTGCTGGGGATATGTGGATAATCTAAAGGGATGGAGAGACAGTGTTTAGTCATTTGTGGAAATCACTTTGTGCCTGGAGACTCTTGTGGTACTGTCCTTGAAAAGAAAGGCTTCTTCCCAGAAAACTGTTCAAAGGTGCACAGGCAGGATGATCATGATAAGGGCAGGAGCAAGTGGCATTTAATCTGAATTTTTTTTCCCCACCTCCTTTTTGGTTACGCTGTTTCAACTATTTTACAACAGACTGACGTGTATTTTATCATGTCAGTACCCTGAAAAATCTCAGGAATTCATAAAATATCTGTGAGGCTGGAGCTCTCAGGTAATTGATGATAATGGTTTGGTAAATACCCCTGCATTTACAGCGTGTGACTATATGGAGCTGAAAAATGGCAGGGTGGTGCAGCAAAATGTCAGCTCCGTGAAAAATAGGCAGAAATTTCCAGTGAAAAGAGCACTGAAAAATAAGGCTGCTCATTAAATTTTTTGGGTGATGTCAGATGCTTATCTAAACACTAAGAAAATAGGCTTGATAATAAAGGGTAAAGCTGGCAGGTAAAAGTAGTGAGTTTATTTAAAAATAACAGGGGGAGCCACTCGGAAGCTGATGAATGAATCCACAAAGCTGAACACAAAATCTCCAGACCCCTCCCAACAAATGTGCACTGGGGATGTTAAATACAGAAATGCATGTTGTGTAAATGTAGGTTTGAATTATTCTGGGAAAACCTGGAACTTGAGAGAAGCTGTGTGAAATACCTCCTCTGAATGTTTTCCTGGTAAGAAATAAACTTTTAGGTCAACATAAAATATTTGTGAGAGTTTACTGGATTTGTCCGTTAGGAATATACTTGGTGTCAACCTGGCGCCATTTTTTGGTGATTATTTTTCTTTGCAGCCACGAAACAGAAAAAAATATTATTTAAACAGCTCTGGTTTTTGGCACGTATTTCACATACAGATCGTATGTCTGGCACAATTTCTTTATTTTTATTCTCTTGTTGTGAAAGAGTTTTCCCGAATCTGTCATATATGTTTATAATAAATCTCAACCCTCACCCATATATATTTTCTACTCAAACAACAACAATAATCTGGAGGAAAGACACAGGATAAATTACTATATTAGTAATATCTTTTGAAATTGTGTGGGGATTCTTGCATATTTTAGAAACTTGGTCATATTTCCTGCAGTAGTGTGTAATATCAAACATAATGCCCTGACTAATTGCTGTCGGAGCTATTTTACTCATCCCCCTCGGTTTTGTTTAGCTGATACATTCTCATTTCCTTCCTTCAGCTGCAATGTGGAAGTGCCAGGGTTCTTTTGTAAATAGCTGATAAACTCTGTTATAAAAACCACCAGACTTTTCTGGGGGAAAAAAAAAAGTAATTAATTGTGAGTTTGATGAAAAACAGCATATGGATAATAGAGAAAATAAAGTTGATCCTGACACTGTATTTAATGCATACATTAGAGGGGAAAATGCAACAACAGAATGATAAGATCTTGGTTATTTCTTGATGTAAACTTACTTTTTTTAATGCGCTCAGTGAGCCACAATTGTCCAGGAATGAAGGAAATAAATTTTTATGTTCAGTTTTCTGTGCTTGTCTTCCCTGTGAGGGTGGGGAGGTCCTGGCACAGGGTGCCCAGAGAAGCTGTGGCTGCCCCTGGATCCCTGGAAGTGTCAAAGGCCAGGCTGGACAAAGCAACCTGGATCAACCTGGGCTAGTGAAGGTGTCCCTGCCATGGCAGGGGGGTGGAACTGGATGATCTTAATGTCCCTTCCAACCCAAATCATTCTATGATTCTTCTCACTTGGGAACCAGTGGGCTCAGATATGTGATCTATGATTTCAGATAGAAAGGAAATCTTGTATTTTACTTAGGTTGTAGGAATATAGATTATCTTTATTTTTTTAAAAAATAAGCTAATATTATTAGAAAAAGTAGATATGTTAGAATTTCTAAACCCTGTAGCCGTTTAAAGCAGGATCATATACTATCGACATGAAGGATTCTGTGTAATTGCTCTCTTTAATTAAGCTTTGCTCACTGTTGGAGAAATACACCATTTAGCAAATGCTGACACTTTTTCCTTTTTAAGACATAAAACGGTCAGATAGGATTGCTTTGATTTTCAAGAACTAGAATTCCCTTGCTTCATCACTTTTATCTGCTTTAGCCTGAGTTTTGCCAAAGAATGACTGTTTTATTTCACACACCATTTGAAGGAGGTTCAGAATTACGTGCAATTGATTGTCCTTGGGTTTGGAACAAAACATCTGCTGATTTTCAGTGAACCCCAAAGGCTTTTCTGCATAGTGTTTAAACTTTGCTACAAAGGCAGTGAGGAGAAGTGAGAAGTGCTCTGTAGCCTGGTCTGCAGAGGTTAAAGCTGTTTGTGCACCCGCAGGCAAAGCATGGAAATAGTCCAAGATGTCTAAAAGTTAAGTTGTTGTACAAGGATGGATAAATATTAACTCTTCTTCCCACCAAACTTCAAAATCAAGGAGACACCACCACTGTTGGGAGGGTGGAGTGGGAGAGGACAAAGATCCTCACCTGCTGGCAAATGTCATCAGCTGGAACCTTTGGAACAGAGGTGTCTCCCCTGGTTCTCTCATTTGTGCTGTGACAGCAGAACCAGCTTGAGACTCTGTAAAGTTGGTTTGGTACAAATTGCTCTGAGCTGCTGAAGCCAGTTTTTACTGCTAAGGCAGAAGGAAAAGCCCGAGTGTTCCTTTGGCTGCAGAAAGCTTTGGTAACCTGAGAGCCTGAGTAAGAATAATTTTCTGTGTTTTGTTAAATGGATGAAGTTGCAGAAAAATGAATACATTTTGGGCACACAAGTTTTTAATCACTTACAGCAACTGAGTTTCAAATTTGTAATATTACAGGCAGAAGCTGAGCCTCTCATCTGGAATTCAATAGCCCTTCATTACCTCCTGACATGTGGAATTAGCTTGGAAAAAATAATGCAGCAGCAGCAAAAATATGATTCTTATTGTTTCTGGTTCATCTTCATGAGATTTTTTTTTTTGTTTTGGTAGCAGACAAAAGATAAATTGTCTGTAATGCAGAGTTGAGACATCACTGCTAAGTTAATATGCTCTCCAAATTTAGACCAGGCACATTATCATCTACCTTTCTGCAGTGGACATGATGTTTTAACTCGTTAAAAGCAGAAAACTGCTTGATAGCAGCAGCTGGGCCATCAAAAAATATTAAGGAGAATGATTCTCTTAGTTAATTTGAAAACAGCCTGCAGTCCAGAAAAGAAACATCCACACCAAAAACCTCATGAATTGCTCTCAAGTTGGATAGAACACTCATTACTGGCGTTGGGTAGGAATTCTTTTCTAATTGGCTTATCCACTGTATAAAGGAAAGTTTTTCCCTCAGAGTGAACTAAGTAAGAGAGTTTGTTTAGTTATTTAATAAATGAAGAGCTTCTATTCTGCAAGTAAACATTAGACAGCTTATAAAAAACTCTCAGGGAGCTGCTTGAAGCTCGTGGTGTTGGCATTTGTTCTGTTTTCACCCATATTTAGGGAGCTTGATGGAAGCCTGTGGTCTGCTAGCCTGACTTCGGTCTGGAAAGCAATATCATCAGTCTGGGTATGGATCTCATGGAGGAAGGAGCACAAGATTGTCACATTTTGCCATTGTACACTCACCTTGCAGATACTGATGTGAATATGTAGAGAACTGGGCAGCAGAGACTTCCATACCTTGAGGAAAAGAGGCATTTATTAAAGGAGAAATGGAGCTGTGGTTAATACACGAGTGCACTTCTAACGTGAAGAACAGCTCACTAAAGCCAATGAGTGATTCTGGAAACGGATAAAAATGCTTCAGAATACTCGAGAATCTTTCACTAGCATATTTGGGCATCTAAACTCCAATTTGAACAGTATTTCTTAGGAGAAAGAACTGCCACTTCTCAGCAGCATATTTGGCATTTGGCTGAGGACTGAAGATGGGCTTCAGTTGCACTGCATAAAGCCCGGGGAAGAACATGAGTTCAGTCCAGTATGTCTAATTCCAGCACTGTAGATGAATGCAGTCTCTGCCCTATTTCATATTTAGGATTTCTCAAAGGAAGATTTATCCCTGGCTGGAATGTTCATTTGAATGCCAGTGTCGAATGTCAGCTGGAGTGTTCAGTGTTACTTGGAGTGTCAAATGTTATTTTGAGTGTCTGTAGTTTGAACTTGGGTTCCTCTAGCCCATGTAGATGAAACCAGCATTTCTCAGGCTGTTGAAACACTGCAGGGTTCTTTTTTCCCCTGCCATAAATCATGTGAATTCAAGTAGAACATTAAGACTTTCAACTTGACTGTGTTTGCGTTTAAGCCTTTCTCTTGAAATGAGATCGAGATATTAAATTTAAATCACCTCTGTGCTCCCTTCTCAAATTGAATGCTTGCCTAAACTGGGAATAACAGAATGTGAAAATCAGCTGTTTCTCTGTGAACTTCTGAGATGAGTAATGCTGCTCTTAAAGTATACCAGTGTTTTCTCAGCATCTGTCCTGTTCAAATATCCTCAGCACAAGTCCATTTGCCTTTATTTATTTTGGGCTTTTGACAGCTAGGAAAAGAAAATTTAGGAATTTGGACCTCAAGTTATAAACTGAAAAATATTTGTTTCCTTTGAAATGTTAATATTTAAATAATCCTGAACAGCTGCATGAATATCTGTGTATGTGATGTTATTTTTTTTTTCAATTTGAATCAAACAGGTAAACATGCACGGTACCAACATATTCCCAGCCTAATTCAAACAGCACTCTTGTGTTACCACACAGTTCTGCGTGATTTTGATGTCTTGATGTTCCTTGATGTGTTTCTTAAGGCTGCAGTGTAGCGTTGGTGTAAGTAGCAGTTAATATCCTGCAGACAATCCGTCTGTCATTCCCTCAGAAAAGGTGCTTTCTCAGATGGGAGCTGCCCAGGGTAAGTTATTTTTCCATTGCCTCGGAAATGGAATTGATTTCCTTGTGCTTACACAAATAAACATTTTCAACAGCTGTTACCCCAAAACCACCGAGTTCATTTCTCCTGTCACTCACACCGCTGTAAATCAGGATGAATTCTCCTGTGGCAGGTGACTCTGTAATGCTAAATACACGGAAAGAATCAATGATTTGATATATCAGAAATAAATTTTTGGAGAAAGACAGAGGGAAAAGTAGGATTAAAGCTTTTAGCACTGAAAGGTTGGGACACGTGCTGCCATGTGGGACCTGTTGTCTCTGGGACGAGCCCCTGTCACACACTTGGCTCAGCCACCCTGTCAGAGCACTGGTTCTGCTCCTTTCCCTGCCCTCCCAGCTGGCAGGAGGCTGTCAGCAGGGCAGCTCTCAAGGGCTTTAAAGAGCCAAACAAATAGTAGTGGAAAGAAAGTAAAGATTTTAAATATAGNAACAGCATTAGCTTCCTGACAGTGAAAAAAAAGATATGTGTATTTAGGAGCTCAAACAAAAAATACTCACCTGACTCCTTGGCTTATTGTTATTCTGGCTTCATTCTAATGCAGTTCCTTCCTGTTCAATATCAGTTTATAAAACTGTGTTCGCTGACCCCCAATAACTAACAAATCCCTCTGTGCAGCTAGATGAATAAATTCCAGTTTGTGGTAGTGCAGATGTATGCTGATGGCTGTTCAGTGAATGCATAACACATTAACCATTCAAGAGTCTTGGCTTAGAAGAATAAAAGGACATAGGATTGATGTATTTCTGTAATACATTTTGCCTTATTTCTGGTAGCAGGAATATATACATTTTTTATATAGACTGTGACATGCTCTTTGGTCAACAAATCATGCGTTTTAAAGAAAAGCTTTAGTGACTGATTGTCACATTTAGAAAATACTACTTTTTATTTCAGTACATGGAGTGGCCCTACAGAGTCAGTTCTATGTAGAGTGTCCTGAACTTTTCTGGAATGCCATTGTGCAGGTGGAGAAGTGAAAACAGAAGCATTTGTGGATTGTTTGTGGATTTCATTTCTACCTCAGTTTTTAAAAGCTACAATTTATTGACCAGAATGTGTTCTGTGAGCCAGGGCTGGAGTAAATCACTGCATGTACATGAGCTGGGGATCTTCAGCTTTGTCTCAGGGGATGGCTTGAGTGAAGAGGCTTCATCCTTTTGTGTGAGGCTTGGTGGGGTTTGTGTCTGTACTTCAGAATTATTGAGGGAGACAGTGAATAGAATCTTTACGGTGCAAGTGCTGGATTTTCTGTGTTTATAGCTGCACTTGAACCCCCTTTATCTCTTGCTCTCTCACATATAACTTAAAGAATTGATATTTAAAATTTGCTAACTTTTCTAGTGTGTTCAGGGCTTCTGTTCGTGTTTCTCACTGTGAGGACAGGGACTGACTTTCAGATAAATAGAATTGAGTTGACTGCAATCCACTTTAAATAGCATGAGTAGTGATCAGAACTTTGAGCATTATTTTTGCATTGTTTGGGGAGTCTGAGCTGCTACAGACATCTGAGTAGAGACAGCAATAACAAAAACATTATACACATCAACAATAATAACATTAAACACATCAGGGGCACCACCGTGTCACCTGTTCTGATGATACAAAGAAGCACTTTGAGAGAAAGAAAAATCCTTCAAAGATATGTTTTAGTTTTATTTTTTCTTTGCTCTTCCAAGTGCATAAAGATACTGTAAGAGCCTGGGTAACATGGGGGCAATTTAATTTAAACAATTAACTTTTTAGAATCAACCAGTAATCCTTTGTGGTCGTGTTGCAAGCACAGAAATGCACATGCAAAAAAGACAGTATGAAGGGATTTCAAAACTTCTTTTAGTTTAAAATGTCACCTCCACTGGTGGTATCTTCTTGGTAGATCTTATCTTAAGGGTTTCTTAAGGGTTTTTTGGTCTGTATTTCTTTTTTAAGGTGCTAGAGTTCTGTGACTTTATATCAGGAAAAATAGTCCTAATGCATGCAAATAGTCCTCTTGCTGTGCAGTAGGTAAATGTGATTTTTCCTTGTTCTCTTCACTTACTAATTCGAACAGACCAGACCTAGTTTAGCTCACAACGAGTCTGCAAAGGAGAAATGTGCAGAGAGGGTTTATTGGGTTGTTTTTTTTTTTAAATTTTCCTGTTGCTGTCATTACTCAGTCTCTTAATATCCATTTGAATGGCCCCTGAGCACAGGCTGGTGCACACTCCGTGCAGTTGGTGCAGTAAGTCTGACCTCGTCACACACTGCTGCTGTTTGTTTTCCCTAATTAAATGTTCCGTGTACAGGAACAGAAATCCATACAGCTGCTATCAATGCAGGATCTAAGTGAAACAAACACCTGCCAGGAGTGGTTTAGGCACAGCTGATCCTGCCTTCAGACAGGAGCATCATCTGCCAGCCTTCCTTTCGGCTCCAATTTCCACAACTTGTGGTACTACTGTATCAATATCAGTGTAGAGACATGGGTGTTCCTGTGGTATCTGCTCTCCTGCCAAAACTAATCAGACTTAGCCACAGTGTGCCCGGCATCGAAACAAACTTGATTTGCCTACTCCGAAAGAAGGACAGAGGGTTATTCCCCATCTGCTTCACAGCAATCTGTGGGTTAAAAAAATAAATACAGGTAGCATCCATCACCTTACCTGGACACACTATTGAGAGAAGCCTTAATAATGCTCCACACATACTGTATATGTCTTTGCATTTTCTTTTTTTTTTTTTTTCTTCTTTTTTTTCCTGTTCCATGTTGACATCTCAGAAATCATTTAATCTAAAGACAGATCTTGGAAAACTGAATGATGACCTGTAGTGTGATGAAGGATAACTTCCTAATAACACAGGGGGAAAACCTACTCCCATCATTCATTCACCCGTGGCTGATTTTAAAGGTGATTTGCTGAAAAGTTCTTACAGAAACCAGAAACCAAAGTGCTGGCGCTGCTCCTTGGCCCAGTGCAGGGTTTCAGACATCCAGAGGGATGTTAAAAGTGTTCATTTCAGCAGATCCTGATGGTCAGGAGGCCCTGTGGAAGCAAACTGAAACATCTTCCGACTCCAAGCCTGTCCTCACGCACCCAACACAGGGGGCAACTCCTCTGCTTCTCAAGTCACAGGTTCTTCAGATGTGCAGTTCCTGCTGTGGTTTTGTAGGAAGAAGGATTTTCTTCTCTCAGACAAGCAGTTCTATGAACAGCAGACATTATGAATCGTGGTTTCTTAGAGATTTGTAGTTTGTGGTCAAGTGTCAGATCCAAGTGAAGCTTTCCCCACAGATTTTAAGACATTTCTGACTACTCAGATTCCCAGTGTGGCCCATGAGGTGAACTCCTTCCTCAGTGAGGCATTAGGAGGATAATAATCTTTGTGTCCTCAAAAAAGTTGCCAGTTGTCACTGAAATTTAATTTTTATTAGATTTTAATTTTTCACTGAATTTAGTTTTCACTGGAACTTACCTGTTCCTTTGAATTAAATGAATCAAAAGCTTAAAAAATTAGTAAGTTGGACTGGTGGAAATACTCTCTGCAGCTTCATCATGGACCTACTGGCCTTTGACTTTGAACTGGCAATTTGCAAAGAAGCCCAAACACTGATATTGCCCTTAAAACAGCAGAGACAATTGACTTCTTATCCTCATCTCTGTATGCCAAGAGAATAAATCAAAGCGCAGTGAATTAAAGGAATCTGCAGTTCTGTTTAGAATTTTGATGTCAGTTTTGATTTCTTAAATATACGTTTGTTTCCACTTTTTGTTTAATGCTGAAAGTCACACAAAGAGCTCTTGATATGAAAACTCATTCTTAAAAACCAGTTGTGTGTGAGCTGCATTCAAATGACCTTTTTTTTGTTGTTTTTTGAGGAGTCAAAGAAAAAGCCACAAACATCACTCTAATACCCAATAAATAATCTGGGTTTTGTTGAAATTATTTTGGATATTTATCAGCTAATCCCAAAGGTAATCGGCTTTCATACACAGAACTGCAAACGTGACAGCTGGGACAAAAAATGTAAGACTGGCTCAGAATGTAACAGTTTTTAATCAAATAAACCACATGATTGAGTTCACAACTAAGATGAAAATTTTCACATTTACTATAACAAAACCAAAATTCTGTGCAAAAACCCCTAAGAGTGCGGTCTTAAAAGAAATTAAAATTTGAGGAGATGCGTTCCAGCACATTGAATAATTCATACTATGGGGATCTTTTTATGTATTCCCCATTTCAGAGGAGGACAGAGACCTAAATATAAAAGCAGTTTTTCTCAACCAGTGTCATATCCTAAACTCTAACAACAGATCGAGGTTTCTCAGTGCCATCTTTTTGGCCAACATCTTTTTAATCGATATAAAAGAGACCATGTGTAATACAAAAGAGGTAATTTAGGCTAAAACTCTGCTCAGGATTATATTTGTAGTTGAAAAAGGGGGATGAGAGTGTGCAAGTGCTCAGGTCTGTGTTCTGGCTGTGGTTACCTCACTGGTATAAATGCAGCTGCTGGTGAACAACTGTATGTAAGAAATCCCTTTTTCTGATCATACAAAAAGGATGGACAGAGAGGAAAAAAAGGCAGGAATAACAGACTAGTTTTTTGTAACACAAAACTCAGAAAATACCTCATATCAGTATACAATTTTTCTGCTAAATACTCTGAATATTTGTTTTTTGGTGTCAGACTCTCCTATTGTAAGGATAATTAGCATAACTATGACTTTTCCAAGAGAAAAGACAATTTATTAGCAGGAAAAAGAGCTGCTAAGCAGATAAGTAAACTAAATGATGTTTCAAACCAATCTGAGCTCTCTCCATGCCAGGGTTAAAGCTGACAGGAGGAATGGAAAAGGGAACATCCAGTTCTGTTGCCTTGTCTACACATTCTGGTTCTGGGCAGATGATTTCGTTTTGCATTCCTGTTGAGCCATTACTAAATTATTGTAAAAACATTTCATAGACTATTCATGCACAAAAATTGTATTCATGTAAAATCAGTCTTTCTCTGAATGGGATTTTGTAAGCCTTTAAAATATCAGTCCAAATCAAATTTCTTCATTCACTCCTAGGAAGGAAATCAGCCCTCTGATTGTTTCTGTGGCTCTCCTCTGGACCCACTCCCACAGGTCCACATCTTCTCTGGGCTGAGCTCTGCAGGTATGGTCTCACCTGAGCAGGACAGAGGGACAAAACCACCTCCCTCAGCCTGCTGGCCACTGGTGAAGCCGTGCTGGCTGTCCTGAATCACCTCCCTGTTCTCCATGTGCCTCAGCAGAGCTTCTAGGAGGATCTGTGCCAGGATTTTCCCAGGTACAGAGGTGAGGCTGACGGGGTGGTAGCTCCCAGGGTCCTCCTTTCAACCCTTTTTAAAGATGGGAGGAATGTTTCCCTTTTTCCAGTCACCTGGGACTTCCCCTGACTGCCATGACTTTGTGAGTATCTTGGAGAGTGGCTTGGCATCTCCATCAGCCAATTCCCTCAGCACTCTGGGATGCATCTCGTTGGATCCCATAGACTTGTGCATGTTCAGGTACCTCAGGTGGAACCTCTCAAACCTCATCTTCTCTGCCAGCAGGAGGGACTTTGCTCCCCCAGTTCCTGCCATGCAGTCCCTCCTCTGGGAAGAGAGGTTGCTGTTGAACACTGAGGTAAAAAAGTTGCTGGGTACCTCAGTTTCTTCTCACGTGCTGTTGCCAGTTTGCCAGTCTGGCTTATCAGGAGGGATGCACTTTGTGTGACCTTCCTTTTCTGGCTGATGCACCTCTGCAAGCCCTTCTTATTACTCTTTGCATCCCCTGCCAAGTTCAGCTCCATCCACACTGGTCAGCTAAATAAAGTTGGTTCTATCCAACTTGCAAGTTATGTTTCTTTAGGGATCAGTGATTATAATTTGTGCTTTGTTTATACCCTGGGGTGTCTGATATCACACTGCTAATGCCTTCAGAGCTTCTGTTAATGTCTTGAACTTTTCTGAGTTCCAACACAGTCCCCTCTTTTTCTTCAACAGCTGTCAAAATACAACTCCCTGATAATATAACTAACGTTTAATTATCACAGCCTAGTCAGGCATGCATCCACGTTCCAGGGTCACTGAGCAGTTTGCCAAAATAGTGGACTGTTATTAGATAGATGGATTGCTTTGGTAACTACTTGCTATTAATATCTATTAATTACAGCACTGCCAGGGGTATGTTGTCGAAATTGCTTTATGGGATCCACTCACACCCATTGCAGGGTTGTAAATCTTGTTTCCATGGGACACCAACTGCCCCCTTGCTCCTTGGATATTTCAGGATACATTGCTCGTAATTCATGATGAGTTTTAGTAGCAGTGGCCTTGGTTGCAAATTGACCAGAAAGGATTAATACACAAAACTTCCTGAGTTTTGTTGATGTACGAGACTAAGAAATTCTTTTGGCCATTTTGCACACTTTGGGGGGTAACAGTTGCTGTTGGTTAAAGGTTCTGTTGCCTGTGACAATGTGTCTGACATTTCGGAGATAGTGCTGTAGTTTTTGTTGTGTTCCTCTGCGTTCTTTGTTCACTGCTGTTTCACTGTGAATAGCCCAGGTATGGAAGAATGGTGCCTGAAATCCTTTACCTGTTATCAAATTAAATAGAAAATTAATCCAATCCTGCTAAAAGCGGTGAAAAAGCACTGAGATGGGTCTCTGGTCTCTGACCTCTACAGAAGGAATTCTTGTAGCTGGACATTTTACCTTTGCTTTCTGTGAAAGGAAGAAGAAGTGTGTACCAATGCGATGTAAGATGCAGTTTTACCTCTGTAACTCAGAAAGTCAGCAAAATTAAATTAATCACTTTTAGCTGGACTGTCTAGACTCAGCAGTCATGTGAGTGGTGTGGTTTAGAATAGGGTGTCTACTCCATGGTCCACCTGAACAGATGGACAACAGGGAACAGATCAGCTGCATCCTTACAAGCTGCTTTCTTGTAGGAGAAAGACTCGCTGCATTCTATCAGTGCAATGCTACATTGCTCAAGGCCAGTTAAATTTGGAGTACAAATCTGGTCTTAGTTAGTCCTGCTCTTCTTCTTAGCTTACTCCAGCTGTTTGCTCTTTTATTTCTTCAGCATGGTTGCCATGTATAGAGAGAAAATTCAGAAATTACATCAAGGTAGTGAGCAAATCATTGAAGGGAGGAAGCTGAGTGCCCCAGTGTGCTTCCCAGCTCCTGGGGGAGTGAACCTCAGGGGGGAAGCCCTTTCCTGCTGTCCTCATCTGCAGGTTCCCCACTGCTTCTAACATTTAGTTCTATTCCAGCTGAATGGCTCACAAACACACTCTCAAGAAAACAAGGGAGGATCATCCGTAATTCCTGAGGGAATTTTCTGTCACGGCACAAAGCATTTCCGCTGGTTTCAGCTCTGGGGATTAATCCACATCCACTTTTTTAAAGTCCTTGAATTTCAAGCCATTTGGAGATGCAGTGGAACAGAGAACCCCTGACAGATGTGGGCCTGGATTTTTAATTGTGAGATTGGATCTTCAGGTAGGAACTGGGGCAGTTGCTGTCAGGCCCATTGGTTCCAGCTGAGAATGCAGTTGGTAGTTCTGGGCAGTGCTTCTCTCCAAATGTCCAACAGCATTTCTTGAATAATTTTACAAATGAAAGTAAAGTAAATCTGAAACCCTGAAAAAAACTGAAAAAGAAAAAAAGTAAAACTGAAACTGAAGTAGTTTCCAGAATTATTTTTCTCAGGTGTAAATTGGAGAAATGCTCTGAGACAATCACCTGCTCTTTGTTTAATAAATTTTCTTTCTCCTGTTTTCCATAGAGAATTCTTGGGATGATCCTGCTGAGAAATCACAATGACCTGGAAAGTTGGTCTAAAGTCAGAGATTGTCCCACTCTTCTTCTAGAAGGTCTTTAGACACAGTAGGGGGTTTCTTATGCTTGCAATCAGGCACATTTATCACAGCTGAGGCTCATCAGTGTGGTATAAAACCTTGACCTGTTTCAGGAAGACAGAGTTCTGTGATCCAATTCCATATATAAAAAAAAAGGAAAAAAAAAGAAGAGACGGTATTTACTTCTACTATTTTTTTTAAATTTACATGTGAAATCATTATTATTGTCTGATATTAAAAGCAAAGGATCGAACATAATATGATACCTTTTCCTTCTATTCTTTCCTGGCAGCTCTGTAATTGAACATGGGAGTTGGCTTCTTTTCAGTTATGAAAATAGTTAAGTAGAAGGATTTTTCATTTTTGTTCTCCCTTTTATTCCATCCTATAGGCCATAATTATGGCATGCATCAGAATGGTCCTGGAAAATGAAGGAGGTTCAGATTGATTTAGCAACACTTCACTGAAATAGTCTAAAATGGGGATCTTTTCATTTAGAGTTGAGCTTTCTGTACACATGAGGCTTCCAGCACTCTTAGGTTTCCTTCAAAAATCTCAGACGAAGACCCTCTGAATGTGTTGAAGTCTGAGGTACTTGGAACATTACCAAAAGCAGAAGTCTTTTAAACCTCTTCTGAGTAAATCTGATACAGAGCAAATCTGAAGGGAGTTGGAGTGAGTGGAAAAGCCTCATTCCTGTAGTAAGTATGAGAGAAAATGCTGTTACCCTTTTGAGATCAGAAAGAGTTTTTCATAGGTTCAGTGGGCAGCATATAGGACATGAAATAAAACATTCAGCTGTTGTGCTTAAAATGCTCTGTAGCTTTCTAACATCCTGCTGGTACCAATCTCCTTAGATACATATTGGAAATGTCTGAGCATTTCATGTTAAATATGTTCAGGGTTTGGTGCTAGAAATTTTCAAAGCTAACATCACGCTCAGTAAATCAGCTCATTATTAATTTATAGAAGAAATGCCTTTTTTTACTGCTTTGCATGCAGCTAGACTTTTTAATGGATGTGAAATATATGTACAGGTGAACAACTTAAAAATTCATCTCTTATTTAGAGAAGTGCCTGGTTGATATAAGTGAGGGGAAATTGGCCAAATTATCCAGGATGAGGTTCCTCCCATGCCATATGGAATAGGCTCTGAGGGAGAGGCCACAGGCTTAATATTTTCATGGCAGTACAAGCTGGCACTGCAGTCATGGTGAGGAACAGGAATCTGCTGCAATGTGTACTCTCAGTGACATTTTGATTTTTGGCACTTGTTTGTGTATGTGCAAAAACATCCTCTCTAGTGATAAATAGAGTTTTGCTCATAATAGAATGCTTGAGCGAGTACAGCGAGGATAAATAAGTTGAAGATCTTCGGTAACTTGGCTACAACTCTGCTCTCCTTTTAAAAAAATCTCTTATTTGTGGCTCCATGAATATCACTGGGCTGCCTTCAGCAGAACCAACATTAATATATGTCAGAAGTTTGAAGGATTCAGAGATTGAAACAGTATCTGGATAAATTACTAAGTGAATGGATAAATAATTACAAATAGTTAAGGTACCACAGTTCAGCAAGTTGCATCTCATCAGCTGAACATGATAATTGATTATTTGCTTGGCTTTAGTCCCATGTGAGTGCCACAGAAGTCTCTGCCTTAAACCACCTTCAGCTGAAGCTGAATCACTCAAAAAGTTTCAGCTTCCCAAATGTGTGCTGTAGACACATAAGTTTACCAGTGCCTTGGGTTTGTGCAAGCTATGCTGCAATTTCCTAAATAAAGAATAACTTGTTGCATTTTTTTTCCTCCTAATACTTAATTAATTACAGTGAAAAAAAAAATACATAAGTAGAAAAATGTGAATAATAACAATTTTTAAAGAAATCACACGTTTACAAAAAATATGGAAAACTAAGAAACTAAGATAGAAATAGATTGTATTCTCTACCTTTGAGTGGTTAAATGGTTGGGGAAGCTGAACAGAGCTGTTTCAGTATCATTCCTTCTAAGCAATTTATGGTGGGGAAAAAAAGAATAAAAGGAAAATGTTAAAAAATAGGATATTCTGCAGCTTTTGTGTTGCTATTGCTCTTCTGCTGTAGCTTATACTGCTCCCTTTTTTACATTTTTGCTCTGAGCAATAGATTTTTCTTTTGGAACTTTTCACTTAGATTGAATTCCAAATGGCCATGTTAAATCTTTGAATTTAGTTTTGAACCAGAAGACAATGGATTTTGGCAGTCAAAAGAGCACAGTACATCTTGAGAGTTATAGCTACCTTTAATAATACAAAGGGCTCAAGACAAAAATGGAAATAGTCTCATTTAAAAACACAATGAAAGGTAACTACACCTGATTTTAATCAGTGTAAAAATGAAGTAAGTTTATATGTAAGATCCTTGATTACTTTTGTAGTTTGGAATGCAGTTTTGTGGCAGAAATAAAGTTTTCCTGTCCTAGGGGAACGGTCACCACAAAGAGTAATGAAAATTTGCACTAGAATCAAAGTCATTCCCCACCCCAATCTGCTATCCAGCAGGAAACTGAGGTTGAAATACAATGAAACACATGCAGATAAATTTTATAGTAACTGGTCCTGTATGTATTTTAAATATTTGAAACTAATGGAACTCCTTGCGTGATTAAAGACAGATACCTGGCAAGGTGCAGAATTGCCTCTTGGGCTATCAGTGCCACTGACAGAAATTACTGTGGAGGAGTTGGTTCCTGCTTTTTCACATCCCAGTTCTAGGATTGGTTCAGTGATTTGGTGATTACAGAAAAATACCACATCACTGGAGCTGGGTGTTTATTTTCTTGCTCATTACCTCTCTGTGCTCTACCAGGACAGGTTTAAGGTGTTCAGCAATTGTTTTTATGGTATAAAAGTAGCTTAGAGGACCCGGATTTCTGGACAACAGTGTTCATCTACACAGCAGTGTCACTGTTATTAAGCTCTCCACGCATTTTTGAGGATGATTCACAGTTCATTGATTCTGGTATTTAAAATGTGTTCATTGATATAAATGCTCTTCAGACAGTTCACATTGATCTCAATGCAATCTGAAGTTCTGCTTAGGCACTCGGTGAGTTCAGTGTGCTCAAGGAAACTATTAAACAAAAAAAAAAAGAAAAAGAAATTAATTACCTGGTTGCTTCCAAAGCCTCTCATGAAACCTCCCCTTCAATGCTTTGGTGGAGACAGAGCATTTGAAGTGCAAAGGTAAAGGCAAATCAAAGTTCTGATAAATCAGTGGCAGCTACACTAATATACAGCCTTTTTATTTTCCTTTCCAAGCTCTCTGCTCCATCCAGCCCAAGAATGGCACATTAAAGAAATTCCCAGCCTCAAAAGTGGCTGTGTTCCTCATAAAACGTATTAAACATACGCATGGCAAACAAGTTATAATGCACCAGTTAAACATCTTTTATTTCACTAATACCTTTTTCAACAATCACCACGGCCAGCTGTAATCTAAGTTTAAATAATAAACCAGACACATCCAGAGGATAAGTCAACCAGGCACCTGGAACACCCCTGGAAGGGCCTCCCTTTTTTTATCCATTGTCCAAAGGGATCAGTTTGGCACCTAATCCTGGTGTCTCAGCTAAGTGGGGTGCAATTGTGTCCTAAGTTTTTTGTTCATAGTTTTAGGTAGGAAAAACCCCCGAAGTTGCTGAATTTATAATAAGCCAAAGCAGAGGGATTTACCTTGTGGTTTCTATCAAGTGAGAGCATGCATGTGGACCTTGCTGTGCCAAGAGTATTAATTGATGGTGACTTGACTGTGTGTTTGATAACAAAGTCAATCAAAGTAATTAAATTGTGTGGTATCTGGTGACTGAGTGCACCCAAGACTTGTGCTGTTTCACAGATCCATGTTTCTGCACTGAAACGCAGGCTTAAGCAAGTAAAGGCTATTTCTTGCCGTGTTTTAAAAACTAAGTTTTGGGTAAAGTCATAGCTTTGTAATGCTAAATTGAATTTTATCCAGATTGCATCTACCACGGTGGAATTTGCTTATCTCTATGTTTATTTGACATAATCAGATCTTGCCGTGGTGCAGGCTGGCACACTCCCTGCTGGATTGTGGAATAGTATTGCTGCCTGACTGCTGATCATACAGGGCTATATTTGTGCAAGGCTTGAAATATACCACAGAAACTATTAAATTTAGGATTATACATGATGTGTATCATTATTTCTTTTACACAGATAACTTCAATGCTCTTTGGTATATATTTAATGTAGCAATAAGTTATAGTTGTACTCCTGTGCTGGTAGTAACACCCAAAACAATGTACTGAACTCTATTTTACAAAAAAAGGAAAAAAAAGATTTCTCAGGTTGTGCCTGTATCCTTCTTGGAAAAACAGGGCACTTTGCAACATCCAAATATTATCAAATTGTATTTAAAGAGTAAGTAACAGACACAGAGAATAAATAAGTTTTATTTTTGCTGATTGTATCTGCGAAGTTCCCTTCCAGAGGAACTCAAAGACCTCCTTTATAGTTTGATGGCCATTTCATGACACCCAGCCCCCTTCAGGCACATATTTCTATCTGCAAAAAAAGTAAATGTTTCATCTGAAGCCTTAGGACAAATTCTCATCATGTTCATCACAAAATGTAAGGGCAGTCTGAAAAGCCACTTGGCTCCAACTAAACTTAGTATCATTTACTAGTTTTTAAAGTCTCTAATTTCCACTCATGTTAATGCATTCTAAATATTATCCTGCTTAGCCGTTGTTTCTGGTGAAGATGACAGTGGTTTGTTTGATGTGTGCAAAGAAGTGACTACAGAACATGGTAAATTAATTGGAAGATGTCAGCTCGGGAGAATGTTTTTGACATGAGAGCTGTGAGGCTGTTAACAAACAGACCAACTCATTTGCCTCATCATGAAACGAAACTAAAAATCACAACATCATGATAAAATCTTGACTAGGAAATGCCTGCAAGACTCTTTGAAGCCTTGGGTTCTTTTCTTGCCTGGGCTTTGGCACTCTGATGTGTGCAAACCACGCTGCACAGAACTGGAAGTGAAATAGGTTCTATGCAGAACAGATGGATCAGGGCTAAGGCAGGGATGTGCACTGCAGATGAGAACAGATTAATACCACAAGGGGAGACTGGAGGAAAATTGGAAAGATGGGGGCATTTGAACTAATTCATGAATCATTTCCATCTGATAGCTATGCCTTCAGGCACAGTGAATAATATCAAGGAAGCATATTTAAAATTTTATCAGTTTTTTTTAATGTAGATTAGAATTAAGAGCCATATTTTTTGGGAGATTGAAAAAATATCCTGTATTCTCCCATTCCAAAATGTACCTTTGTGACTTAAATATCGCAGTGTGCACTGGGGCAGGAACTGCTGTTTGAAAACCCATGGCAGACTCATGGAGTTGGCACAAAGCTTTTGGGAACGGGTTTTTTGGAAGAGCTGTGTGAGCTGGGAGAACATGCTCCTCCACTTGAATCCAAGCCACAGAGATGCAGCTCTGCTGTGTCTGGAGACACGGTCTGATTTCTAGATCACATTCAGATGTCTCTCCAAGTCTTTATCTTATCCAAATAGCCTCCAGTCCTGTGAGGTTCAGACTTCCCAAAGCTGTGCCAGGGCAAGTAAATGTGGATTTAAAGAGCTTTGAACAAGATCTTCAGGCCTACGTTACAGAACAAGGCTTTCCACAGAGGTATTTCACATCACTAACTTACTTTACTGTTCCTAATGGATATTTTGCTGTGGGGCAGACAAACACATAAAAATAAAAACGTCCAACTGAAATTAAAATGATTTTAACAAGATTTTAACAAGATTTTAACATAAAACCATCAGAAACAATGAAGATATTTGAGAGATATGTAACTTCCCAGTATTAGTGAAGGTATCAGTTTTTCTTATGGGTTGAAAAGTATGAATCCGTGTGTAAGAATGTCAAAAATCCTTCATTTTGCAGAGCTCAGAGTGTATGGATGAGCCTGATCACCTGTGTTAATAATGAACGTGGTTCATAAGAGGAAAAAGAAACTGAGAAAAGGAAATATACAGATAAATGTCTGGGTGTTCTGCATTCCCTCTATGGCTGCTCAGCAGATAATTTCCAAGCTATAGGGGAGGATGTGAAACACTTGGCAGTGAAGGAAGATTCTGAGAGAAATCTAAAGAAGATGGGTGGTTCCATTTGCTAGTAAGGAAGTAATCTACATGGGTTTCTGTTCACCAGTGCAGAAGATGGATTATTCCTCTTGTGTAAAATTCTTTCATTCCAGGCAAAGCTCAGTGAGAACAGAGAAAGGTATCAAATGGCTCACTTGCCTAAAACTTGATTCTCATCCTGATGATTTCATGATTTCGTTGCAGGTTGCAAATCTGGCCTGTTCAATCTCCAATAATGAAGAAGGTGTGAAGTTAGTCCGTATGGCAGCCACTCAGATTGATAGTCTGTGCCCACAGGTAAGTTAAGATTCCTGCTAAAAAGTACTTGAGAACTTTTAGCACTTAAAAGCATCAGAAGACGAATACAGCCTTGTCTTTGTCATGAGATTGTTGCCTGTTTTCCACGAGCTGTGAACAATGCACCCATGTCTTGAGACCCTTCATCTCAAATGGGCTGTAATGCTGGATTTTTAACACAGTCCATGATCTATTTGCTCTTTCGCTTGCAAAAAAAAAAAAAAATTGCCACTCCTCCTCTAACAAATGGGTTTGGCCAACAGGTAATTAATGCTGCACTCACACTGGCTGCCAGACCCCAGAGCAAAGTAGCCCAGGACAACATGGATGTGTTTAAGGACCAGTGGGAGAAACAGGTGCGAGTTCTCACTGAGGCTGTCGATGACATCACTTCGGTGGATGATTTCCTCTCTGTTTCAGGTACTGGCATCAAGGGACTTCTCTAAAAATATACTCCTAGATTAAAGTATTGGGTCAGAGTGGACAAAAGCTGTAATTACTAAGGCATGAGCAATCCATTAGTCCATTTCTATTGGAATGCTGGTCTTCTGTACTCAGTAGGAGCAACCACGCTGTGTCAATTAATCCCTGGCAGGAATGGCTGGCTTTTTACCTCCCAGAAAATAGCACCTTATTTGTGCTTCTATTCCTAGAGAAGCTTTGTTTCCACCGAGGCACAAAGTAGGATTTTGGCCACTTTTTAAAAATGTGTTCCAGACCTGTGAGAGGCTGGGAGCATTTGTAGAAATTGTTAGAATCCTTGTGCAGTTGTGGGCAAGAGGAGGAAAGGTGAACTTTATAGAATCACAGGATGGTTTGGGTTGGGAGGGTAAAGAAGGGATGGAGAAGAGAAGGCCACTGACCCTGGGTCACAGTCTTTTCTCCATCCTCCTGGTGAGGTGCTACAGCTTGTGGCAGAGTGTGTTGTTATAACACGGTCATACCCAGTGAACACTGGAATTGCAAAGTGGTGCCTGGCTTGGGTTAATTTGTGATGCAAAAAACTCAGATTCCTATTTTGCTTAGAAGGGTGAATTTCACTTTGTGAGTAAGGACACAAAGTGTGCCAAGAGGGCTTTGCTCACTGGAATTTCTTAGAAGGGCCAAACTTGAGGTAGTCTGGCCAAGATGTTATGTTTCTTTCTGGATTATTTTCCTTAACATTTCCTAAATTTCCTAATATAAGTTACTGAGGTTTGGAGGAAAAAAAAAATATATATCCTTTAAAAAAAAATCCTGAATTTTCTTTTCTTGCCCTCTTTATCTGCTTTGGTTGTATCCTGCTACTATTATTAACAGGGAAATGCCTTGGTTTAGTTAATTACACTCCTCTGTTCGACAGCCCTGCGAGTGCTTCCTGCAAGCCATGGCAAGAAAATGAACATGAGCTCTGTGAATAAAAGGGTACTTCAGAATATGGGAGCACATTGATTTTTATTTGAGATTTGAAGCTGACAAACACTTTCTGGCAGAACTGGTTCTAAGTGAAGGGGATGACCAGGCTGTGAACTGCAGACCCAGTCCACATGCCAGGGTTAGAAACCTCGCTCAAACGGCTATTTTGTTGTTTTTTTGAGGACTTTGCTTATTCCAAGTGCTTGTATCCATAAACCAGAAGTAATTTGAATGGATGCTGGGGTTTTGATTTCTTTTTCTCAAATATAAATTCCTTCTAACAGGGTTTTGACTTAGATCCAAACTTTCCAAGGTGGCTGAGAAGTATTATTTCTGTAAAGTTTAGATTTTCCTGATTCTTTGCATAGACATCTCTGTTAAACATGAGGAAACAGAAAGCCTGTTGCTCTTGCTGTAAACCTTGGAAGCCTCAGCTTACACAGGGTATTTTTATGTTTTGGATGTTAAAGCAGTGAAGCATTCAAAATGCCACTATCTGGTTAAATGTATCTCCCGAAATGACACCTCCTCCTCTTCATATTGACTGTCACATTTGATGGTATGTTTTAATAATATCGTGGCTACCAAAAGAAAGCTGACCATAGTTTTTAATAAGTTATTTCATATTCCAAATGCAATGTCCAAATCCATATATCACTTCTCATTGGGTAGAATTTGGTTAAGCCATGGTAAAAGCAATTGGTGATGGTGAAATGGAAACAGTGAAGAAAAATTTTAACAAAGCACTGCTTTTTCATTCTGAGTAGGGAGTGTTTTAAACAAAGAATTTTGCCTCGCAAGTTACTCAGATTCACAGCTCAGGGGACTTTCACTTTCCATCCGAAGTTGTTACAGAGTAAAATTCAACATCATGTAAAACATTTCTGAAACCTCAAATGATCCAGCCTTGGAATTTTTACCGGTGAAGATTAGTGAGTCATTCTTTTATTGGCAAAGAATAATTTAAAAACAGCTGGTGAACTGATTAATTCTGTTTTACTACTACTACTACAAATAACAGCATTTCATTTTTAGTTTAAAGGTGTCTCTAGCAGAAAATCAAATTGCTGTTTAGAGTCACCAAGTTTCTCAGACTGAGTTTGGTCAAACATGAAATTCAGTCATGGTTTTATTAAAATTATTTCTGACTCTACTGACTGCAGGGAAATAATGCCTGACCTAGTCAAAATCTTCATGCTTTCACATAATTTTCATGTGAGAATAGTGTATAAATTATGACACTGCAGCATGTGAGAGTAGACGGCCTGATTCAGAGGCACAAAAATAACAATGCATCTCCCAAGAATCCAGTAAAGGTGCTCGATGTCACCTCCTCTGAGCAGAGTCACTGTGGTCAACCCTTGCTTCAGAATATGCACAGTCCTGTACACACAACTGTAGTGTGTGTTATTAGAAATTCCCAGCTTATTCTCTGGCCTAGATGGAGTGAGGGAGATGAACTGCTCGTGCCCAGCTTCTGTGCTATCTACAAAGGCCATTTGCTGTTGTCTTTTCAGTGTGGTTTATTTTCTTTTCTGAATTACTTAGGCAAAAATGAGCCAAACATAATAAACATTTATGGGAGAGTGTAAATTCACCTTCAGAAAATTGCCCAACTGTTTATTAGAAAATCTACAAAATATTTGACTGCTTTCCCTTTTGCATTCATTTTAATTTCAATTTCATTATGATAAAATCCAGTGTGATATTTGAACTTAATGTGACTGATTTTCAAGGAATTACAGGTTGGGACTCACAGTAGAGGTGAGATGATGTAGCCCAGTCCCTACTAAAGATAAATATCACACTGATTTTTACTGTTATGTGCCAGTATCACAGAAGGGCGTCTGTCTTGCAGAGCTGGATAAAGTTAGATACCAATTTTTTTAACATACTGACATTTGCCCGAATCAGTAAGCTTTGCCATGAGGAAGAGTGAAATTAAATGAGCTGTATTTTTTTCCCTCCACCCCAGAAAACCACATCCTGGAGGACGTGAATAAGTGTGTGATTGCTCTGCAAGAGGGGGATGTGGACACGCTGGACAGAACCGCGGGTGCCATCCGGGGCCGTGCCGCCAGAGTCATTCACATCATCAATGCAGAGATGGAAAACTATGAGACTGGGGTTTACACTGAGAAGGTGCTGGAAGCTACCAAACTGCTCTCTGAAACGGGTAGGTTTGTTGAAATGCTGGAAGATTTATTGAAATACTGTTATTTAGTGATTTAAAACTTTCAGTTAATGCTCTGAGGTCTGTAACTCAGAGGGAGATCTGTGCTTGCAAACGAGATATAAACAAATAAATTCACGGTCACGAGTGTGATTTTTATTCTCTACTCAGTGCTGTTGCAGAAGTCATACTGACAGGAGCCATATAAGAGAAGAGATTCAGTAACACATCCAGACTAGGCCACTACATCAAAGTTTCTATGATTTGAATAAATAATACACAGCCTTTTCTTCTGAGTCGATTGGTTGGGCGTCTCCAGAAAATCATTGCAAACATTACTCTTTGGTCTGTGCAGGTGAATGTACTTGATGATGACTGAAGTGTTGCTAAACAAAACAACTTTTCATTGTAAAATACATATAGCCAACTGCAAATGTACCACCTGATTGAAAAAATAGAAAAGTCTGCTAGATTATGTAAAATATGTAGATTATATAAAAGTAGAAAAGTCTTCTAGATTGATAGACTGGGAAGAAATATTCTTTTTTTTTTTCAATCTGTTTTTTTCCTTGACAGAGCTGGGATTGGATTCTTCTCAGTGCAGGTGATTAGGTCTGTGCTGGTCATTTTAAAGCCCTTTGTATCTTTGCTCCCAGTAATTCAGTGGAGGCAGTGCTACCAAGTGCTCTCATCTAAAAGCAGCGGGTTTGGGTGGGTTTGGGTGAATCATGCTCTGAATTTCATTGACTTCACAGACTGGGTCTCCACGCACTGATCAGGTGCCCTGGTAGGATAGAGGTGCAGGAACTGTGGGTGTCTGGAAGTGTCTGAGCTGATCCTCCCCTGCCTGATTGCGCTTGTTCATCTGGGGTTTAAAACCAGGATTGTTTTAGAAGGAACAA
Source organism: Machaerirhynchus nigripectus (assembly GCA_013397975.1). Lineage (NCBI taxonomy): Eukaryota > Metazoa > Chordata > Aves > Passeriformes > Dicruridae > Machaerirhynchus > Machaerirhynchus nigripectus. The sequence goes on along the minus strand of VZRQ01002785.1, from coordinate 258,941 downwards.
ATGAAAATTGCAGCAGTTCAGGACACATCAAATGTGACTTTCAGACAGAAAGCCCAGGAACTGCCCTGTGGGATGGAAAAGCAAAAACTGTTGTAGCTTTGCAGTCTCTGTGTTTGCTTAGAGAACAGGAACCAACAAAATGGGCTAAAACCCCCTCATTTTGGGATGATTAAATATTAATTCTGGTATTGTAGCCCCCAGCTTAATGTCAGCCTCTTTTTACTCCCCAACAAGAGATCAGAGAAATAAGTACTGTAAATTTAGCTTCTTTTTAGAAGTTTATGAGCTGGTTTTATGAATTCACAGAAGGCAAATAATCTGTTCAGTTTGACATGATAAAATATTTTGTTGCACCCTTGTGTTAAAGTCATCTTTTGGTCAAGAAGGGCCTATGAAGAATTCTTTGTACCATTAAGATTTCTTTATTAAACAAAACAAAATATATGTTTGGGCTTTTTATTGAACTAAAACTTGTGACCCAACATTCTATAAATTTTTTTACTAAAATTTTTTCGACAGGCGGGTATAAAGTGCTGTTATATAGATCAATAATACATACAGCAAATACTTACATTCCATATTTAATTCACTTTTTGATATAATTTGAATTATAACTAAGTGCTATAAACTCTGGACTGAGTGCATCTTGACAACATCAGTGTTAAGGCTGGGATTCAATAGGTAAAAACAAGCCCTTGTTCCTCCCAGTCAAAGTTATTACTTATTTTTTTATTTTACGAAGTGTAAATAAACTTGTGAGTATTAAAAAAAAATTAAAAGATTATGTTTACAATAGTAAGAACTTTATATCATGTACAAATTGTGTAGCAGTAGTTCAGGAGACAGAATGGGCCCAAATTCAATGAAGCTGATGAAGCTTAAACAATTTCTGCCAGTTGTGAATGGGGATCATTAATATTAGAGCACAATTTCTATCTGCAGCTTTTCAGGCCGTTTACAAAGGCATTGATTATGATTACTCTATGATTAAAAAAAGTAGAATTTACTGAGTCATTTCATCACCTTAGAATAAAGTGGTTAAAATGGAATTTGGACCCCCCTGTGCCATTCTGGAATCACCATCCTTGGAAGTGTTCAAAAACCCCTGTGGATGTGGCACTTGGGGACAGGGTTTAGGAGTGAACACAGTGGTGCTGGGGGAATGGTTGGACTCGATGGTCTGAGAAGTATTGTCCACCCTCAGTGATTCCATGATCTGGGTGCCTATGAATCCATACATTCATTTCAGTATTCTCTCAATTCATCACCTGGAGTCCCTGCCCAGATTTTATCAAACACTCAAGAATGATGCCAGTGATTTATTTGGATTCAGGTTCTGCCCACAGATGTGCACATCAAAATCTCTATGAGAAGCACAGTCATGAACGTCTCACTGTTTTCATCTTTAGTCCTTCTTTTTTGGTTTTGTGTTTTTTTTGTTGTTGTTTTGTTTTTTGTTTGTTTGTTTGTTTGTTTTTGGGGTTTTTTTGGTTTTTTTTGTTTGGTTTTTTTGGTTGTTTTTTTTTTTTTTTTTTTTTGGTAGGTTGGTTGGTTGGTTTTTTTAGTTTTTTTTGTTTTTTTCCTAATTGACCTTCATTTAATTGTAAATGAAGTGCTTTTGGAAGCTGGAAAAAAATTAGTTAAATGATAATGGAAAGGAAATAGGCACATTACCTTTCTCTTATAATTATTATTTACTTTTAACTGTCAGCTCAGGAAAGAAAAACATCTGTTAAGCCTCTCTTTCCAGAGATTTCACTGTGTTCTGTCACTGTTGGGTTGGGTCCACAGTGGAGAAATATGGATACAGTGTTTTGGAAAGACAAACACCTTGCTAATGGTTTTTTTTTAGGGTGGAGAAAATTAATCTCTCATGAATATGATGTTGATAGTTTCTGAGAAATGCAAACTACAAACATTGCTTTAATAACCAGTCTTACCTTCGAGTTTTATTTGTTTGTTGTTTTGATTTAGAGCCTTTGGAATAGATGGGGAGGGGTTTTTACTGTGTCAGTGCTTCGTTGCCTGTGCTTGCCTCACAAACTGCCTTTAAGCCAGGTACTTGGTAGAGGCTGGATTCGTATCTCTGGCAGCAGCATTAGGAGTGACAGACTGGGTAATGTCCTTTTAAAATTGGGTACTTCCATTCTCCTTTAAAAACCGTGACAAAAATTCAGCTCTCGTTTGCTGATTTTCTTACAAATCCAAGATGAAATCTATAAAACCACAGAGTCGATGGGGCTCACTGGGGACAAACACCAAACTCGTAGATTTCAGTGCATGTTACTTGTGCAGGAGTAAACTAGAGCTTCAAGGTTCAATTTTTTTTGGTTGATTGGTTGTTTTTGAGGTGGTTTTTGGTTGTTTCTTTGTGGGGTTTTTTTTTTGTTTGGTTGAGGTTTTTTTCGGGGACCTCTGTTAAATGTTGTATTGGTAGAAAGATGTGAAATTATCCTGTGACAAGTTGTCCAGGGGGAAAAAAATAAAAGAAGGATGGAAAGGAAAAGAGAAGAAAGAAAAAATGAAAAGCAAGGATAAAGGCAAAAGGGAAGGGCAGGAAGGAAGAGGAAACGGAGCAGAATTTCTGTTTGAATATCGAGGGCTCTCATCCTGCTCAGTGCCCACAGTGACCAAGGCCAGCTGAGACTCTCCCCTTGCCTTCCCTGAGGAGGCTGAAGTGTACTCAGCAATTACCTCAGAAGCTGTAAAAGCTGAAGGCAAGAAACCCACGTTTCTAAACAAGTAAAAAGAATTGTCCCTAGAAAGAAATCAAGGAACAGGCAATGAGGCCAGATGCCACTTTTCAAGATTTTTGAGGTTCCGGAATGAGAAAAAGCCGTGCCATTCCTTAAAGGCCAAGAGGGTTGGATGTCAGCTGGGAAAACTGGAGTAGACTTTGCAGGGCTGTGGTAAAAGGCAGTGAATGGGAAATGAAAGTGAAAAGAGCTGAACAAGCAGGACCAGAACTGCCTGGGAAGGGGCTGTGAAAACTTCCCAACAATTTTTTTTTTTTTTGCTTCAGTTTGCACTGGGCTGTCTGGAAACCATCCTGGAACAGCAAGTACTGCACCACTTGGGTTACTCCTGTGAAGGACATTGGAAATTTGAAATTGTCTGATTCACACCAGAAATTTGAGTTTCGGCTTTTAGCATGTTTTAAAAATATCCCAGTAACTTTGTAACTCACTGGTTTTAAGTAGGTCACTCCGACTTCTGTTCTGACACAAATTTTTTATTTTGTCTTTATCAGAATGGACTAAAGTTGAAAATCAGCACCACTGGCAATTCAGCAATAAGCCTGTGAGAGTTTTATCAGTGTGAGTAGGGCAAACTTTAAAGATATTTATCACTAGGAAAAGGCAGCTCAATGATGTTATCAAAGCTAATGCTAAAATGTGGGAAAGATGGATTTTTCAGCAGTGATATGAAGGGAAACAAAATGTAGAAGCAAGAAGATGAATTTAAGCATAGCTGTAATAAAAAAAAAACCATATTGAATCTGAGGGAGAGCTAAAAGATGCAAAATTGAGCCTATTTAAAAAATAAATGATGTTAAATTCATGTTTTATGGGAGTTCAGGTAGTTATAGTAAAACTTATGGGTACCATCATCCTGAGAACATGAGATAATTTATCCAGGAGTTTTGATCAAATTATGACTTTTATTCTGCAAAGTATTGTAGCATTTTCTTTAAAGTTCTTCTAAACTAAATTCCAAAGGTCAAGGTGTCACCAACAAAAGAAAAAAGAAATTAATGCATTATTAAAGAAAAGGTATTTTACAAAAGGACCAGAGAACACCCAAGATTCTGTTCCACTATTGCTTGGTTTGATCCAAAGAATTTTTAACCAGAGAAACTCTGATGAATATACGGAGGAATACACTAAGAAATCATACAAAATGCATCATAAAGCAATTAAAGGAGACAATAAGAGAAGAATAAATCACCACTGTGGCTCAAAGCTGAAATGCTGGTTCTTCTCTCCACTTCCAGAGTTTGAAAATGGAACACAGTACTAAAGGAGAATATAACGTAATTGATTTAGATTTTCAAAGGCTTTTCCTTAGGTCCTGCACACGCAGCTCTTTGGCAAATGGGCAACCATGGGCTGAGTGTTGAGGCCTTTGTTGGTGACGAGGCACAAGCAAAGCACAGGTGATCATTTCCCAGGGGGCAGAAAGGGAAATCCCGTGACACTTCAGGGTCAGTGCCGTGGTTGGTGTCCTTATGCTTTCATTAACAGCTGAAGGGGCAGCAGCAAAATTTGCCAAAAGGAAAATGCTGTTTGGGCTGGTTGGGAGAGAAAGACAAGACTAAAAGATATTTTTATTTAATTTCGCTAGGTAAATGGAACAATTAAATCTATTTTATCTGCATTGACAGGAAGGTTCTGAGTTAATTCATCCTCTCAGAAAAAACTGTGGCATTAAAATGGGCAGCTGAGAAATGTTACTTTTTCCATGCACAACAGCCCTCACATCAGGGCTGAAGATGTCAGGCTGTGCTTATAGGAGGAAATTCACTGAATACCCCAAGTAGATATTTCCCCTTTGTTCTCCACAACCTAAAGATCTTCCAGGAATGGAAGAAGGTCAAGATAAGGATTACATAGTCAAAGAAAACTCAAGATTTAGATGCGAAGTAGCTCAGTGAGAGTTTAAAAAACACAGGATTGTCTATTTTGGATGTGCCAGACACTTTATATAATGAATAGTTGCTTAATATAATAGAAATGCCCATTTTCGTAAACCATTATTATTTAGTCACTGTTCAAATCTGTTCTCAAAAACATTTCGTGCTCTTAAAAGCCATTTTTAAAATAAGGAGGCTGGTGGTGGTAGAATTAGAAAGAAATTTACCAGGTCTAGAAAAATACAGGCAGAGAAGTGGAGTGAATATCCATCCACCATCTCCACCAGAATGTTTTGTGAATGCAAGTGTGAATTGTACAATAATGTTTTCAAATGAAAGCACTGGTATTCCTTGCCTCCCCTTGCCTACACACACCTACATACTGATATACACAAACTTATAACAGAGCCAGGAAGGGTGGTTTGCTTGTTACATAACCCACTTTGTTTCCAACAGCATGAGACTGCTTTCTTGAGGGGATTTGCTGAAGAGTTTGCTTTTAATTGAAATATTACCCTGAAGGGAGTTCTGATTGGTAGGAATAATATTTTGGGGGTGCTCACTGTGTGTAGTCTTGCACAGGTAGACAGGAGAGTGAGACAGCTGAAACTGGTGAGTCACAAATGTCTCTGCAGCTGAAATTTGTTACCGTCTTCTGTCCACTTTGGGATGTACCTGTCCTTAATCCTGTGCTGGCCAGGAGGCAAACAGCACTTACCTGGCTTCTCCCCTGACATCTATCTTTCTGTGAATGGCAGTTCAGTCAGGACAACGTCTGAAGGTGTATTTTTCCCTCCTGTGTGTGTGTGTGTGTCCCTGTCTCCCAGCACTTGGTAACGTAGCTCCAGACATCCCAGTAATTTCCGTAATGTCCATCTCACCTGGGCTGCACATGAGCAAATCCATTTCTTCCGTTCCCATGTCAATCTGCTTGGTTGTATAAACCCACAGATAATGTAGGAGCCTTCTGGGAAGTGCCAGACGACTTAACACAAATGGGCCAAAGGGTCAGGACTTGGCCATAAATTCAAGGAAGCCTGGGAACATTGGTTTTATGGTGCGGGGCTAAATCAGTGTTTGGCAGTGAAGGCTGATTCTTCCTGAAATTCTTGTGTTCCCTGCAAACTGCTGTAGGGTGTGGATATTCATTATTTTACAGATGACTTTTAACCATTTCATCAGGGGAAAAGTGAATCAGTAAATAGCAGGAAGGGAAAAGATGGTCTTGTGCACTGACAGTGATGTTCCAGCCTTCTCTGGGCCATAGCACTCGGCCCTAATTTTGCTTTTCCTGAGTCACCAGTGTGAGACATGAGGGGTTTGATACCCAAAACGGAGCTGGGGAAGGGTCTGGAGCAGCAGGAGCAGCTGAGAGAGCTGGGAAAGGGGCTCAGCCTGGAGAAAAGGAGGCTCAGGGGGGACCTTGTGGCTCTGCACAAGTCCCTGACAGGAGGGGGCAGCCGGGGGAGTCGGGCTCTGCTCCTGGGGAACAGGGACAGGAGGAGAGGGAACGGCCTCAGGCTGGGCCAGGGGAGGCTCAGGTTGGATATCAGGGAAAGTTTTCTTCGTGGAAAGGGTGTCCAGCCCTGGCACAGCTGCCAAGGACAGGGGTGGAGTCCTGATCCCTGGAGGGATTTAAAAGCCGTGTGGATGTGGCACTTGGGGACACGGGTCAGTGGTAGCCTTGGCAGTGCTGAGTTAAGGGTTGGACTCCATGATCTGAGGGATCTTTTCCAACCCAAACAATTCTGTGATTCTATGATATGTTGTGTAATATTTCAGTAGACTTTTATAAAGCTTTTTCTTTTCAATTAGTAATCTAATAGTCGTGACTGAAATGTAAATTGTATGATATGAGAACAGCACTTAAAAACATTTTGTGAAATATTTAGAATCTTTTGATAAGGAATGTACAGTTCTTCTAGAAACAGACTTTGACAAACACTTTGAACTAAATAAGGTATCATGTTTCATTCCTTATTCATCCTTCAAAAGAGACCAAGTGACTGTGCTGTCTTTGACAGAGAATGTCAGATATCCCTTAGGAATTATCTTTTAAATACCTGTTTTAAGTACTTGAACTTCCTAGTAGAATGTATTCTTTCTTCAGTTAAGTAAATTAATGAATTATTTAAAGAAAATATAAAAAAAACCCAAAAACCAACATAGCCCTGCTTAAATCTGGGTAATGGATGAGCTTTTTTTCTAACAGAGACTCTTTTCTTTTTTGTAATGTAATGGATCATTCATGGTTTTTTTTTTTCTTTTTAGTCTGCTCTGATAACCTTAAGTTCACAATCCTGCCAGTCACTCTAGATAATTTTCTTGATTTGTGTGACACAAACGACTCTGATGTTTAGGAGAAGCACAGACATTTTCAGGGACCCTGAAACTTTTAGCAGTGTAGTGGTCCAAACCTTTAGACTGCCATGTCATTCTTGAATAATCTTACCCACATCAGAGCAGATTTTTATGGCCATTTAAGGGCTACTTAGATAAGGTGATTGGCACCTTAAATGATGTGTCTGATCTCTGTGAACGTGGCATAGGGGAAATCACTTTTCTTGAGGACAGGTACACATGCTTAAATGGCTACAGAGCTGTCAGGGCCAGCCAGAGGGCACAGCTGGGCACAGTGGGGTCCAGGAGAGCAGTCACTTCTCTCCAGCTCAAGTATCTGGTTTGTCTGAGGACAGTCTGGCTCCAGGCAACAAACCCTGGTCTGTGAGAAGGGTGCTTCCCTTGGATCCAAATCCCTGGATTCTGAAAAGATTCAAGTAGGTGCTTGTCTTTTCAAATGGAAGCTGTAAGAAATAGCTCTGCTGGTACCATTCAAAAATAGTCTTCAGGACAGAAAAATGCCCCAAAGATGAGACCTCTGGGAACCCTTCAGTTCCAGTGAGATTTGGATGGAAAGGACTCTCGGGCTCAGCCTGATTCAGAGCCAAAAGTGTTCCAGGATTTGCACAAATGGGGTTGATTTATGCCTAAACTCGGTTGTCTAAAGCAGACATCTGGTCTAAGCCAAACACCTCCCTCTCTGGTCAGTGGGCAGAGGAAAATCAGAATTTTATCCAGCTGAACCTGAGTCTTTAAAGTAGGGTAGGTGTGATTAATTGTCTCATGGAAGCATCTACCGCTCTCTGCCTGGTATAAGGAAAGAGATTTAAAACTTTCAGTTGTATGAAGTGGGACAAAACCAGACCAAATTTCCTGACTGCCATTGATGCTACTAAGAATTAGAAACCCATGCACCTGGAGGGTCCTTGACCTTTATTGCTTTTTTTGTGTCTTAATTATCCCTTTCTACATTTCTGAACATTCACATCTACTTAAGATTCTGAGGAATTCAAGTTCCTAAATAGTAAGGCCATAAAAGTGCAATAAATCAGCAAGGCATTCATTTAATCTTGCATATTAATGAAACTTTTTGTTCTAATGCTACAAACAAGAACGCCCAAACATTTTTAAATTTTTTATCTCAATAATTTTATTATGTAACCTAACATTTCCCTGTCTATCAGGGATCTTATTGTTCCCATACCACTAAACAAAACTTCCAGTGATGTTTCTAAGTACAAAAATTTCAGTACAAACTGATTGCCATAGGAGAAAAAGCCAGTAGGGAATATATTTTTAGAAAACAGATAATTACTTGATAATTGTAATATGTAGGAGATACGGGTGGGTGGGAGAAAAACAAGAAGAGCTGTAGAGAAAATATTTTCTTTGTGGAACAGGGTGGTTCACAAAAAAGTACAAGTTGTACAAGTTTGATCAAGGCATGAATTCACACATGGTGATGGGCTGGTTTTCTATGATGCTGATAGCAAAAAAAAAAAGAGTATAATTTAAAAGAATTAATAAATTGATAAAATGGAAACAGTTTCAACTTTGCTGATTTCCAGTTTTTCTCCAGCAGCCGTTCAGCCTAGATTTTGTTGGCAGTGGTCTTGCTTTCAGTGCCATTGGAAACTCATCCACAGAAAGGCTTTAAAATCTTTATTTTGTTGGAATGACAAAGTCAGTGAATTAACTTGGGACCTGATTCTGTCAACATTTATGCAGGTGCCTAATTAATTCATGTAGTTAGGCTGAGAGATGTTAATGGACCACATTTTTCAGTCTAAGCATATGTGTGACTGCTTTCAAGGCCACAGCTCAAGCTAGGAAACCAATGTTTAATTTTTACCCAGAATATTGATTTGCTTCTGATTTTAAAATTTATAGCCAATTTCTGTGTGCATAAGAAATGAATCATTCTCTGATGCATTTACAAGTTTTAACTCCAGATACAAATTCACGCCTTTGCCTGAATTTTACTTGTGGTTCTTTCACCTTTGGCATGGGACTATCCTTCTTTGTGTGGTAAATAATAGAAGAGAAAGACTGGAGGTTTTTTGGTCATGGAGCTCAATAACCTTAACTGGAGAATAATACAGATCTCAACTCAGTTTTCAGTTTTCAGAAACTTCACTGCATTAAATGACAACATATGCTTGGAGAAGCAATAAGTAATAGCCCTCTATTAAAGGTGGGGTTTTTTTTGCTTGTCTAATCAAAAGTGAGCACTGATGTAAAAATACGATTGGCAAGCAAGCAATTCCAAAAGCAGTTTAATATCTATTTCCATTTCGAAACAGCAGATTATGTTCAGGTGTAGTAATGTAAATTAGGGACTAAATGATAGCCAGGTCTGCAAAATCAGAGCTGATGGGAGAAGCTTCCACACCCAGTGGAGGTAATAAATGTGGTCAGGAATGAATACCTCATGTTCAGGAATATGAATAAAATGTAACTTTCCACCTTACAACCATTTAATTTAAATTTCCCTTGTTTTGTTCTAAGAATGTCACGTGTGGCCATGACAGAGATCTCTCCAAAGTCCGGCTCTGTCACATCTGCCTCCCCCACTGTCACTGCCCTGGCAAGGGAAATATTGTAATGATGCCTTTTCATGGTCTTAAAATCAAGAGGCGAACACGGTTAGAAGGGGAAAAGGGTATTACCTTGGTATTTATTGTAAGGATCCTTAGGTGCACCACGACCAGGCCGAATACACCTCCATGCACCCCCGCAATGGCCACTGCAATCCCCCTCCTCTATATCTGGTCTTACATTCTAGGTCCTACTAATTAGCATATCTATCAAAAATTCCCCAATGAGAGGCTCGAATGAGCCCCCCTCCCCAAGGAACCTTCCCCTGGATGGTTCTATCTTAGTTTACAAAATGTGTTCTGGAGAGGACCTTGGGGTCTGGGCACACTGGCACCCTAACTACAAAGCCTCTAAAATGTTTAGTCTCTTAGCTTAACAAACAAGCCCAAGAATGTAGGCAAAAAGCACCAAGAATACAGAAGTTGCAAAAAGGTATAACAGGGGTATAAAAGAAAAGACAAAAATTATCATGGCATCAGTAAAGGCTTGGTGCAACTTGTTTCCACTAATCCTTTGCCTGTCCAGCATCTGCTGATTATTTACAGATAATTAAACATTAATTGCTCTAAGTAATGTTTCACTTTATTTCTGGGTACTGAAATTATGTTAACGTTACTGAATATGTTATAAATCTTCCTTCCTTTCTTCTCTACCTTTACATGAACCTTTATACAAGGATTATATACCTTTATCTAAAATAGACAAGTGGTTTTTTGTTTGCTTGTTTGTTTTTCTATTTCTTAATCCCTGGAATTTTCATCCTTACTGTTTTTCTTGAGTTCTCAAAGATGGTTCAAAAATTGCTTTGATTTTTTTCCTCAAGAACTACAGGGTAAATTTTACTGTGCTTTGCTAACTTGATAACAAATGTAGAAGTTAAATTTCCTTTATGCTTATGTAGATGTTCTTCAAACTGCCTATTCCTAATTCAGGCCTGTTGCACCTGCTATTAATTATATCCAATACCTGACCACCTCTGCTAGTTAGGAAATTTTAGATGGAAATTTTAAGCTTAAATTTTATTTAACCCTAAATATTAAGGTTCTTTACATCCTTTTCTTTTTTTGTCGTCATTTTTGCATCTCTAGTTTTACTTGTTTTATCCCAACAACCCGAAATAATTTCTCTCTTATTCTTCAGGTTTACTTGTTTTCATTGTATTTTTAATGACTGCTTTTTTGATACTCAGGCTAGAGACTTCCTTATGCAATCATATTAGCCTCCTACTACACTTTTAAGCGTTCTATTAATTAAGGTAATTTGGTATATGCATTTATTAAACACTCTTCCCAAAACTTCCAGCTCTCTCAAACTCCTTTTCTAATTAAAATGTTTCCCTTCTGCCTGACAGTGTTTTGTTACTGTTTAGTCTTTTAAAGTCTGTTGTTGCTGTCACTTTTTTCCTGTTTCTCCAGTGTATCCCAGGAATTTACTGAACATTATCCTCATGGAAAATACAATTCTGTTCTTTCATCTGTCTGTATGAACATATATATATATATATCTATATATATATGTATATATATATACACACATATAGTGATGTGTAAACAAGATTTGAATCGCTATATCCCTTTAAAGGTTTCCTCATTTGCATCCAATTAATAATATTTAAATTACACAATCAGAAAGTCTGAGCTCGTGGTTGCTGCCACTTGTTCTTCAAAAGGTGAACTGTCCTTGAATCGTGGTTTTTTTGTGGTTTTACTTTAAATCACACAGTAAGATGCATAAAATGTAGTTTTCATTTTTATTAAAATAAATTTAAGAAAATTCAGTCAAGAAGAAAATGCAGTTTCCTACCACAGTAGAAGTTCCTAGGAAACTGTTCCTTGTCACTGCTCTTGATGAAAATAACACTGGAAATTCCCCTTTTTTTTCAATCAGTTCGGTTCAAGTTACCAGTAAGTGTATTAAAAATAGGGTTTAGGGAAAAGATGGGCAAGAAAGGTAATATTTTAACCAAAAAAAGCAACCAACGGATGTGGGAATCATCTTTTCCTGTTCTTTCAATTATGTTGGCAAAACAGTAAAATCAGTGATACATGATTTGGATACCTAAATGCTAGAATAAAAATGATGTGAATACGATGAAAAAATGGCTATCTGTAAATCTTAAACTTGACCCAACTTCCTTAAATTCTTAAGAATTAATCCAACTGGGTTTTTACCAAGGTTTCTAATGAAATGTTGATTATATTTGTCCTCCATGAGCACAGTCCACCAATATTAATGTTAAAATTTTGAGGAGGAGTAGACAGGCACAGGGGTGTAGGTACGTTATACTCAGTGGGACCTGATGTTGGTGTTTGTAGGATTTGGGTTTAAGTTGTTAGAGGACTGATTTGGGGAAGATCTATTTTCCTGCAAACACAATGTGCAGAAAGTGATTATACCTTCAAAGGAATCCTCTATAAAATTTGAAGAAAAGCCTCTTGGTACTTCAAGCAATGCCCTGAAACAATTTACAAAAGTGAAGAGTTGCTTTAAGTTGTACATTAAATAAGTTCATACCACGGTTTATAATACTGTTAGCCACTATCTGTGGCTATTTTTTGTGTTACGTACATGGTGACAGTGAAGAAACAGAAGATTCGTTTAGGTGTCTTCACAAAAGTAATATCCTTGATTTTGCATTTTGTCCCTTATAAAATTATTATTATTTAGTATGAGCTAGACTGTAAATTATGTAAATTAGCGGGATAATGGCTACAGTTTGCATTGCTCACTTGATATAAATATGTACTGTGCTCATTACAGGTTGTACAGCTTTTAAATGAACTTTACTGACTGCTCAGGTATCTTGCAGCCTTTTAAAAGTTAGTAAATCACAGTTTTTAAAGCAAGTTTTCTATTCTTTGTGCAATTGGAGGAGAGAACATAGAGATGGTTATTTCCACGCTGTCAGGTAACGTGCCAGAGCTCTCCATGGGCAGCATGGGTACAAACCCATCCGGGAGCCTCCCTGTGCCTGGGAATTGCCAGGACAGCATGTGCCGTGTCTCCTGGAAGTTATCCATGCCCAAGAGCAGCGGAAAAACGTTCAGGAGAGAAGGTGTCTAATCCTGCTGCCTTTGCTTGTGTTAACCCAGTGATGCCACGTTTTGCTGAGCAAGTGGAGGTGGCCATTGAAGCCCTGAGTGCCAACGTGCCCCAGCCCTTTGAGGAGAACGAGTTCATCGACGCCTCCCGCCTGGTTTACGACGGAGTTCGGGACATCAGGAAAGCTGTCCTGATGATCAGGGTATGTAAAGCACCTGGGAGTGAAAGTTGGGATTTACAGGGAGGTGTCATGGATAAGAAGAGTATAAAAGCTCCTTGGAATCAGCCTTGTGTTGTAATAAGCCAGAAAAGCTTGACATTGAAACAAGCATGGAACAGAAGTATGTGCAGCAACAAAAGAATTAGTAAATAAAGAGATGAGGTCATTTAGTAGATGAACCACAATTAATATGTTAATCAGCTAGGAGAGGATTTGATCACAACTGCCAATAGATGCACACTTCATTACTGTTTCTATAGTAATAGCATTAATTTTCCAAGGTCTTCAAAGTTGGTGTAGATTTCTTGTTGTTTTGTTTATTTGGGGTTTTTTTCCCTAATGTATGTGTGCTGCCTGGGATGTGAGGTAGGTCTGGTTAAAATGTAAATGAAGAAATAAATTATCTTGCTGCTCCAGTGAGCCTCTGCAGGGACGGTTTTGAGTATTTACTGAGGTAAAAAATATGTCATTTCAGTGTTGACTAACCAGTTGATTCAATTTGCTTAGACATCTTTTAATAAAATAAAGAAATAAAAGACACCACAGAACAACATCATTATTGTGAGAGTAGGTGTGTGTTGCTTTTCACTTGAGTCAGCAGAGAAAGATTTAAAAAAGAAAAAACAGCAAACCAAACCTGATTTGGACATCTCTTCAGCAACTGAAACTGTTATTTGAAACCCAAACTACCTTGAATCTTTCTTAATGAAAACCATGTACCAGTAAAGCTATGGAGAAGATTCCAGAAGAAACTTCTGAGACAAATAACAGGGCTAAAACGTCAACTGGTCCCTTTTAACAAACAGGTAACATGCACTTGTGGTTGTGAGTGTATTATGGCACTGATGTAAGACTTCAGGCAGTTGGAACACTCCAAAATAGCTCCATTTCAGTCATCTGTCACTATGTATTAACATTTACAGAAAAAGCTTTTGACAGGCCTAATTTTATAACTGCCAAGCACAAATTCCATTCTCATACCCAGTGCTCGTCCCAGGTGGTCTGAATTACAGTCATGGCTTTTGCTGGGGGCAAACCCATCCTGTTCTCTGGGTGTGCAGCATTAGAGGATTGGCAGCTCTTCTGAAGGGGAGGGAAATCTTTACCTGAATTACTTCCCTGTGAGGGTGGTGAGGCCCTGGCACAGGGTGCCCAGAGAAGCTGTGGCTGTCCCATCCCTGGAAGTGTCCGAGGCCAGGCTGGACAGGGCTTGCAGCAACCTGGGATAGCAGAAGGTGTCCCTGCCCATGGCAGGGGTGGGACTGGATGATCTTTGAGGTCCCTTCCCACCCAAACCATTCCATGATTCTATGACTCTATGAAATGAAAGATCTGCATAGTAAAGGATCTCAGTGTTCCCTTTGATTTTTTTGTTTCTTCATCTGTAGCACCAGTTTCCAGACTTTTCTTAGGACAAGAACCACCTCTTCACAGATTTCAATCTTTTCTAGTCATTTTAAATGGTGATTGTGTCATGAGACACAATCATAAGGTAGGATCTCCTACAGACCCAGGTTTTCCCATCCCCTACACAGAATTCGGGCTTCCAGCCCTGTACATCAGAGTTATCCCCAAGAGTTTGCCATGAAATATCTCCTGGTGAGATGTTTCTAATTTTAAATTTTGAATTTTGGAGGCCTGATCACTTACTTTGTTGCTGCCTGACTGTTATGTGTACCTGGAGACCTGACCAGCATTCAGGCTTCTCAGTCTCCTTAGGAAAATCCCAAGTTACTTTTGTCATTGTGTCACTACTACTTTCCACCCGTTGTATGATACGAGTTAATGAATTCTGCTTGCCCAGATTAGGAAGATTTATTTTTGCCTTCAGACAATTAACTTATTTATGGAGCTCAATGTAATACTCCCTACCCAGGCAGAGAACTAAAGCACATAAATGACTCATTATCAATGTGAGATAACTGGAAAAATCCACATATATAAGCTTACACAGACCAGAGTTTGCTGAATCAGAACCTTATTTGCTGTAGAAAACAAAATTAGTTTCACTTTGAGATACTCCCTAACACTCCCATCTGAACATCTCACACTGAAATGGGATGTATAATTAAAGGCTGAGGCTATAAAAGCCTCTAGAATATTTTTATCCAATAATCTATCAAATATTATGCACCCCTTAATTCAGGTGGTAAAACTTTTTCAGAATTGCAAAAAAGCAAAAAACCAAATCTTGCAAACTCTTTAGAGCATCTGACACAATTATTTTCAGGCAGTGATTGTTCATGTGCAAGCCCTGAGAGATGGAATTTATCTGAGATGATTCCCTCATTCAGAGAGTAAATAAAGCCACTTTGAAAATGAATTTTGGCTGATATTATTACTTTTAGTAAGCTGAAGGAAAGGGTGGATAGTCTCTGTTCTTCTCCTTTTCCTTCTAAAGGGGAAAGGAGACTCCTTTTTTCATTGAGGACTATTATTATTATCTATACAGAAGAAAAAGATCACTTCCACAGTAAAGTAGTATAAATGAATTTAAGAGTATAATTACAGAACCCAGAAATAAAATAGAAAATAATAACTTCATTCCAACATCTTTCCTGTTACTGGGCAGGGATGAAATTGCACTTTGTGTTTTCATAGCTGCTTATGAAATTCGCTCAGTTATTGGCCAGAAACCCTCTCTACAGTCAGGAGGACTCACAGTGATATCTTTTCTCATTCTTATGTGTTTCCAAGGCCAACTTACTGGTTTTAAACATGGCCTTTGCCAGTAGCAGCCTTGCCTTTAGAGGCACCTACAGCAACGTGAGTGTTAACATTTGTTTGGATCAGGAGTGCACTGTTGGAGCCAACATCCAGGTGATCCCTCTTGCCGTGCTTTAGGTCATGTTACAGAGTAGACTTTAAACATCTGCAAACTTGATTCTTCGGGGTGATGCCAGGAGATGCTCTCTGGGAGCATCTTAGGACCCAAGGGAATGGCTGGAGCTGTGTCGGGGAGGTTTAGGTTGGATATTGGGAAAAGGTTCTTCACCCAGAAGGTGGCTGGGCACTGGAACAGGATCCCCAGGGAAGTGGTCACAGCACCAAGTGTTAAGATTTGATTATTAAAGTTATTAGAGAGATGCCTCTGCCTGAAATAATGTGCTAACGAGACCATATGCTGAAGTTTATAGTATGGATTTTAATTTACAGTTGTGTGAGAGAGAGAAAGAAAAAGAGGGGCAGGGTGGGAGAGAGAGTGACAGATCAAGTAGAAAATATCACCATGGATCCCGACAGCAGCTCACTGATCCTCTTCTTCTGCTCTTCTCGGTGGTGAGGGTCCCACAAAACACAGACTTCAATGGATTAATGTCTGTTTGGGCCAGGTGGGAATGCCTGGTACCTCCCCTGGGGGGGACAACTTTGTCTCTTGCAGCAGACTCTGGAGCTCTGCATCACTTTGCATCATGTGCAGTGCTCTGCTGCAAGGCCTCAGGAATGAGTCTGGGGGTGTTTTGGGGATCTTTGATGGTTTTATGATGATTTACGACCCCTCCTCTGCTGCTCCTCACGTGAATGTCCCATGGACGTGGCCTTCCCTGGGTGGGTGGGTTTTACAACTGAGCCAGTTTGTGTAGGGTGGGTGTTCACTCCCTCTGTCACACTCCCAAAATCTCTCCCCCATCAAACCTAGCCAGAGCTGATTCTTCTCCCCCAGCCTTGATTAGCTCTCCTTAGACCTCTCTTTAGACCTGGACAATAGTACCACCTTTGCCTTCACTCTGGATCCCTCAGGTGGCTTAACTCACAGACCAGCCCCCCTCAGGAGGCACATTTGAACAGGGCTTCGGTGGTCACAGCTTCTTTGTACGATTTTGCCATAATGGCAAAGTCCTTTTTTAGCAATGTTTAAGCCATTAACCATTTCAGTCTCTCACACCAAGCCTGACAGAGTTCAGGAAGCATTTGGATAACGCTCCCAGGTACAAGTTGTGACTCTTGGGGATGTCCTGTGCAGGGCCAGGAGCTGGACTTCGATGGTCCTTGTGAGCTCCTTCCAACTCAGGGTATTTTATTCTATTATTAATTCCATTTCTATTGTATTCTGTCATTAAGGGATTTTCAGTCCTTGGGAGAAGACCTCAGCGAGTCTGAACAAAAAGGAAATGACTGTGGGGTCCTCAGCCCCAACTGTCTGGGTCTGTTAAAGCTCTCCTCTTCCAGACTTGTCAGGTTTAGCCCCCATCACTTCTGGGGCAGCCACTGTGGTGAAATCCAAAGTGCTGCAACATTTCAGGTCCTCTGGAAAGCCAGGTTGGGTGTAGAATCCCATCATCTTTTGAAACATCCTATCTCCAAAGGGTGTTATGGGGTCTAGTGTTTCCACTGAGTGCCTGCTGCTTCTCAGATTGAATTTGAAGTTTAGTAGATTTTACTGTAAATCACCAAACAACTGAAGACCTGCAGCGAGAGAGGTTCCCTGACTGAGGCACTCAGGTGCTGCTTGCACTGGAGTCACTCAGGCTGCAGCTGTACCAAAACAAATGTACAGAATAGTGTGGAGTTGGATATAAAAGCATATTGTAAAGTCTATTTTCTTTTCTCCTTGTCTTTTAGAATTAGAGGGAATCTTCATTGTAAAAAATGGGGGAGTATCTTTTCATCTCTTCAGTCTTTGCTCTCATTACAAGGTTAGCTGGACTTGGTGTTCACAGTGATGAAATTCTTGTAATTGCATCTCACAATTTTTAAGTGCACGCAGCACAATAGCAAAGTGGGGTTTCTGTCTTCATCAAGTACATTTGAGTTGGTGAAATATGAAACAAATAGCATTTATAAATCTGCGCATATATGCCATTTTGTGACTTGTATAATTCCCATTTTCATACTGCAGTCACAAAAGATTAAAAAAGAGTGACATAGATGGAAGATATTTTGTTCACAGCAAGCTCTTCAGTCTAACAGCCAGAGAAATATTAAAAAAAAAAATACTCCAGTGCCTGGAAGTTGAAAGTCACCACATTCATATTAGAAATAAAACATGCATCTTAAAAGAGGAAGTATATATATTTTTGTGTGATTTATCTGGGATTGTGAAAGATTCTTCTTCACTGGAAGACTTCCTCTGAGTTAGATGAATGTTGTGTGTAGTAGAGATACTACTATAAAAAAAATATAGTCTTGGGAAGTCTATAGCTTGTGCTACAAAACAGACGAAAAATTATGAAAGTGGTCCATTTTTCTGCTGAAATCAATCAGTTCATGAAATCCATTAGTTTTGAATATTACTTCAGCTGTTTCTGCCACTGGTGGTAGTCAGCTTTGTTTGGAAGCTGTCTCCAGTCTCAAATTCATGTTTCGTATATTTGTGTGACCATAAATCCAGGTGTCTGCAAGACAGAATCAGTCTTTCTGTCTTCCAGCACAGATAAATGAAGTCTCAGACTCTGTTGTCTTGGAAACAAGGTTTTAAATATCAAAGTCCTGTTAGTTGTGCACAAAATTTAGAGTTGTTCTCGTAGGTTTAGAAGGCCCTGCTAAGAGTAGTCCTTTAAGTCGAGGAAATTCAATATAATATTTATTTTTATATCCTTGTGTCTAAACAAAAGGGAGACCCTATTCTCTGTGGGCTGCATCTCCAGGGGATCAGCTAAAACAAAGCAATGATGCAAGGGTGAAAAGTGTGAAAATGTTTGAAATGGCAGCATACAGGTAAAAGTTCACCCCAGGTCTTCAACCTAATGCAAAATGCGGCTGTTTGGGGAAGAAAATGAGGGTGTTAAGTTCACCACACTTGAAAACATAAAAAGAATGAATCTGAAAGATCCTTTTGAATTAGATCTCACTTTTACAGAGGGGAAATAGGAACATGTCTTGTGCTTGTAGTATATTGCTAACAGTTGCATTACTTGCCCTTTTGGTTTGCACTACATTTTCTCCAAGTTCAACATTTATACCCATTAAATTTCAGTCCTTCAAAGACCACAGATTTTAAGATTATGAATGTCAGACAGTAACAGCAATACATTTTTTTTTCTGGATATTTCTTCAAAAATAAGTCCTTGCATAGAATTTTCAGAATATTTTTTCTTTTTAAGAGGCAGCCTCATGTCCTTACTGGTTACAGTGTTGAGATGTAATATTTTGAATATTACATCTTTACTGCAGGTCTGACTATGCAAGCCTTGGAAAGGACTGCACATTATCTTTTATAATCTTATTTCTAAAAGTGGAGACAGAAGAAACTAGGAGTATATTTGGGGTGTGAAAGGGTACTGGCTTCACAGTGACCAGTGAAACTGGCTCGTTAAGTGGACTCGGAGGATGGGGAAGAGCCAGCTGGTTTATTGAAGCTCTCCACCCTGTTCTTGTTCTAAACAGCAAAGCCTAGGCAGATGAAAAGCTGAGCCCTGTGACAGAAAATACTCTTTGCTCAGGGAGTTGTAGGATCCTCTTTGTAGCTTGCGTGTTTATGACAGATTTTAAGGTCACATCCTACTCTCAGGCAGCTGAGCAGAGGGAATAAAGGAATTAAAGGTGATTGGAAAACAAGACCATTGGTCATTGTAATGATGGGTACAAATCCTTCTATTTTACCTGTGACAGTAGAGAGAAGGTAAAGTCATTTTCCATCTAAACTTCTTCTCCTGCCTATCCTGTTACACATACTCTATGTGCATGCCTCTCTTCAGAGGTGCAGACCGAGTTTCATTACCACACTGTCACACTTGGTTATTTCTTCCTCCAGCGCTCAGCATCAAAACACATATTTAATTCCTTCAAGTCAGACGAAGATGGCTGTGTTTTACTCTCCCCATCCTGTGCACTTCACCGTGCAGCTACAAACAGTGATGTGCACTTCGTGTTGGCAGCCAGGCTGGAACAGAAATATCACCAGAAGACTCCTCTGCGTTACGTTAGAGGGTTTGGACCTGTTCCTGGTGACTGAGCATCCTCCAGACAGACCTGTAATGACAACTGGCAGTGATTAGCACCTCTGCTAGAAAACTTGGCGTTGCCTCCAAGCATGAAATGCCAGCCTGGATGATTTCTTCCGTAGTGCTTTGGCCTTCTAGGTTGTCACTGGGGGTGATGGGTGTCCAGTAAGGTGAGGATTTCTCTGTGCAGTTACTGTGGTTTTCTTTTCCTATTACCATTGTCATGTATGGTACCTGCAGACCTTACTCACGGCCAGGCTTTTGTACCAGATGCCATTCAATCATAAAATGGAATATAATCTTCTTTCTAAAGATTCCAATTTTTTGCACCATTTATATTAAATATGGTACTAAATAGTGGTTTTAATTAAACTTTCTCTCTGTATATACATAAAGACATTTTTTTCCTCTGTATTTTTTGCTAGAAGGTGAAAACACCCAAATTAACAGGTACATCATTTGTTTTTTATTCCTCCCTCGCTGCACCATTTTAAACAATCTGAAGCCTGAAAATACGTAACTTGATTTTATCAATCTTCCAAGAAACACTCACATCATTTGTAGCACCAGTGGTGAAGACAACATGGTGTCATTTGGGGGATGAGTCAAATTCCAGAGCTCTGTATATGAAAAGAACCATGTGAACTAACAAGATTACACAGATTATAAATTTCACGTTTGTTTCAAAACCAGCCGACATAATTTACAATTTCTTTCAATGGGAAAGCTCTCATTAGCTTGATGGTGGCCAAAAGACTGACGCAGAAGATGGTGGCAGGCATCAGCTCTTTATTAGCCCACAGTACAACCTTTTATACCTTTCTCCTGTATCATTCTCGTGCTTCTGGTTGCAGAAATCAACACACACCTGCATTCCAAGCTGTTTTTCTGTCTTCCCAGGGATACAGCTGTAACTTATCAAAGTTAAGGCTGCCTACAGCCCATTCTTGTATCCCCACATTTGCTTTGATAAATTTTTCTTCCAGGATGTTAGTTGCCTTTTCCCAGCTATTTACTTTCTCTTTTGAAGAATACATGTAGCTTCCAGTAACCTGATAGTGTTAGTGTCCGTTTATATATGAAATAACGTTACTTTGAAATACTGCGTTCCGGTTGTTAGTGTTTCCAAAGGATATTTGTTCCTGGAAGTGCATTCATCATGTTAACAGAGTTAAGAGAAATTGCAGCAAGAAAAGTTGTGGCAAGGTAATGACAAATGCCATTTGTAAAGAAAACTAGGGTTGAAACAATTTAATTTTTAAGACAATTCAATTTCAGTTCCTGGCTGCTGGGGCAGACAAGTTCATTTCAAAGGAGAACAGAACAGCATTTCCTGGGCAGGTAGTCAATGAAATAAGAGCTCACCGTGCATAGGACTTTGTCTGTGTCCTTTCTAAGCTTGTCATCTCCTCTCTGTGGCTTTCTCTGCCGTGTCTCTCTCTCCAGACCCCAGAAGAGCTTGAGGATGACTCAGACTTCGAGCAGGAGGATTATGACGTGCGCAGCCGAACAAGCGTCCAGACTGAGGATGACCAGCTCATTGCTGGCCAGAGTGCAAGGGTGAGTACAAACCCCACGTGCCGCCGGTGAGTGTCTGCATAGTGACCAATAAAAGCCCTGCCTCAGAAAGCAAAGGCACTGATTTCCAGTCCTCAGGGTCCCTTAGGAAAGATGGGACCAGGTTGACCAAGGTGTTGAACGTTTTTTCATGTCCAGCCTATTTAAGCAGCATTTATTGAATGATCTTGTGGCTTTTGTGGTGCCTAGTATCAGCTGCTTGCTCCAGCTAGTGCTGTAAGAGAAGGCTTTGCAGGTTTGGAATGTGCTGAAACCGTGGGAGTAATCAGCAAATTAAAAAAAAAAAAAACAAAAAAAAAAAAAAAAAANAAAAAAAAGAAAAAGAAAAAATCCCATCAGGGCACCATGTGCTGTATCCAGAGAAATCTTACATTAGTCATGTTTCCCAGTGTGCAAACCTGTCAAGAAGATCTGTTTAAGCTACTGAGTAGTCCCTGTAATTTAATTGTAATTGAAGACATTTGCTACTGAGTCAATGTAATTTTACTGGGGTAATTACATCATGATAAACTCCAGTCATTGTGATTTGCAACCTCAGCTTGTGCATGGAGATTGCAAATTAAGCTGATGAGTACTTCAGGGGTCACAGGTGCTGGGGAAGTGAAGCCTGTTAACACTCAGGATTATGCCCCCCTCTGATGGATGTTTACCTTTTACTCAATAGGCTTCTCAGCTCAGATTATTAAAAAAAAGTCAGAATATAATTTTGAGGAAAATGTATCATGAAAATATATTTGACTGGAAAGAGACCTTTTTTTAAAGAAGAGCCTTTTAACATTTTCCAGCAGAGAACCAGCTGGAAACTGGGAATTATCTGAATGATTTTCATGGCTGTTTCACATAAGTCTGGTTTGTTCTGATGTGCTAGAAGTGAAGCAATGGACTAAATGAGAAGCTTCCTCCCCACACACTCAAACGCCAGCAAAAGTTGGTAACTGGGATGGGGATTTCTTACCTTGGAGTCTGGAAGAGGATTTGTAGGGCTGAGAACCTAAAGACCAACAGGCAAAGCTGCTCAGAGGACCAGGACAGAGGAATTTTCAGCTGCTGTAGGTTGGAGCTTGACGCAAAGGTTTTACATCCTGAAAAGAAACAGTAAAGTAACAGAAAATCTGGAAGAAGCTTATGCAGAGGTATGGGAGAAATGCAAGACATGGATCCAGTGGAATGGGCAGAGATTTCTTTTTGTCTTAAATTAATTTCCCTGAATATTGACTATAGATGGTAAATAAACCGTACCATGTATCAGAAAAACTGGAGTTTTATCGTGACATCCCTAAGGCAGAAAATGCTGTCTTTGCAATCGAGGACATAATTTATATATTCATTATCATCTACATGAAGAGAGATGGATCCCAGAGAGCTGGGTGACCAGGAACTGACATGGAAAACTGTGCAGTCCCAAAAGTTGCCGAATGGTACCTGGATACCTTACTGAGAATGATGACAGAACTGTTCTGGATGTAGTTGGCCATCTTCTGTGATTTTTATATTTTAAAGGGCTTAAAGTCCTGTTTGAGACATTCAAAGTATTGACTACTAAAGTAAGTCTCAGGTAGAACAGAAATGAGATACAGTACAGATTATTTTGTCAAATTTCACAGCCTTTTTCATTCTTTAGTTACATTTAGGAGTGGGTATAATGTTATCCTTTCTTGATCTCAAACCCAAGTAAAGACTGCAGTAATTTTTTTTACTGAGAATCAAATTCACCTGAGGGTTTGGGAGTCTTAAATTCTATTACATTTATTGTGGTCATTATTACTGCTGCACTTAAACCCTTCTGCTTTGATCAGCTACACACTGTATAAACATAATATATCATAAAGACAGTTCGTGAATAGCATAGATTGCAATGTGGCACAGGAAGCAACAAATGATAAAAAACTGAAAGGGAAACATGCTAAGCAGAAGCTGCCCGGTCCCCAGTCTGGAGTCCTAAGCAGAACAGTATCTTATCTGAACCTTTTCTGTGGAAAAGATGCGAAATATTTTTATTTGTGGAATGTAATGGATTTGTTTAATATGCTTACTCCATAAAGCTGTTAGTGTTTCAGTAGAAAGACTTGTGTTGGTCTTCAGTAGAAATAAAACTGGAATTTATGGGCTGCACTTGCTATAGGATATGGCTGCTTTGAAGGCACATCAGCAGCTGGAACAGAAATATTAAAGCACTCTTTGCCAGTTTAAAGAGTGTTCAGGAGAAGCTGCCACTCAAAGAAACCACGGGCAAGACATACAGATAAACTTCCCAAATTTCACTACTCTTTTCACATTCTCTTCAGTTAATTCCTCAGTTCTAGTGTTTTATGTGTTTTACATATTTATTTATTAGCTTGACTTACACTGCATTTTTCTGTGCAGAGACTATTATGCTAACATTTGAAACTGCTGAGTTACATTGATAAGGCCTAATTAAAACTTGTGTTGAATTTTAATTTGATTAACTTGCAAATTTCTCATTTTCTGATCTACTGTTTATAACCTTTTTTAATTTCAGTTTTGGAAAAGGTCAATTAAAATTTTTTAAAAGCCAAGAGCATTTTAAGAATTTGTAGAAAAATACTTCAGCTGATTGAAAGTGACATAAACAAGAAAAAAATGTAATGACACTTAAATATGTGTCACACCCCATTAAATGCATAATGTGGTCTTCGGAACCCCTAGAGCCAAATAGTAGCTCAACTTGGAAATTGTTATTCAAAGTGTCCATTTGATCTTCAAAAGTAATTATTATAATTTTTAGGGGTTTTTTGAAGGGAACTTTGTGCTTTGTTGATGCTGAGGCAGACCAGCATGAACCTGTTCAGTGCCTTTTTGCATCCCTTCCAAGAGACAATTAGAACACTAAATATTATTAAGATATGTTTGTTACAATTCACTTCAAATGCATTGTCTTGTGTGTCATAGCTTATTTTCGTGTTGTGTTAATCTGAAATCCTCTGTTTCCGACAGAGAATGAGACTAGGGGAGACACAGCAACTCTGCCTTTTCCCATAAATGTCACTCGTTTTAGTCTTCCTCATAATTGAGATTTAATAGGAATTTAATCCTCCTGTGTCAACTGGTGAATAATCACGACATCATAAATAGAAATTTTGTCACCTTGAAAGTGCAAGAAGATGTATAGGCATGCTGTGAATGTGGTTTTGCCTGTCCTGACAGAAATCAAATGCCTCCTGGATTTTGCTTGGCGTCTTCAACTCCCATAGAAAGAAACTCAAGCTGTCGGGACCGCTGGAAAATCCAGTTTGTAGCTTCCTTTTTTTCATGCACAACTCCTGTTTTTTCTCCAGGCTATCATGGCTCAGCTTCCCCAGGAGGAGAAGGCAAAGATTGCCGAGCAGGTGGAGATATTCCACCAGGAGAAGAGCAAGCTGGATGCGGAGGTGGCCAAGTGGGATGACAGTGGCAATGACATCATTGTGCTGGCCAAGCAGATGTGCATGATTATGATGGAGATGACAGATTTCACCAGGTAAGGACAATACAACCCCAGCTGAGGAGCTCAGATGTGCCACATCTCCCCTTTTCTGCTCGATTTGTACCCTTTTGAGATGATTTGCTGTAGTTTCAGGGGTGCAAAGCCAAGCAACACTTGTCATATACACTGGTCATGGATAATTCTCCAAATGGGATTAATCACATGAAGTTTTTGTGCTACTTGCAAGCCTCTTTTATTTGCAGATCATTTTGAATTTCAGCAGCAAAGTTAGTGTGTGACCTTACAGACACTCCAGTGACATTTCGTTTAGTACCCATCTAAATGCATGTGCCTCTCTGAACTTTCAACATTTCAGCACAATTTGTGTCAATCAAAAATAATGGCAAAACTATTTATATCATTTGAACATTGAACTTCCTCCCAGAAAAAAATCCCAAATGAAATGAAACTTGTTTCATCTAATGCTTCGTGGGAGTCTCTCAATAATGATTTTTTTTTGCTTTTGTTTCTTCTCTCTGTTAATGTCTCGTTCTTCTCTAATTTCAGAGCATCAAAAGGCCATTCATTAATGATACAATGTAAACAGAATTATTGTCTTTAACTATGGTCATATTGTTAATCTCACCAGGGAGAACAGTTTACAAGATTCTTTGAATTCCAGATCACTGTAATAAATTACATTTCGTTCAGTGTTTATTTTCAAAGTGAGTTCAAAAGTTTAAATGGTATTTATCAAAATGTGATTACACAAAACAGGATGAAAATCTTGCTGGTTTTCTTCAGGATTAAAATCAGACATCCATTTATTCATCTCGTTGTGTTGCTCCATCCCTAGAAGTGTTCAAGGCCAGTTGGTTGGGGCTTGCAGCAACCTGGTCCACTGGTAGGGGGTTGAACTGGATGGAGAGGATATTTTACAGAATTCTGTCTTACTTTTGTATTTGCATTGTCTTCGTGTCTCTGATCGTTCTGTCAGCAAAAAATACAGTGAAAGTCTGCCCAAACAGTGTCATTGTGTCATGGAAGGAAGAAATGATGGCCTAAAGCAACAGCCCAGAATATGCACATTTTCTGCAACCTCCTGGACAACTTTTGATACATTGAACATGACATTGAAACTTTTATAATTATGTTTTCTAGCATCAAAAGAACAGAACTAATTCGAGAATGAGAGAAAACTACTGTCACATTTGAAGTAAATAAAAAAAAATCAAAGTGCACCTCTGTCTGCATCAGATTCAATAACAGGTTCTTTAATATATTCCATTAAAACAGAAACAAGCCTTTCACACCTTTTCGGTTGGCTGTAACCTCAGCAGTGTTAAAATAGAGTAATTTTTCAAATGAGTGGAGTTTGTGACAGTCAGATCTGCTCATGTAATTAATGTAGAAGCACACGAGGTTACCAAGAAGTATTTTTGCTGCAGTTTAAGTTCACCAGAAGTGGGATACGTGTATTTCATTTCATGTTTAAGGTGGTAATGAAAGTCTGGAAAGAAGATTAAAACAGAAATATGTTTCAGCATGTTATTCTTGGCATTATAGATAAAAAAAGTCCAAAAATAATGCAACGTTGTGCTTAGAAAAAATGCCTTCTGTTTCATTTAAAAAGAAATTAATGTTTGATCATATTATGATTTTCCATATTAAAAAAAAAATGGAAAATGAACTCACTTCCAGCTGAGCCTTTCTCAGGAGCAACAGCAATTTTATTGGTATAAGCAGGATTAAAGGTTTCAGTCTGAAGCAAATTTAGGACAGTCTGTGGAAACTTTTTGTCTTAATACAATTTGGTAGCTTTAATGACTAAAATCAGAGTTTTGTGCATCATCTTAAAAATATAGTGAAAGATCAGTCTTAAAGCTAGTTATACATGTTTTAAGTGTAACATAAGGATTATGCTTTACCTATCTTTATTTTCCAACAAAAAGTCTATTTAAGAAAGGTTTTCTAAAATGTGACATTCTTGCCCTAGACATGATGGGCTGAATATTTAGCACTGGCTTGGGAATCACGTAATGTTGAAATAGTTGTGTATTCCAGGAAGAACTTTGGCTTAATGAGCACTTAAAAATGCATATACTATTAAGTACAGCTCGTGTGCTTGAAGGCACCATCGGACTAAATTGCCAGTGAGGCATTTTGTAAGGGAGAGGAGATACAGCAGACAGATTTCTTAATCAAGCTGTACTATAAAGTACTTAAAAGGCAAAGTTGTAATAAATTAAGAAGACATTCATGTTACTGTTTTAATTAAGAAGACATTCGTGTTACTATTTTAAAACCGAGCACTAAACAGGGTCACTAAAACTGTTGCCTTTCATGATTTATTGAGATTGTGGGTAATTGTCTTGTGTTTCACAGAGGGAAAGGCCCCCTGAAGAACACATCCGATGTCATTAATGCGGCCAAGAAGATTGCAGAGGCAGGATCCAGGATGGACAAATTGGCACGGGCAGTAGCTGATCAGGTAGCCCCAAAAATGAGCAGAAATACAATGTAACCTCTACGGATGAGTTGCCTTTTGCAGGAAAAGTTTGTCTTGGCAGAAAATACCTGTTGAGAGTCTGGATCCTGATCTTCCCATTGGATAGAAGTTGGTTCTTCTACACCCATCAGCATTTTGCAGAACAGGAAAGTCATAAATGAGTCTCTCCAAAGCTCAGAAATGCCTGGCTGAGGCAGCCTCACTTCTGGGCCTGTTAGAATTAGACAGAGACTCTTTCAGGTTGGAAAAGGCCTGTGAGATCATCACATCCAAAATGTATTTGCTGTTAAAGAAGCAGTAGGGATTTGGATGCTCAGTTCCCCTTGCCAAGTGCCCAGGAGTCCTTAGATTCTCCTCAGCTCATTCTTCCAGCAATTTTCTCTTGATATGGAACTTCACTCCTTCGAGGTTCTTTGACTCCCTATTTTCTGGTTTTCCTCAGTGTACTGTGCATGTTCTGGGGTCCGTGTCCTCACTCCCATTACCAAACTCATATCACAGCTGGACAGGTGAACTTGCTGTATGTATATTTTCAGATTGGATTATCTATTCAACTGGGGAGCAAGAGGAAGCATCGCATTAAAAGTCAAGAGCCAAATTTCAAATCCAGGTCCTACATAGCTGATTTTAGATTCAGGCAAATTAAATTTCACTATTTTTTCTCTTGTAAATTTCCTATAGTTTCTTTCATTTCATTGTCATCAAGAGAAAATTTGCTGGAAGTGGGAGCTGGTAACTTCCTTGCCTCTAGTCTTTCTCTTCAAAATAAGTATCTTTTTCTTCTTCAAGTAAGAGTGTGATCGTGTGTAACACACCCTGCCATGGAATATGGGCCAGAGTGGCAAAGACCCCAAAGATGCCCATTTTCCTGTAACCTCAGAAATGTTGGGTTTAGGTTTTCTTCAGCAGCAGCAAGCATCTTTCCTGTAGTTAACCCATTCCAGTCTTTCAAATGTAGCATCTGTTCATTTTAACACGAGAAAGAAGAAATCCATCTGTCAGCTGATGAAATTCCTAGCCTGCAGTATTTGCAGAGGTGGAATATTTTAAAGAAAGAAACAAAAGGGGACTTGTTATGCTTAGAATGCCTTGACTTGAGTCACATTTTAAATTTCAGAGGACTGTAACCGTAATAATAAACAGTGAAATAATTTTGAGAATGAAGTATTTGTTTTAATGCTTGCACTTTAATGATATTTTACAGAACTTTGGAGACCCTCATGCCATATAAAAATTTTGTGGGCAGTTGCATTTTTAATTATTGTTCCAGTGAGAGAGCCATACATTTTTTTCACTCCAGGGTACTTGTATTTAAAGCCTTGACAGCTCTCTAGAAGTACTGCTTTAAAGTTCATTCCTTTCAGTTCATAGGCTTCAAGAATTGAGTAAATATTTTTATATTAAATTGGCACCGGTAGGGAGAAGGGGTCTTTCAGGGATTAATGCCTCAAAGGTGTGGCAACTGTGTGAGGAAGAGAGGCTCTATAGCAGCCACAGTGAAGCTCCAGCTTTGTTTATTATTAGTTTTAGAGGCAGAGAAGAAAAAGCCAAGGGACTCCTTTTGGGATTATAGACAACAAAATACCCAACTACTTCACCACGAACACATTCCTTGCCGGCTGCGAGGTGGGGGAGCAGAGGAGTGATCTCAGGGCAGGAGCTGTGACGTTATTGCCTCGTGCACTTAATTCTGTCCTTTTTTCTTGAAATGCTCTGATAATATTTTTTTTTAATTGATCATAAACTCTGTAAGGTGATAAAAAGGCGTATTTGGAGTCTTTGTTCCCCAAGCTATGCAGGAACATTGTCAGCCAGACTTTGCTGGGTAGCCCCAAAGAGTATTTATTGGAGACAAGCTGTTAGCAGTGGACCCTTGTAGCTCTGTTTCAGAGTGAATTACTGAGGTCTGTTCTCCTGAGGCAAGGCTTTGAATATTAACTACGAGGCTGTTGTTTGTTATGCTGTTGATATTGTGGGGGATGATGCAGTTTCTATTAAGAGTCCCAGAGACTATGAATAAATTGTACTGGGGCCTTTTCTAGTTCTATTGATTATGAAACCCTCACAGCAGCCAGCACATCTGACCTAATCTAATCCTCTGAACGTCTGCACAAATGCCAGGGAAGCTGCCAGGCACACAAGAGTTGGCATTAGACTGGGGGTAACCACTCAGAACTGGGTTTATCTGGACTTTACTGGTCCATATTGGATGTTAACTTGGACACCCAGCAGGCAGCCTGGAGTTTTATGTCAAACCTGCTCTTTTGGCTGCTCAGTACAACACCATAAATTAATGCAGAGCATAATTTAAAACTATTATTTTCATAATGCTGATAAAGAAGTTTCTCGTTTTACAGAAAGGTAGAGTGCATCTTTAGGTTGCAGTTCATAAATCTTGAGTTAAATAAAAGGTAGAATTTGAGTTTTCACATTTCATCAAGTACCTCCCGTAAAGTGGAATAGATCCACCTAATACACACATATTGCCACTATCTGATTACCTGTCTCTAATCTCATGAACTCAGCTCCATCTAATCAATATTTGTGTTGTCTGCAGTGCCCAGACTCCGCCTGCAAGCAGGATCTGCTGGCCTACCTGCAGCGCATTGCCTTGTACTGCCACCAGCTCAATATCTGCAGCAAAGTGAAGGCAGAAGTTCAGAACCTGGGAGGAGAGCTCATTGTATCAGGGGTAAGCTGGGATTTGTATTTAGTCATTTGTTTCCCATGTAGCACTTGAAAGGGAGCATTTTTGATTGCAGTAATGTACAAAACAAAAAATCCACTGTTTCATAAGCAAGTATTTTTTTTTAATTCTATCACCATTATTCCAGGCCTTACAATAACTTGTGTAGAGCAATTTGATTTTCCAATTACCCTTTGTTTATACTAACCTTGTAGAATCTTCATTCTTCCAAAAGAAAAGTAATTTCATAGCCTAGAAAGTCATTGCCAAGCTGTGAATTTTATAATTATTTGGAGCTTTTTATATATTTGCTCATTATAAATCTTCTTTCCTTTGTTGGTACTGGTAATTTCCTTCCTCTGTTCAGAAGCCAACGCTGTATAAAGTGCATATTGTTAAGATGGTGATGACTAATGGGATTCATTCACTCAGGTTCCAATGCACACTAGGTTTAGCAAAAGACTCTAGAAGGCCAGCAAATATTTTCAATTTTGATGCATGTGCTGTTTTCAAATACCACTGCAAGCACAGTGATTACATACTCTAATACCACCCAGTCATTTCAGTTATTTTCAATGAACACTACAAACTTCTTACACACAACCTTTTGCAGAAATAAAGACAGGCAGCAGTAATATTATGAGCAATGAGTTTTTTACATTTTTAAAATATTTTTTCCTTTCCTTCTCCTACGTTGGCCTTTGAGCCTCTGGGAGTATGCTAGAAACCAGCAGAAGCAATGACTGCTCTTCATGATTTTGTTTTTTCTTTCACACTAGTTTAGCCCCATGACACCTTTGCTATCCTCTAAAACAAGTACAGACCATATGTGTGTAAATTTATAAAATATTCCACTCTCCTGAGTGTGTTTTCAAAACAGTGGTGATTTGTGAGACCCAAGATGCTCGAAATAAATTGTTTCCAAATTTGGTTTTGAAAAAGCACCCTTTCATTGTTTAAGCCCAATCAAGTACGAAGATTATTAGGACAACAAACTTGTGCCCTTCATTCCATCCATGAAATTCCCCAGTGGCATCACTGGCCTTCCTCAAACATATCAGAAGTCACAGAAAGTGTTCTCAGTCACATAACATTTTTATTTTTTTTTTTTTGCAAAGCACTGTAGAAGGTCTTAAACATTTGCCAGGCTTTCTTGGATCAGACATTCTGAAGTCATATACACAATCCTAAAAACAGCTGCTTAAAGGTTCCTGTATCTATCCTGCAATTGGTCTTCACTTCTTGACGTATGTACGTATGTAATTTTAATACCTTGATCTTCCCACAGCAATGAAAAGATCCTCTTCCATTTTCCTGACAGCAACGGCGTGATCTGTCCTTGTATCACTGACAGCTATGCTGCATCGTAATTGCTATGATCTTTTCTTACCTCCTGCCATCTGGGTCCAGCCTTTCATACCCATTGAGTTGTCATGTTCATCTCTCTAAAACAATTCCCCGAATCAGTGCTTCTCCCGGCTTGGCTTTTGTGGTTGTGTGTGTTTCTTTTTTCGAGTCTCTTTATTCAGTGTTTGTGGATGCTGAATAAGCCATTGTGAACCTCGAGCATCTCCTCGTTCCTGGAACATCCCCATCCGTTGTGGAATTATAAGTGGCCAAACCGCTTGAGTTCATCATTCCAGTCTGGCATTGTTGGCACCCGCTGCTTCCCAGGCTCCATCACCATTGTGTTTCTGTTTGGTGGGGTTTTCACAGTCAGTCTCAAAGGCAAAATGAGCTTCAACCACGGAAATTATTTGTGTCTATTCCAAAGACTCCATAAAACTGACCTACGGAAAATTTGAAGATTGCCCAGCTTGCTTCTTCTGCTGGTGCTCTGAACAGGAGGAGGTATAGTGAGCTGAACTCCTGTGCATCCCTTTGTGAGAGCATTATCTTGTGATCTGACATGACACAGTCAGCGCAGAGCTTTCCTGACAGTGTTTCCTGAGCTGTTGATCTTCAAGGTGCTGGGTACTGTATGCTCCTTTGCTATCCAGAGGTCTGGTATCCAAGAGCACATCCACATCTGCTTGTCTACTTGCTGCTTCTGCTTCCATCTTCTTCTTCATTCTCTCTTGGATAGCCAATTACAAATAAACAGTATTTTATTTATACCAAAATGAAATACCATTATTTGGCAACTTGCATACAGTACGATGTTAGGAGTGGTATAGAAATCCAGAACTCAAGTTTCCCAACCTGTGCCTACAGAAGTAAGTTTCTGTGATTGTGCTATATTTAAGTGTTTTGATTTAAATTTCAAGCACCATGACAACTATTACAATATTGTAATTTACTACTGTGTTTACAAAGAACCACAATACAATTCAGATCGATCCAAAAGATGACTTATAATTCAGAACTATTATGGGGAGTAGAATCTCTGCTTGAATTTTTTCATTATTAAGAATATTAATCAATAGTTATTAATGAAATGAATGTATGCATATGCATGTTTGGATCTGTGTGTGGGTGTATGCATATTTATATATACAGGAAAGAGACATAAAACCAATTAAAAGCAAAAAGACAGATGAAAGCCACCCCACAGTTCTTACAGTTTTGTTAGAGAAAAATATGTTGCAACAACTTCAAAAATACTGTGTACATAACATTTAATGTGCCATATATCTTTTCATGAAGCTTCTATTTCTTTTTTTTCCCCCAAGATTCAGTAGTTCAGTGTGGTTTATCTCTGAAAATAAGCATAAAGCTGATCTTGTTTGCTTTTTCCTCTATAGATTGATATGATTCTAGCATAGCATATGAAGGGTCCTTTTTGGCATCAGTGACTTTGCTGCAAATAGGAAAACAGATCAAAAAGTAAGAAAATGTCACAGTCCTGAATTGTAAATTATTTCAGTAAAGAACACATTATTGTTTTCCCTTTTCTTTCTCCCATTCCTTCTCCCCTCTGCTCTTTTTTCTCCTTTGATCTTTCCCATCAGACTCCCTCCCTGCAGATAGCAAAATTATTTTTACCAGTAGAGTAAGACCTGTCAATTGGGAGTTAGCACACATCAGCTAATTCCTCATTAATAATTACAGGGCAAGGACAATGTAGACCATCTGTTGACATGTTCTAAGGTGAGACTCTTAATTCCTGATTCCAGTGGAGTTTTGAAAAGTAAAATGAGGAAAAAACCTGATACCAGTTCTTCAGTGAGGAGACCTGAAAACCCAAAAAAGATTGCAGGGAAGAAAGTAACAAAAAATGGTGAGGAGGATGTTAGATAAAAGTGAAAAGAAATTAGTATCAAAAATTGCAGAAGACTTAAAAAAGATTTCTAACTGTGTAGATGATATCCTTGTTCCTAATAAACCTCTCTTTGACCTTGGTCCATACACAGATATATGTTCGTGTAATTTTAGATCTCAATATTCAATTTCTAGTTCCCCTCTGAGAATAAACAACATCCTCTAATGAAATTACAGAGCAAAAGCACTTCAAAATAATTTGCTTTGTCTCTTGCTTTAGTTTATTTAAGGTAATGCATATTTGCTTCATAATCACTTGCAGTATTGTATTGGAATGAACCCTCTGAGGTGCTGAGAATACACGACTCTCAGTGAGGTAAATCCCATTTACATATACTTAGCTCTTGCTGATGGCCTTGCCTTTTTGTGGGAGCTACTTTTGTTCAGTAGAGTTGCTTTTAATGATGATGTCTCTTATTTGGATAAAAAAATCAGACTTCTAACTCTAGGGCTGCTGTATTTTTTTAGCATTCCTGTCTGCCTCTTGTTAGCAAGAGAATTACAATAAAACAAATCTATATATTCATTTCCTATTCTAGAATAAATATCCACTTGTTGTGTTTACTGCTGCTCAGAAGCTGATCAGCTCATTTACCTGCTACCCATTTAGGCTGTGAGCTTGCATTTTTTAAAGTTCTTGTTTATGTTAGTAGATTTGCCACAGTTTTTCCTGTAGGATTAGACTGAGCAGAATTTAAGAAAATCCCTTATCCAAGGCAGCTCCTTATCATGTTCAGGTTTGATTTAGAGCTCTACAGATAAAATCAGCTGTATTATCAGAAAATATGCCAGAGTCTTAAACTTCTGAACCAGACAGATATTCAGGGTTGTACAGAATAGCAGCCACGTGCCTTTGAACACTGCCCAAAAATATAGAAACAATAGCTAAAGCACACTCCAAACATACACTTCAGCTGGATCCAATTCCCAGTTATTTTCCAAGTCCTATTTATCCTAACATAATAGGCTCAACTGGGATACCCAGAGAATCTTGAAGGTACAAGACAGCTTAGTTAAGACTGTGAGTTTATGGAGGCATTCTTGCTTTGTGAATTTAAGTGAGGAGTTTGGCAGGAAGAGGAAGATAAAAGGGTTGGAGCCACCCCATTAATTTTGGGTAGGACATGATGAAAATTGACAGAACACCTGGACTGGGACAGTGGATACATAAAAGTATGAACAGATACAGGATATACTGCAAAATAATTGTATGTT
Organism: Machaerirhynchus nigripectus; assembly: GCA_013397975.1. NCBI lineage: Eukaryota > Metazoa > Chordata > Aves > Passeriformes > Dicruridae > Machaerirhynchus > Machaerirhynchus nigripectus. The sequence goes on along the minus strand of VZRQ01002785.1, from coordinate 224,551 downwards.
TATTTGTGATCAGTGATAAGAGTAAGGTAACCAGAAAGAGCCAGTCCTCATCAAACATGCATGAGCCTCATTATTTATCAGAGAATAACAGTGAGCATCCAGCAGTTATTTCAGGTGAGCTCAGCAGCAGTTTCCCTATCAATCCTGCCTCTGGATCTTACATCTAATAAAAATGGCTTAAATGTCCTACTTTTCTTTCAGTTAAGGCTGAATCACTCTAAACTACCTTGTACTGTAAAAGCAAGTCGGTATCGTGTGGGCAGTGAAGTATCACATTCCTACTTATTAATTCTGTAGACTCAAAGAAAAACCAGGTAATTTGAAGTTCACCTGTTATTAAAAGTGAGCAAGGCCATCTTTCATTGAATTTGGATTAAGAACATGTACCCAAACAGTTGCTTAAGAGTAAAAAAACCCTGCCTTTTTGGGTTTTTTTCCTTTATAACAAAGTTGGCAATCAGAGAGAACCTCTGCATTTAAAATGCTTAAAATACATTTAAAATGCTTAACAGAAGGGACAAGGTGTTGATTTGGAGTTTGGTAAACAGAGCGATTTAATTCTCCTGAACCAGGCAAGAATTTATCATTATGTGAAAGAAAGTTTCCTGAAGGGAGAGTTGGTGAATTGACAAAACTTTTCTTCAAGACTCTCAGGAGTGCAAAAAAGTTACTCAGCAAACGACAAAATGAGTTTTGCTATAAATTTATAATAGAAATGGAACGACTGTTGCACATATCCTTGTCTCTAAGCTGTAGAGAAGTGCATAAGGAGTTGGCTGCATGGTCACACAGAGAGTTGTAGTGAAGGGCTCGCTGTCCAAGTGGACACCAGGGATGAGTGTGCTCCTCAGGAGTCGGTGTTGGGACTGGCACTGTTTAACATCTTTGCCACTGACATGGACTGTGGGATCAAGTGCAGCCTCAGCAAGTTTTGTGACAACACCGAGCTGTGTGGTGCCACTGGCACACTGTAGGGGAGGGATGTCATCCTGAGGGGCCTGGACAGGCTGGAGAGGTGGGTCTGTAGGAACCTCATGGTTTCAGTGAGGCCAAATGCAGGGTCCTGCTCCTGGGTCAGGGCATTCCCAGGCACAAACACAGGCTGGGAGGAGAATGGACTGAGAGCAGCCCTGAGAAGAGCTTGGGGGTGTTGGTTGATGAAAGGCTCCACATGACCCAGTAATGTGTACTGGCAGCCCAGAAAGCACACGGGTGCTGGGCTGCATCCAAAGCAGGGTGGGCAGCAGGGGAGGGAGGGGATTCTCCCCATCTTCCAGGAATGAGCCACAGTATGAGAGGACACAGTCTTAAGCTGTGCCAGAGGAGGATTAGGTTGGACATTAGGAGGGATTTCTTCACAGAGTGGGTGATTAGACATTGGAATGGGCTGCCCAGGGAGGTGGTGGAGTCACCATCCCTGGAGGTGTTTAAGGAAAGACTGAACGTGGCACTCAGTGCCATGGTGGTGCTGGGTCATAGGATGGACTCAGTGAGCTCAGAGGTCTTTTTCAACCTAGTTGGTCTTGTGATTCTGTGGAAGCAGAGAGTAAAGGACAGCACATTGGAAATAATAAGGAAGTAAGCCAAAAAAAATAAGAGATATGAAATGGTCAGGGGAAGAAAGCCAAACCAAAAGCAAGATAGGAATATGAAATCAAGGAATTGTAATGTTGGGAAAGGACTGAGATAAAGTCAGGACCATAAAGTTGCTCCACAGTAATCTCTATTTTCCTAATATAACAAGCAGGGAGAGAAAAACTCACGGCCTTTATTTTGGCAATGTGTAAAAACAGCTTCCAGGACAGGAGGGCTGGGGCTGGGTGGAGAAAGTGAGAGACCTTGCTCTACACTGTGTATTCAACTAGCTCAAGTCATCTGCTTTGGGAGACTTTAGAGACATGAAAACACAGAGAGATGTTTCAGCTGGACAGTTTGGGTTGGGGATATATTTAAGTAACCCCTGCGTAAGTGTTTGAATGTGTGCAGATATACTGATAAGTGTGAAGGTGAAATAAAGCCATTGTAAGCATACTCTGTTCCAAAATGAATGGCTCTGTGAAACACATATACTTACACAGGTTTGGATAAACCTTTATCTGGAACAGTTGTTTCGAACTGACTAATATAGGAGTCTCCAACTCCTGCTGGCACAGAATGTCCCTCAGTACACTGTCCAAGAAGGGGCTACCTGATGATGTGGTAACATAAAAAATTTATCATCCTGACACTGAATCTATTTACTACTCCTAAAGGACAAAGGCACCAGAGAGTTATGCAGGTTAATCAAAATGAGTGCTGATAAAATCCCTCATGGTCATTTATTCATTATATATTATGTATTTTATGGAAGCACTGTCTTAAGGCTTTCTCAAAGTTAAAACAGTGAAGAATTCCTAATTATCCTATGAAACATCTTAAAGATAAGTTTTAAAAAAAAAAAGGAATAAGTAGATGTATCTGTAGTGGCTCTAAAGCCATTTACAATACCTCTCCCAAATACTTGACAATAATAAGACAATAATAGTTTGTTATGTGTAGCTTACGTGCTGCATCCCAGTAAAGGCAGCATGGACCAGGAGCCCAGGGAGTTTCTGCAGTTGGCTTCCTTGGGGGATTCAAGCCTGGAGCAGACAGTAGACTTGAGAAGATCTAATGCTGGTAATCAACTCATTTCAAGTCAAAAGTTGTACGAGAGTCCTCCAGAGGTCTCCTTAAAGGGACGTTTGTACAGCGTTCTGATTCAGCCAAGTGAAAGATCCCCCAGGATCTTGTTCCTGTGTCAGGGAGTTCACACGGTTGTGCCTTTATAAAAGGTGCTGGGTTGGATGATAATGCAAACCCTGAGCTTTGGGCATCAGGGGGATCATAACTGTGATCCACAGAAACAACGGTGCAGAAGCCTCTGGAAAGGTTAATTTATTTTTATGAGTGGATGGCTGTTCCTTCAGAGAAGGTGGATGGTGGCAGGCAGAGTTTATGCAAGGAAAAGCAGATGAACGAAGCTCAAGTCACAACTGAAAAATGCAACAAGAAAATAGTTTTTGTACAATAATCTCAGTTCTTTTGAAGTTCCAATTTTTTGATATAAGGCTATTTTTAGGACTAAGAAAATACATCATTTTATATAAATGCATATGTAGACACATAAATATGAAACGATATATCCTGCATAAATGGAAAGATGTTATCTAGAATTTAATTTGCAAAGCAAAATTACACTGCACTTGTCTTCATTAGAATACATTCATGGAGATAAGAAGCATGCACACCATCTATATGTCTGCATTCAGTAGGTTTAAATTTAGACAGGTCAGACCTTTGTCCTTATTAAGAAGCATTTTGGCTCTAGGGAACGTGCTCTTGTGCCTTATCAGGTGACTAATATTCATGCATTTGTGAAGATTACATTTATTGAAATTTCTCATTAGAAGAATTTTCTGAAAAGAAAAGCATTTGTGATACCAAACGGTATTAAGCCATTTAATTCCTTGAAAACAACGCAAAATATTACAGATTCAAGACTGAGGCTTTAAACAAATATGGCCATAGAAAAAGATTAGAGAATTGAAGGAAATACTGTTTTATGTGCTTCATTACATACTGCATTTGCTTTAAAAATAGTAGCCACTCAAAAATTCCAGGCTTGCCTGCTGCAGTAGTCACAGCTTCACTTCAGCCTGTTTTCTTATTCCAGGCCATGCTGAATGAGTTGGCAAGAAAATGGGAATATAATGGCTTTGTGATACACAAATTGCACCAGCCCTGCAATAATTAGCAAGGCTCAAAGACCATTCTAACACACCCTAAGATACAGTCCTAAAGGATTATTCCTGTAAGAATTACTATAAAGAAAGAGAGGACTTTGGTGCTATCTGATGTTCACTTCTTTTCCTGTCTTACTGCCTTTGGAAGAGATGGTTTGGGACCAAGTGTCACCATTTGTATTAAATAAGAATTCCTTTCCCCTGGGGCATTCTCAGTTGGCCTCCCTAATGCACAGCATAGATTTGCTAATAGGTTCATCCCAAGGCTTTAAATGAAACTGAGGTTTGTTTCTTGCACATGAAATCATGGGGACTGAATTTCCCATCTGAATAATGACGGATTTAACCCACAGTAGGAAATTTTGGATTATGTTTCTTATACAGAAGTACATTTTGTTACTCTTGCAATTATTTAGCTCCTTGAGTTGGAAAGTGGTGACACTAAATCCCACTTCTAAAAGTACTGTCAGATGGTGCTTTTGCAGATATTAAAAGAATAACAACTAGAGACTCATCAGTTCCTTTGACTTTAATTATATTTCTTGACAACTGGAGTTGTAGATGAGTAACACATGTGGAACCACTCCCAGACAAGAAGATGTGCACTCAAGGGAAAACATCAACAGGTGTTGCCAGCCTGAGCAAAATCAACTGCAAATACTGAACAGAACAGCTTACAACAAAGTATTTTATAAAACTCACAAAAGAGATGTGTTTCTGTTAAAGGTGGTAGGTCATAATGGCCTTTAGAAAGAGAGGACACTGAGTGAGGAAGGTTAAAAGTTGCCTTCTGTCTTTAACCTCTGAAATATTTTCTTCCACACTTGGGACATATTGTTACTAAAATTATTTAGATACCTCGTAGAAGCACAGGAAGAATAGCTCTGTTATCACATCTAATCTTACACGACTGATAAGCAGCTGCATCGACAAAAAGGGTTTGTTTTGTATAATGTATTTAAGACATTGATATGAAGTCAAAGTAAAAACTATGCAGTACCAGAAAAATCAATCCTAACCTCTTACTGTCAGATATTCTCAAATGCTTTCTTTTAGCATCAGTTCTTTCTGATTCTGACTAATACATCATCAAAACCTTGTGAACTGGGTTACCAGGTAGGTAATAGTATGTCTAGAAACTGAAATGAAGTAGACAAGTAACATGTCCTAAATCTCATCAAAGACCAAATTAGAGCTCTGTAAAACTGGATTAGAGCATCCATATCTGAGCCAAAAGACTGCAGAAACATTTTAATCCCCTTTTTATACCTGCAACTGGATTCAACATTTCCGTTGTCAAAAAGTTAGAGAAGTTACAGCTTTACTCAGTGCCAGGTAGGATGTTCCATATTTCATCATTCCTTAACTATGACAGATCATACAAAAAGGACTTTCCCACTTATCCATCATGCCGATGTCCTACAGCAGTGGCTGTCCTTGGGTCAGAGGTGTGTCTGTGTTAAGCTCTCAGACTTTTATGCAGTGTGTCACTTTGCCATTTTTACATGGCCTTTTCAAGCTCTTGTTTCAATTCCTTACAATCCATCCATTTTTACCTCCTGTGTGTGTACCAGTCTGGGCAATGCTTCTGCAGGGTTGGTTCTCTGTGCTCAAATCTTTGCAGACAGCAGCCAGAGGTACCTGTGTGGTGCCTGCCCTTCCCACCACGTGTCCATCCTTTCAGGCAAGGAAGAAAGCGCACTGGGAATTTTTTCCCAGCAGATCTTGGAGGTCAGACTGAACATGGACCCTTACTTTAAGCTGACTTCTGCTGCCTGGGTGCAAGTGATTAAATAGATTACTTGACCTGCATTCACATAGTTTTCTTATGCTGTTAGGCTTAACTTACATCCCTTAAGAAAATATTTGATATTAAAGTCTTCATTTACTGTCTCTTTGTGTTTCCATGCATTCATTTAATTAATCTTAGTCATGGTCCTTGGAGCATTTGGAAGATTTTTGGACTTTCTTGAATGTAAATACTTTTTAAAAGTGTTTTCATGAGGTGTATTCTTTCTATGCTTTTATTCAGTAATGTGTTCTAGTCTGCGTTCACAACTCAGTCTTAAATTTGCTCTTCACTTAATATTCTCTTTATCAACTACAGATATCATACTAAGCAGGTCGAAACAAGATTTCAGATTTAAGCAATACTAGCCCCAAAATACCATCTGGGGTATAATCTATTACCCAATCTATTGAACTGTTTGTATTACATTATCATGGTGGAATTTTCCATATTTCTTATCTTTTTACTGGAGAATATCCTTGGCCATACTCAGTCTTCCAGAGTTTAATTGTGCTACTTCCATATGTTTCATCCCAGTAAAAGACAATTTAACTCTTTATCCCCCGAAAGTCTCTCTTTAGGAGAACTGCTGTTACATGTGTAATTTTTCTCATGTTTAAGGTTATATCCCCTGAACATCCTTCTTTTTATCAGAAGGAGCAACCTTGCTTAGGCTTCATGAGGTCTGGTGGTCACAGGAGTTCGAAATATGTTCCTACTTTATTTGGCAAAAACAACCGTGGTGCAGTAGTCAAGCCATAGGTTACCTAAGTTATGAATTCACTGGACACTACTTGGTACTTTTTACCATAAAAGCTTTTAAAAATTGGATTTTTCCTTTCTCTTTAGCAGGCCATTAGACATAAATAATAATAAGGAGTCGATGCAATACAGGGGACCAGAGGAGGTTTTCCTCCTCTCTGCCTTCAAAAGTGCAAATAGTTTGAAATCAAGAGATGATGTAAAGAGAAAACAGTTAAATTATGAACAGCACTATCATCACTTAGCATTCCTCAGCTGCAGCCTAGTTTTGCATTGTGTTCCTGCAGTTACATTTCATCTCTAACAGACACAATAACTCTTCATTTCGCCCACTGGGCACCCATTTGTTCCGTTTTTTAATCCACAAAGGCACTGGTTTAAAGCAGCACCTGCAGATACTGCAGGGTAACCATGATGATAAAAGTTTTGAAGGTTAAGAAGGAAAATGCTTGACTTCTGTTGTTAGGTGGAGTGGCTGGTACTAGACATGAGTCACGCACTTCCTTTTTTCAATAGAAGGAAAGGAGAGAAAAACAAAGAACACACTGACTGAGCAGGGAATGCACGTTAATCATTATTAAGACAGAAAAACTAATAATGATTAGATTACAATTCACATGATCCTCGTAGCACCAAAAAGCCCGAGGGAAAGCATCAATATTAACTCCGTGTGCTCATATTACATACCCTTAAAAGAGATTTAAGGAGTATTTATTTTTCCTCTTCCAAAAGGCAGGATCTCATGCTAGCAGTCTTTACTGGCACTGAATAGACCCCCATTCTCTAAGCAGTTTTATTTAATGGAGTTAGGCTTAGCAGCAGAAAAAGATATACTATTTTTTTCAATTTTAGTCTACGGCTAGGTTATTAAGAAAATCCCAGTGGATAATATAAGAAATTATATTTACTCCCAAACCTGCTTTTCCAGAATTTGGATGATAAAAATACCATTTACAATAAATTAGACTGAATATCCCATTTTAAGTCCTCCAGTTTCAGTCCTTGGGATGTTTTGAAAAAAAAAGTGTGCCTCAGCCTGTACGGCTGTCATTGTCTAAAAATGTACATCTTTGAAAACGTCACCTCTTTGAAATTTTATTGATATTTTCTGTAATTGAAAGTGTGCTCTGTAAATAAATGTATGCCCAGAATTTTTATACTTCCCTCGCTTGTTCTTTCAGCACAGTTTGTCAGCTCACATTTTCAATGCAATAAAACCATAATTCTTTTCCTGACCTCCTTCATGCAGTGGTGTAGGAGGCCCAACCCTCTGGATTGCTCTACTCAAGGGCCAATCCACAGGTGTGAATTGGATGTTTATTCCACATGGGGGGACACAAGTGTAATTCCTGTTGTAGTCACTGGAATTTTAGCTGCTTGCACTGGTGTGGATGTTTTTGTGCAGTTTGGCTGTACAAAACCACACATAAAATAGAGTCACTTGGGAATCTATTGTCCAAATTCATCTGGGTAATAGATTGATGTCAGTCAGCGTTTAATTGGGACGGAGCTTTCTGTCCCCTCTGGCTGTCATCAAAAAGTGCCAAAAATTTTCCCCTTTTGAATCAGCAAGCCCTGTACGGCTGGCAGGCTGACCCTGTGCTGTGGGAAGGAGTGAGAGGAACCCCCAGCCAGTGGGGTTACTCATCGTGGAGGAGGCCCTGTGTCCTTGGCCAAGCATAGCTCCTTCAGCACACGTTCCCCTCTCTCCTCACCTCTACGCTACGGCACAATATTTCTCTTGCTCTCTCTCTCACTATCTCTTTTCTGTATCTCTCGGAAATCAGACTGGAGTTCAGAGCACTTTCACTACCTTTTATGAGGTAGAGTGTGATGTCATAGATGGGGGCAGGGCTAGTCAACTTTCCACCCACCCACCCACCTGTGCTGAGGGAGCTACGCTTGAGACTGGAAGCGGTGACTCCTCAACGGTGAGTAACCTCCTGTCTCATCTATGTCTTTATAGGTCTGGGGGTGGAGGGAAGAGACCTGACAGTGGGGGATTTCCTTGATAGCTTCTCTTTTTTTTTTAATTAACCATAGGACTCACAGGGTTAATTGCATGTGTTGTCTTAGTCACCCGCGAAGAAGCCTTCCCTCCCTGGCCTGAAGCCCCAAAGTTAACTTTACCTGCAAAGCAATGGCCATGTTTCTCTGCATTGGTGGTCCATTTGCTGATGGTTAAACTGATCCTTCAGTGTTTATACTGCCCTGTGAAAAGACACACTCTGATCCCCTCGAACTCAGTTGCTAAACTTCCATTAATTTAATTACAATATTTAGTTACGGTGCTGGGCCATAATATTCCCGAAGTTCTTTATGATTAAAGACAGATGGTGTTATTTATATATTTATCATTACTAACTGTGGATAATGGCTGTTTATATGGGACAGGATTTCTTTTTTTATATTCTCCATTACTGTTTTTATTCACTTTATCCAGAATATTTATGAAGCTTTGTATTGACAGTAAGCCAATTATAAGACCTATTTTACAGAAGAAACAAAATGCAAAGGTAAATCGTAGAAGACATAAAATTAAGCAGGAAACCCCGAGGAGATGTAACTCAGATTTAACCTTTGAAATTATAAATCAAAGCATTTGACTCTTTTATTCTTTAATAAGAACTTGAGATGGGCAGGGATACTGCTGACTGAATTTCTTGGTGTGTTTTTTGTCTCGCTACCTAAATGTTATGATTTTACTTTAAAGCATTGTCTTGTTACCTATTTCCCTCGGCCCCCAGGTATTACTGCTTCACTGTTTTAATATCCCTCAGCATATTAAAAAAGACAAGATGGACTACGAAGACCTTCCTTTCTTGTTCTGCCTCCTGGGTATCTATTAAAGCTGTCAAGATGTCAGATGTCTCATACTAAAGGGCAGAAGAAGGATCATATGAAGATTTTGGGCCCTAGGGATACTGCAAATCTTGCTATTCTGGTTCATTTAAAGCTCTTTACCAGCTTCATGTGGGGTCTTGTCATATCCCAGTGTGCCATGGGTTAGCATGGGAGGCACTAAAAGGCAGCAACACGTCCTCGATAAATCAAAGAAAGAGAGTGCAATCACAGCCTTTTCAGCAGAGGGGGTCCATAGTCTGATTGATGAAGTAGTTCTATCTTCAGGTGACTAGGTGGCCTTGAGCAATTGGGTAAGGATGCAAACCTTTCCATCTTCTGGTCAGTGGCATGTGTTGGGAATTGGTCCATAGTGATGGATAGATATTCCTCCCTGATGACTCAGGGATGCTCTTTGTATCAATGCACAGGAAATCTAAATTAAGTTCAGGGAGGGTGAGAGTCTTCTTTACAAAGCTACCTACCAAAAGTTTCACAAATGGTTGTGTCCCTCCCTGTCAAAGAGAAAAATAGCAACAAAGAATATAAAAATGTCTCCCTGACAGGTGGTAGCCTTTCTAGCTTTGAATAATGTGCACAAGGACTTTTATTACTACTGTTTATTCCTTTAGTAAACCAAACACTGGAATCTCCAGATCTTCCTTTGCAAAGCCACGAACTTGCCTAGCAAATTTAGCTTCCCCAGCAAACTTTAATCTTTTCAGTAGGAAAGGAAAAACAGGTTAGTCAATTTCTAATGTTTCACTGCGAAAACTTTATAGGAATTGCTGCTCTTAAAGATGATTTGAAGTTTTTTCTTTTCAGAGGCAAATGCTTGGAGGTAAAATTTAATTTAGTTCCTAAGCACATCCTTTTCTGATGAGTTTATCAAATTCTCCTAGCACATAATTATTCTCGCATAATGCAGGAGACTCTAGTTTTTGCACAGAATTGATAAAACACAAGGAGCAAGTGTACAGTGCCCTAACCTCACTTCAATGACACAAAAGCATTCTGGTGCCATAGAAACTCTTTTGAAGAGTGGTATAAGGATAGGGAAAAGGGAATCAGAATTGGTGTCGTTCAATAATGATGGTGAATTAGAGACAGTGATCAGCACTGAGGGGATATCGTGGAACAGAGATGTTGGTGGATTACATTGAGTCCAGAGAAGTGTGCATTCTAAATTTCTCTTGTAATGTGAGCAAATTAGGAGTTGGCTGACTTCTGTATAGTGGGGAGTTTCTAGAGCGAATGATATTCCAAATTACATGAATTGTTGCAGTAATTAACGTGAAATCTGTCTGTGCCAATTCTAATAACAAATTTTTTGTCCAGGTAACCCCAGGCTGTGAGTTTGGCTAAATAACCTAACATTGGGAGAATAAATAAACTAATGTTACATTGACTGAGCTAATTCCCCTGTTAAATTATTTTACTGGCAGCTATGATTTAAAAAAAATATTAACATGTCTGAAGTACACAGATTCCTACATTTTACATCTTAGGCTTAAATGTGTATTCAGTCAGTTACGAAGCTTGTTTAATATTATTTACATGTACATTACGTTACATTAAAAAATTGTAAGGCCTAGATTTCAGGATTTTATTTGGTGTTTAATATGAAAACTTTTAAAGCAAATATCTGAGAAATTTCTTCCAATGCATGCTAATTCAAATGAGTTAAATCTTCATAAATTATTAGCAAGATGAAAGTTAATTTTTGATATGGTACTCTTAAAAAAATTATCGGTTTATATTTGCTAACACATTGTGTATAACTGTCTCGAAACAAACCCAATATATTAACTAGCATATTTATATCTATATATTTAAGGAGATGGACATTTAAATGACAGATTTATTCCTCAGTCATAATGGCAAAGGGTGAGCAATACTTTAATGATGTAAGATCATCTACAGGGATCAAGCATTTTTTCAGCATGATTTAAGCAGCTATGTGAAATTCCCAATTTTTCTCTATTTGCCAGGCTGATTTCTCTTACAAGTTGAATTAAAACTTTGTGGGTTGGTTCTTACCTTCTTCCTCTATGTGAGAAGTGAGGGAGAGCTGTGAAATGCACCATCTGTTCCCAAGCGGTGTCAGCTGGCAAGGAGATGCTTCTCCCCCTGCCCTCTCTTCCTGCAGTTTTGGGCTGGTTTAACACCATTGCCTCAACATGAATTGCTGTGGATTTAATCTCGTTTAAGCAGAAGAAGTCACAATGACAGTGCACAGCTTTCCAGAGGACTCTTCATGTTGATTTAAATTGCAGTCCTTTTAAACCTCGACCTCAGCTTGTTTGAATTTACAACAAAGATGCTCCATAGCACTTGAACTGAGTGTAGTGGATGGAGGAAACTGGGACTGCCTTAACACCCTGGACTTTCTGATCCTGGGACAGTTGCACTCAAAGACATTAAACACAATTCTCTTAAACCGTAATCCTTTGGATTTTTATCAGTCCCATCTGAGTGTCTCAAAGCAAACACATGGTGTACCCTGCTAAAACTGAAAACAGAGGTAAATATTGTCATTATTTCCTTTCTACTAGTAATGCTGAGCCATGCTCAAGGCAGAAGAGATCTATAGAATCACTATGGGTTTCAAACGCTACATACTCCTTCAGGACTCAGCTGATTTTCAAGACCAGGGTTTCTCTGTCTTCCATTTGATATTCCAGTTTCCAGTCGGGATGACCAAGTTAAAAAAAAAAACACCAAAACCAACCAACCAAACAAAAACAACAACAACAAAAAAAACCCCAAAAACTAAATGAACCACAAACACTGTCCCCCAGAAAAACCAAAGGGAGAAAGACTTTACCCAAGTTAAGTATGGTTTGAAAAAGAAAGAAATCCTGCAGTGACAGTGGGAGGCCACCCCACTCAAGCTGTGCAAATAGATGAGAGTAGGTCTCTGGTGTAATGGAAACTGATTATTTTTATTATTCAGAAAGATTTTAATTGAATCATGAAGAGGTTTTTGCTGTCTTTATTGCTGTGTGAAGAGTGATTCATCCAGCCGAGTGTAAACATCTGCATCTGAGATGTTCACTCCAGGCTTCCTTTATGTGGAACTCAAGAGCCATTTCCAGAGGGCAGATATTCTTGTTTCAGGTAGACACTGACAACTGGTTAGGTTGGTAATACCTTAAAAATTTCCAGAGGCACGAGCAGGTGAATTAAACCATGTGTTCAGACATGCACAGAGTCAGAGTTCAGCCTTGGGCTTCTTTCGAGGGTTTATATTGATATGTAAGGAAATTCAACTTTCTGTGAACTGAGCTGCTGCCTAATTTTTTCTGAACAGAAATATTTAAATTGCTTATTAAGGAGCATTTATCTATATAAAGTTGCTGTTTCTATGCTCTAATCTTTTTTGTTTCTGGAGATTGCAGAGATTTATAAGTTTCGTAGTTTGTGGGTTTTTCCCATTTGACACGTTTGGAGCCCGAAATAGAAGAATTAAGGAAAACAGTCTCAAAAACATTCATTAGGTTGTTTGAATTCTTGGACTACTAAGTCACATCTAAGGACAATTTTTTTGCAGATGTTGAGCTTCTCCCAGATTCTCAGTACTACCTTTAAGATTCTAATGCAACTAAGGATCTCTAAATAGAGTTTAAAAGGTGGAGTCTTTGGCCGATCTCCGTAGAGAATGAACCCATGAGAGACCTTGAGTGCTCCATGGTTCCTGGTCTTCTTCACCAAGCACAAAAGGAGTCTGGAATCTTTTGGTCCAGAGCCTGGAATTAGGTAGGCTGAGTGCAGGATGAGGTTTATTTTGTAGAAGTGGAAACTCCGAACACTTTGACCAGGTCACCAAGCACACTGAAGCAGTGGGTTTTATGAACAGCCCTATTTTTCCTGCTTTCATTCCTTGAGAAATTGTTCAACCAGAGACATCTGAAAAAATTCTGGGGGTGCAAGTGACACCATCCATGGTGGATCATGACTAATAGTTAAAGACACTCAGTTGGAATTTTTCTGATGCCAACTAAGTGCAGTCAAGTCTGTAGGTAATCGTGACTAATGCACACTATTTAAATGAGAACTTTATAAGAAAAGAGCCACTTTTATAAGAAAAGAGCAAATGCTTTTTCATTTCACCATTCTTCTAAAGTCTATACCTTCATCTCCTTTACGTAAATTCTGGATTAGAGGGAAGATTTGGAGATGTGGTTGACTTAATTTGTTTTCTGCAGGGATGGTTGTCATGAGGTTGAAAGCACAAAAACAATTTGATTATTTGAATTATTGAGGATACCAGTACTTCTGCATTTGTTGCTCAGGGAAAATGCTACCTAAAATACTGAACTGCAAAAGAAAAGAGACTCCAATTAATTAGGAATCCCTAACACAAGTATTTTCTGAAGAGAATAGTACTGGACTCAAACAATTTCAATGAGCTATTAAAAATTTGTCAGGAATTGATATTTTTTCCCTACTTTTCTACAGTTACTCATTTTTTTCCCTTTTGGGTAGGACACATGCTCCTGTAGCAGTGAAAATGAGATTGCCAACATCATCTACACAAGTCATAGGTAGACTTGCATGTACACAGAGAAGGCTCAGAGGAGATATGTTGTCTAAAACCACCTGTGAGAAGGATTTAGAAGAACCAGATCCAGACCTGCCAGAGGTGCATGGTCATAAGGACAGGAAAAGGTGTAAAAACAGGTTTTCACATGGGAAATACCAATTAGATATAAGGTAAAAAAGTGTTAACTGGAGGGTAGTGAAATTCAGGTGCAGGGTGGAGTTCTGTGCCCAGAGATGTGGGAGATTATCCATGCTTGGACATGCTCTGAATTTGAGCAAAATCCAGAACAACCTCATGTAATTCAAATTTTCAACAGGGCATTGAACTAGATGACCTCAAAAGGTTCTTTTCATCCTAAAAGAATATTTGCATAATAAAACATGAGTGATAAAAATGAGCCCTTAGAATTCAGAACAAGATTTTATTCATTCCAATTTATTCTCAATTTGCTGTCATCTTTGCTTGTTCTTTCCCTGTGAATTGCAGCAGCCTTTACAAACGTTTCTGTTTTGTTCTGGTTTCATTTTCTTGCAGTAAGTAAGAACAGGTAATTTTTACATGTTTTGATGGTTTTTAGTCGCATTTAGTGTTAGCTAAAGTTAAAAACTTAATGAACAGATGCATTTACAAATTGTTTGTTCAGTAATTGACCAGGGAAAGAATTCCTTCTAGTAGGGAGCTCCTGTTACTTACTGAATGCTGTTTAGCCATTGATTGAGTTGGTCAAATAAATAGAACCGTTAATAATGAATAATTTATTTGGTATAACATTATGGAATTTCCATCAGAAATTATTTGTTATATATGATAAAGCCAGCTCTGTCTGACTGAAATGCAGCTTTCCCTTGAAGACTATTGTGGAGTTTTGATTTTTTTTTTCTTTTTTAATTTCATTGCACACTGTTGTAAAGTCCTGGAAAGTGCTTAGGGAATCAAACAGAGAAGGGAATGTTTTCACTGATTGAGTTGAGCAACACTGGAAGAACCCTCAGCTCCAAGGAAGAGAAAGCCTTTTAGCACCTCAGAAACGATCAATATCTTAAGTGATCAAACCCTTTATCTGCTTCTACAAGACATAAAATATACATGAACAACAGCAGGCAAACGTTAGGAAGCAAGAAATAGTTGTTGTGGTATCATCTTCCATTCTACAACAGGATTTTATTTTATTTTATTTTATTTTATTTATTCTGATGTGTTTAAAGCATTGTTTCCAAGCCCTTTCCTGAGAAAAGCCAGCTGTGCCCCTGGAGCACTTATCTTCAGTGTCCCTGTGCTGACCTGGCAAGCATGACTTTGGAGATAGGAAAGTAGCTGAAGGAGCAGATTTGCCTCAAAAAGTGGCAGATCCTCACAGCTGAAGATGTGGAGATAAATCACATACAGATACCACTCTGACACATGTACAAATTAAAAAAGAATTTGGGGAAATAGCACATTTCTCAGCATTGCAGTCTTAAATCCTGCATTATACTGCTTTTTATTTTGTTTTCTTTGTGACAAAATCAGGAGGAATAGCAGGAGATAACACAGCCTCGTGTAAAGCATAGAGTGTTTACTGTGCTTTATTGATTTCTTTTCGTATCCAAAGTCTCCTGCATTTTATCACTGAGCACAGTTCCTAGCCAACCAGACAGGATTTGGACTTCTTTCAGGTAAGAGTGTTAGAAAGACATGTTTTTTCTTGTTATTGTACCTGTTCTCTAGATAAAGAACAAAAGATGTGCTTCTAAAACTCAGCTTGAAAGAGCACTAGATTATTTTGGACTTCTAAAATGTATTTGTATCTTCAAATTACAAACAAGTCAGAACTCAAGTTGGGAGCAGGGAGATCAGTAGCACAGCCTAGCTAGATATCCTGTACTTCCTTTTTTTTCAGATTTAGCTGCAATTGGGTATGATAATGGAACTTTGTACTGATGGTTTGACAGAGACCTGTCTGTGCTTTTCTGTGACTTCAGGTTCAGACAATGCTGTGTCTTGGGTAGACTTCTGGCATGTGAATCCCTGTGTAAATTAGTGTAAATTGCTTTTTTATTGGGCTTGATACTGAGTTCTGACAGACTTCCTACTCTAACTTTCTTCAGTAATCCTCCTGGCAATATAAAAAACTTTTAGTTATATTTGGAGCTTGCCTCTCCTGTCAGAGTTTGGACTTCATCTTGTTGCAGACATTTTATCTTGTTGAATATTAGGTTTAAATCAGTCATACAAAATTCTGTTTCCTGTTAATCCTCCAAGAACTCAGAGCAAATTCCATGGGGCAGAATGGTTTTGAAGCTGTAAATGTGGTTGTGCTAAGTTTGCTTCAGGTAGTGTTGGAATTGTGATGGCCATTAGACAATCCTGCTCTTTGTCCGGGACATTCCACCGCTGGCACCATCCCGCAGACATCAGTTCTGTGCAGAATGAGGAAGATTTGGAAGAAAAAACCCTCAAGCCATCGTGGCAGAAGACTCATTCCCATGTTTCTCAGTTGTAGGTTGATGTAGAAAATGTTTCTTCCTCTACATTCAACCTTAGCAAAGGAAACGTGTGGTATAAACAACCAAACGTGTGGAGTGAAATCCTGTTCCTATCTACAAAACTCCTTTAGCTTTATTCACTGAGGATTTTTTCCTTGTTCTGTAGAATTTTTCCAGATATTTTGGCATTCTGATTGTTGTGAAACACCTTAATTCAGCAACAAGACTCTGAAAGTTCTGAGATAATGCTGTAGCGTGAAAAGGACTGCTAAAGCAATTGAATTCTAAAAATTCAACGCTGTATAGGATTGCTTGTCCTTACAGAGTTTATGGTGTGTGGTAAGAATTGTGCTGGTTTGCCATCTTTTTCCTCCTGTGAAATGGCAGATAGTGAGCAGAAAAAGAAAATTAAACATTTCAAAGATATTTTCTTTGTTATGGATCAAAATAATTTCCCCCATCGGCTTCTGAAGGGAATGCAACAAGATATTAAGTAAGTGTTAAATAATGAGGAAATAACCTACGTTATATTTGGTAACTAGAAGAAAATTTGTAATTTTTGCTTTATAGCAATAGTATCAGAGAAATAATTTATTGACTGTAAATACATTTGTTGAATAGAAAAAAACCTAATATATATCAAAAATTCAAAAATGTATTTTCCACCTTTGGGACCTGCAGGTTGGACAGACACGAGTAGTAATTATTTTTCAGAAAAATAATCAGCTAATTAGTTAACTTTCAGGTGTTTCCAGTTGTCTTTTTGTCATTTCACCATTTCAGTTGTTAAAATACGAACTTTCACATGAAGTGTTCTTCTCAAAACAAGTAAATTAGAATATCATTTTGTCTTTTATCCTTTTGCTTCTAAAATACTAAAATATTTACCTGGAATAAGTAAAGCAAACGTAGAAATGCATCTCTATTATGCCTGTTTATCTTTTATTGGGAGTGTCAGTTCTGGGAGTATTTTTATTTGCTTCTGCTTTTGCAAATTAAATCCAGCAGTTGGTAATGTGTTTTAAAACAGCAATAGTCCATGGAAGACAGAAGACACTCATAGTTCTTGCTGTATTCCTGTGCTTTCTGCTGTCCTTGGACGTGGCAGCCTTTGTTAAATAAAACCAAATGGGCTCAGGAATCCCTTGGGTTTCTTACCTGTAATTGAAGAAATGCAGATGAGGGTGGTTATTCAGTGGATTGGGCACCTATAAAACACAGCTATCCCCAGAATGAATTAAATATTCATCATGTATAAAGGAGTAAGTTAATTGCAGCCAAATGTGGAAACAAATAGCAAGGAAAGGACAAGTACAATACAATTTTCTCTATGTGGCTACAGATCCATTTTTAACATCATTGTGACCATATTACATTCCAGATAAAGACTCTTTTTTTTTTTTTTTGAGAGAGAGAGAGATTTTCAAGTGTACAGGATAGTTTTCTCACAATGGACTGTAGCTAGCAAGAGCCCTATGAGCATTTTGAAGTGCCTGACTAAAACAGACCCTCAGCCATTGCACAGGAGTGCTGATAAATAGCAGATGTCTCCTTCCATGGGGATGAGAGCATCTGAATAGCAAACAGGCCATTCCTGCACTGGCTCTCTCTAACAGGGTCATGTTTTATGCATGGAATGTGCCACAGAACTGTAAGATGTAATATTATGAATAAGATCTTTTTCTTGCATACATCTTGTGGACGTAGGAATGTGTTTACTGTTAAGCACAGCTGAGAGGAAGATGTTCTGTTGCATAAGAACACAGTCTGAGAAATCTGTACTCCTGATTTACCATCCAGGTTCGTAATTGCAGAATTGTAACCTTATTTTCTCTGGAGACTGTTAATTGACTTTAGGAATGTGATAAGAGCAACTGTACCTGTCCAGGAAAGTGTGGACTTCATTTGGAAAGGAGGAGAAACAAGGAATGCACCCAGAATTCAGAAAGCCTTAAGGGCTTGGCAGTTCCTAAGTCACCTGCTAAAGATGTACAAATCAAGTCTTAGCCACAAGTGTTTGAGGGGCTACAGGTTCTTTTTCAACGTGTAAAATAAATGGCATTTGCTCCTCCCAGTCTGTACAAAGTGAACCAGACCAAACTCTATTTATCAATAGCTCCTAATACTAATTTTTTGTATTCATACTTTTCAAGGTCAGTAGGGGCTGTTGTTATCATCTCAGCTGCCTTCCTGCATGACTGATGCACAGGATCCCTGAATTGATGTGCACTAAAAATGTCCAATAGTTATTACATATTAGGCAAAAGCATCCAATATTGATTTCACAATTTCAAGAAATTGAATCAATCTTTCATGAGTTCTTGTGATTAATTAATATAACTGCTAAATAAATAATTTCAGGTAATTCATAACTAAAATTACCTGCTTCACCTCTCAGCCTTTAAGTTTTGTTTTATTTTTGTCTAACGTGTGGAACCTGAAATATAATCAGCTTTGTTACCATGTACTTGCTGATTTCAGTCAACTCATTTTTTAGTCATTCACTTGGAAATGGGAAAAACAGAGCTGGCTGAGTCTTTCCCATAAAAGATGTTTTTTGTTACTGAGTTTCTGTAAATTCTTTCCCAGTTCCTCAGTATTGTTCTTGCATTGAGAAGAGGACTCAGTATCCCGTAACTGTGGATAGATGATAAACTGAATATGATAATTGAACTTATTTCATCAGTCTCCTCCTTTTTGTGAACTCAAGGAGTGATTGCCTCGGATCCTGCAGAGAATAAAGTTCCTTGTTGGATAATTAGGTATCATCTACTGTAGGTCTGGACAAAATAAAATCTACATTTGTGACTTCTAGCAGCTAATCAGATATCAATCACTTGCCCTCTTCATGACTTGCCACTTTCCCAATCGTTATCTGCAACTTTCATCACGAGTGACTTTTTTTCCAAGTTTTTAGTAGAAATATTCATATTGTGAAGCCTCCAAATGGTTTCTCCAAGACCCCACTGCGAAACTCACTGTTGAGCACTGATTTTTTTGTGTGTGTATGTACTTCTGGAAGCAGCTGCTGGAGAATCTGGAATCCTTCTGCGTATGTGCCTCGTTAGTTTTGTGTCAACTGAGTTTTTAATCAAACTGTCATGTATCGCTAAGCAAAAGACCCTTTGAAGATCCAGTTATACCCACAGCATTATTTTAAGCAATTCAAAGTGTAATCATACCAAAATATGATGTAGGTTACTTTGAAAATATTTTAACCCACACAGCCCTTTGGTTACCATTAACTGCATTTCTTTCCTCTATTTATGGAGTCTGTCACAGACATTGCATCATTTAATTTGGGAGTGCTGTCAGCTGAGCTGGCCTGTAGTTTCACAGGTCATTTTATTTGCATTGCTCAGATATTTCAAGACGAGAAACTATCTACAATTCTTTTGATGTCTTCACCCACTTTTCAAGGTTTATTAAAATCAGCAATAATGGTATAGAACATCCTTAAGTGACCAGCTCTTCTAAAACTACCATTCTATATCCTTACTCACTGGAAATACAGATTTTTTTTTTTTCCTCAAGTTCCCTTACTTTTTATGGATATTTATTCTTGTAAATATGAAGACATCTCTGGAGGTTAGATTTTCTCCTTTCTAAAATATGAAGTATGATTCTTCCCCATTACAGTGGTGTTACAGTGCAGGGGGAACGTCTCTTTTCATTGCTTTACCGTTAAGGATAAAAATTTCCAGCTTTGTTCTCTCCCATTTCTTCAGCTATTTTGCTATTGGAATTGATGGTTATTTCATTTAGATTATGTGTATATGTAAAAGAAGCAAGAAGTCTTGATTATCTCAGGATTCTGAAAAATTCTGCAACTAGCACAGGAAAATTGCAGCACAGCTGATAAGCAGCTCAAAAACTCATCAAAACCTGAAGGATTTTCTCTAGGTGGAAGAAAACCCTGGAATTATGTTCTTGGCAGATCTTTTCCAACCTCTATTATTCGAAGTGACCAGGTCCAGTGCAGTTATTCTTAGGTTCTTTATGAATTTTCATTTTTCCTCAGCTTTCACTGTCCTTAGAGTTTTGTGGGACAGTAACCTAAGTTTATCTTTTATGGTTGAGAGGGCTTTTTTTCCTAAAAGCAGGCCAACACATTTTTAAAGAGGTCTAAGCAGCAGAACACCATTTCTTTGTGCAGTAAGTCAAAGGCTCTGCTGGGTGTTAGGACCAAAATCCATCATTATATCTGTAATTCTGTGGGTACTGCAGGGAGTGAAGGTTGCCTTCTGTAGTGTGCAGTAATTTTCCTAGTGGTGCTTTTATTTGGAATGTTAATTTTCCTTCGTATGATTTTTTATTTTTTTTTCTGAAAAGTGCATATGTTTCTGTGCCCAGATTTTGTAGGGAATTAACACACTCAGGCCCTGATTCACTGCTGCCTCGTTCCAGCTTTGTGCCAGTGTGACAAAGCACAGCTTAAAACTGGAGCAACACGGTGGTGTAGGAAGATCTAAATGTTAATTGGAATGGTGTTCATTCCGTTTAACTCTTCTTTACTGAGCCATAATACAAGCCAGGAGCTGAAGGCCATAAGAAAATCACTGGAAGTGCTTAGTTGGCCAAATTGGATGCATGGAATGGCCACCAGCAGATTTTGGAGAACACTCAAAGCCTGTGATGAGGTTTTATGTCTCTTTTCTGATTTCAAAACTTGGAAGTGTTTTACAAGATAAATGGATATTAGGGTCAAAGACTGAGTATCTGCATCTTAAAATGTGATTAATAATGATGAAAACAGGGAGCTCTTATCTACTCTAAAAGCATATTGAAACTGATGAGAGTTTAAATGGCATCACAATGGGTAACGTGGTTTCCTAAAAGGTGTCATTGCAGCCTGCATCTGATCTTGAATAAGTGCAAGATTCTGCATGCCCTTATCAATACAGCCCATAAAATTACTGATTACTGTGTTCAGAGGTGTAGATTGAACTCTGTGTATGGGTTTGAGCATCTAATTTAGGTGCCCCCTCATTTTAAAATGCTTCCTTTAATCATTCTGTTCCTTAATATATGTAAAACAGCTACCATGGTGGAAGGCTTTTCATGATGGAAAATGTGAAGCTGTTGGAAACCTTCAGCAACCAGAATCCATTCAGGAATGTGCAATAGAGGTTTAATCCAGTCAGTTTATCCACACTGATTATGAACTAAACACTATTTGACGGTATCACTTTATATTCAATATCAATCCACCAGTGTTTCAGAAAGAATCATTTAACAATGAATAATGCTTGATTGTAGATCTCTGTAGTAAATTAGAATATCCTAATTTAATAGAGTGTGATCTGTTATTTGCCAACAAACATGTAGATTGCCTTATAAATCATGCAGGAGTGTGGTTATAGAATAACACTAGACTGGATTATATTTCATTACTCCCTATTGAACAGTCATGTTTCTGCCATGTAATGTAATTTTCCATCTTTTAACTTCGTTTCTTTTACTAACAGAAATACAAATTAGTCTTGAGCAAAAATATTTACTGGGGGCAGGCAATTAACTGTGCATTTCAGGGAATGGCACCACGTACGTGAATATCATGAAAATGCTTTTTTTTTGTTTTCACCTCACTGTATGTAGCAGTTTATGTATTTAGTGAACCGTAATGAGTTTAAGGCCAGAGGAGAGGAAATAAAAAACCCCAGGTAAGTAGAGATTAATGTGGTTTCAAATGCAGGCTTTTTGTTATGTCTGTTTTTGTTCACATCAGTCACTGACACTTCAGAAGGAGATTTCTCCTGAACTTTTCTGTTAATGATTCAAAATGCTTGAGGTGGAGTATGGTGTGGCTTTTGTCATTGCCTTATGACTGTCCTGCTTACTTTGCATTTTTACATTTATATTGCAGAGCCATATGCTCCCAAAATAGGGAGCAGGAAAGGTTTGGAGTGACACAGGCCATTTATACTAATTAAAAATAGCTAAAAACTTACTGAACAGGTGGGGTGGAATAAAAGAGTTAAAGTAATACTACATCCCAAATCATTCCTACTGTCTGGGAAAGACAGAAATAATTGAAGCAGCTTCCATGATACAACTGAAAGGCTTTATCACACACAAAAAAGTGTATCCCACTCTTTCAGTATCTTAGGAAAGGGATGATTGAACATCATAAGTAGTAACCTGGCTTGCTGCAGTCCTTAGGAGCATATTTTTAGGACCTACTACTTTGAGAATATCCACTTGGATCTGGCAAGTGCTTGATTCACGTCGTGGAACACTGAGAAATTGCCTTGGAAGTCCCCATTATATGCTTGAAATCCTTTTGAAAGTTTTGGCCAGAGGTATTACTTCACTTCAGTGTATGATGGAAGCTTGGTGAGTGGAAGTCCCAATGTTTTGAAGTTCAGCAAATCCTTAAGGGCTCTTACATCCCGAGGACCCAGGAACCTGAGGCAGACTCGTGCATGGGAGAAGCACAAAGGTACAGAAAGCCTGGTAACCACAAAGTAACATTCCTTGAGACCATAAGTAACTCACACATTACAGCAGCTGCCAAAACCTGCAGTTAACTGTCTCATCTTTTCATTTCTGTAGGGGTTTCAGAACCTCCTTTCATCTTTTCAGATGGGATTCTCTAACAAGCTCAGCGCTGGCCTCACACTGTTCCTGTAGACATCACTGGGGGTGTTATCCTGGGCTTAACAGGAATAATTAGAACAAACTGGAACACTTGGGAAAAATCCCTGTTGACCTGTTTTGCAGTTTCTGACATTTAATAGTAAATTTTTAAAGGTTTAAGTGAGAAGTAAAGGGGTTTTTGTGAGAAAACAGACAACTTCTTAAACTGTAGAAAAAGAATCAACCAAAAAAACCCACCAAGAAACAAAAAAACAACCCACAGACAACACAAGTTTTTCCTTTAACTTATTAAAAAACGTAAAGTGAGGCATCACAGTCTGACCTTTACTGATCAGTGCACGATGTTGCCAGTGCTGGATACTCCAGGGTACTCCGAGGAGGAGGATTTGTTCCATCTTAGATGAGATCTGGGAGGATCCAGACTTCAGTCAGGAAATGGATCAGTGATCCCGCCGTGGAATGACCTTGCTGTATTTTGTTTTGGAGTAACCTTGCTATATTTCATTTTGTTTTCTGATTGTAGCTGGACAGTGCCACTTCTCTCATCCAGGCAGCTAAAAACCTGATGAACGCTGTGGTCCTTACAGTGAAAGCATCATATGTGGCTTCTACTAAATATCAGAAGGTCTATGGCACTGCTGCAGTGAACTCTCCAGTTGTATCTTGGAAGATGAAGGCCCCCGAGAAGAAGCCTCTAGTAAAGAGAGAAAAACCAGAAGAATATCAGACAAGAGTGAGGAGAGGGTCCCAGAAGAAACATATTTCCCCTGTACAGGCCTTAAGTGAATTTAAAGCTATGGATTCATTCTAAACCACTGAGCTTTACCAGGAGGGTTTTATATTCTTTTTTGTATGCGTACCTGCCGACTTGTGTGCGTCTGGCATGGGGTGGGGGGACAAAGTGACAATTTGCATGCGACCTGAGACTCTATTCCAGTAAATAACTCTCTGCAGTGCTCAAAATTCAGGGCATTGCCTTCCGATGTTAAGTGGACTTAACTCCAAGCTTCCTTTTTAAACTAAACTATAGCATTGAATTGGCCAAAGAATTTGCATCATGGGGGTATTATACGTGTGGAATAAATGATAAATTCAAGTCTAAACCCCAAAATTTTTATGCATGCAAGAAACATTAGGTTGGCAGGTATATTAAGTGAAAAAAAAAAAAAAAAGGAATTGTAATGGTAGACCATAAAGCTTGTATTGCTTCTGTTGCAGTGCAAAAATGTACTAGCCAATATGCTTCAATGTGTGGCCCAATAATTAAATGATATAACTTTTAAGTCATCTTCATTATAGTATGTGAATTTTTAAAACAGATTCAAACTAATTCATCTTAAAAATGCTTCTTTTAAACCAGATTTTGTTCTTTATATTCTAGTAGTGTTATGATTGCTCACATTTCAATTAATCCCATTAATATGACCAGAGGTTTACTTTTGCCAATTGAATTCCTTATGGTGGAGTATGAAGCACAATATGGTGATTGACATTGCCTTTTATATTATGATTATTATTCTGATTATTATTATTATAATATTAGTAATAGAAGACCTGGTGGTGGAATGTTTAGAGACACAGAAACTGACAGTGTGAGAATTTAGAGGCAAATATGTAGGTGTAGCTTGGATTACAGGTATCTGACATACCATTGTAACCACTAACTCAATAAACTCATTTAACCTTGGAATCCTCAATCTGGCTCGTCTCCTTTAATGAGATATCTCCCATGTCATAGTTGATGTATAGAGTTACTAATTCTGCCTCATGCTTACTTTTTTTGTCTTCTTTTGAATTTTTTTGTGATTTTTTTTTTTATAACCAGGATAAGCCAAATATGGTCAGTGGATCAAAACCAGAGTTTAAATCTGAGACATATTTAACCCTCAATACATACAAGACATATGTGTCATGCGGGATGAAATTATTTGTTTAAATACAACACCTCAGAACAAGCATAAAGCTAATTCAATTTATAAACTTATAAGGTTGGTGCTTCAGAACCCTGGAAATCATCTATTGTGCCACACTTTACAGACCTGTATAAAGTCCACTGCACAAATAACTCCTTTTATTCCCTTTCAACCCCAACAGTTGGCTCAACTACAGAGCCTCTATTATCGCTATCAAAAAGTCTTGTTGTATATAAAAGAAAAACAATGAACATCTATTAATTTTCCTTATAACTAAATACTGTCAAGTTAAGGGAACGTTCATGGCCTCACAGGGAATTTGAAACATTGTGATAAACACTGAGTTACACTAATAGTGACACATGTAGCCCGTGCAGAGTTTTGGAGAGATGTTTGGATGATGTCTCAGATAGGCTGATTATTCCTCAGAATAGCAAAGCACCAAATTTTGTTCTATTGCCCTCCCACACAGTCTATGTAAAGAAATGTACTCTCAGAGGAAATTACTTTTTTTACTATTACTTTTAGGAAATTACTATTTTTGCTTTGTTTAGTTGTACTGTGTAATGAAAGCAGTTCCCCAGTCAGAACTGGGGAGCGTAGACATGACCAAAATATGTGAGATGTGGGGAAGTCCTTGCAGGGCTTTCCCTATAAAGCCCTGGAGTCTGACATAGACTGACGTTGCTTGTGGTAACAATTAACCCCCAAAAAGTAACTTGGATCTTTACAAACAAGATTACAAAAGACAGATACAGAGTCTAAAGACAAAAATAGCAAATAACAGACAAGTAAGAATGTCCCAGCGTGCTGCATGAAAAAGGAAAATAGGCAATTTGCCATGAATAAAAGTAATAGCTCTTCTTCAGAAGTGTTTTCCTCTAAAACTTTGGTGGATTAACTCAGTGGTTGCTTTAAAATTACGTTTTTGCTCTAAAAGGCATCTCAGACTTGGAAAAGTTTAGAGGAAAGCACATAGACAAATGCCATCCATGAACCTGTGGAGTGTCCAGTGCTGTAGTTTCCATGGATAAAGATCATACTGAAAGGAATCTGGTACCAGTCACTCCCTCAAAACAGAGACTGTGTCTGTGAAATGCTCCAGGAAAATCAGTCAGTGAGGGAAAAACCCAGAGTGATTTTGGGCAACTTAGTCTATGGCCATTAGAGTCCTACTTTTGTACAGACCATTTGCCTTTTGTCCATCTATGCTCTAAATATCTTTATGGTTATGCAATAAAATTTGGTGTTGATGAATGCTAAAGTAATGCACATGAAAAAACGAACGAAGAACCAACCAGGATGTGCCAGTTCAGGGGCCAGGTCGTGCAGCAAAGCCAACAGGATGAGGACAGGTTTGACAGAGGAAAATATTGTGTGCGTGTGTTTGAATTGTTCATGCAGTTTTTATCAACTCGTCTGAAACAAGGGGTGGAAAAGTACGTGGAAACATGAGAAGCATTACAAAGTCTGGAATTGCTGTCATGCAAGGAGAGACTGAATCAGGTAAGGCACCGATGGTTTTGAACTAGGTGGTCTTTAAGGTCCCTCCCAACTCAAACCATTCTGTGATTCTGTGAAATTACTAAACAAGCAAAAAGTAATCACTGGCCCTTAGAACTCAAAAATTTGGGGTGACGGAGTAAACTATCAAAAAGCAAGTTCAATATTTGAAAAAAGAAAGTTTTTCTTAAGTAAATTGTGTAATTCATATTCACAATGTCACAATTGCCACAGTGGTAGTTCCATTAACTGCCCCAATCAAGAATTCATCCCACAGACTTTCCATCCTGAAATCTTGCAAATCTTAGAGATCTAGAAGAAGTCGGAGTGTAATATAAAGGGCAGGCATTAAAAAAGAATGTGGATTTCAGAAATGTTCTCTAGAGCCAGTCCTCCGTTGAAAAAAGGGAACTCCACACCTTTGCTCAGAAATCTGCATCTCTTTCTCATGACTGTCACCTTGGTTCTCAACCAAAATGTGTGGATATCACACACCTTCCTGTGCACCTACAACCAGGAAAATTTTAAAACTGTACCTACAGTGCAAGACAAGTGAATACATTTATATATTTCTTAGTGACAGAATTTAGTTACTGTTAAAGAATTTGCTTCCAGCAGATAAATATACAGCAAATTACTGTTTTGAAGATCAACATGAAGGTCAGAGAGGCCTCCCTGAGCTGGCGACAGTTTCTAGTGTGTTTTTAAATTTTGTTATCACTCCTCTTGAAATTCCTAAGTCAGGCATTGTATTTTCTCTGTGAGAATTAGACATCCAAGTGACCGAAGTCAGTCAGAAATGGCTGTAGCTTTTCACCTGTGGCCATGAGAACAGGGCTAGAGAAAAAAGGTTGGCTTTCCATTTTGATAACCTTCCATTTAATAAACTTCCTATTTTGGCTTTCCCATTTTAATAAAGTATGGGAAAATGGCCATGAAAATACTTCAATTTATAATACACACCTTCAGCAACGAGACAGTTCCTGAATTAAGAAGTCAGAGATAAAATAAAGCCTGTTGATAACTTTCAAAATAATTTTCCTAAGATTTTTTTTTCCCCTTACTGGCTTATTTATTAAATTAAGAGTCTGAAAAAGAAGAGTTAAAATAGCTAAATATGTGTTTCAGGTCAAGATGCCAGTAGTCAAGAAACTACTGAGCAGGACATTACTACAAAGGAACAGAGGTTTGGAGTGTAGAAAAATAACTTAGTACATTACTCAGACATAGTAGCACTTTTTAATCCTTAATTCCCAGTGATCTCAATCTCATTATTGAATTTATACATGAGTTTAAGTGCTTGGCTCCATGTGAGTGACTGTTTTCATATGTTTCAAGTTGAACAAATGCTTTGACAATAAGGGAGCAGGGGATAAAGCATCTGCTGAGGTTCACTTTGATCCAGTATTTTCCTGCTACAGTGCCCTCAGAGTGTGAAATGCTGATCAATAGTTCAGTTCTTTTACACCTTAAAAAGAGGTGCACCAAGGTGTGGAAATGCAGAGGGAAACAGTCCCACAAGCATAGAAATACTGTGTGGATGTTTTTGTATCTGGTGCTTTGTTCTGTGTCTCAGTGAAAGCTGGGCAAAGCAAGGTTCCCGTGTCTCTCTGAAATGCAAGTTTAAGACAGAGGATGGATATTTATAGGCTTAAAATGACATTTCAGCATATAAAATTGCAGATTTCAAGCAAAAACTTAGTAGGTTTGGGTTTTTTTAATGAAGCCCCTGGTATGAATCTGAATTAAAGGTTTATAGGGGAAATAAAGCAATGTATTTCCTTTCTCTCTTATAAATACACTGTCAAGGCACCCCTCAGACCAGATTGGGCTGTTCAGTTAATTTGTGAGATGATGAATATGTGTGTGGAGAAGGAAGGGAGCTGGAAGAGACAAAAAGGATAATTTTTTTTTGGTTGAAACTTCACCAGGAGCTTGCCCAGAAGTGGAAGGTCAGGTCTGAAGCTCTGTCCAAGGACAGACAGGTTATCCCATGTCATCTTAGCAGGGAATTCAGGCACCTGTTTGGAAGTTGAGCACAGCCCGATCTTGCTGCTGAGTTGCACCTGCAGAGATCAGGAATAACCAGGATTTTTCCCAGTTTCTCACTGAATGACCAAGTGCATCCTCAAGCAAGGGTTCACACATTTCTCCTGCTTTAGATATTTTTCCCTTTATGACTCAGTTAACACCAAGTTGTGGAGAACTTGACAGCTTGATAAAAGCTGTGGGAGGTAGAAATGTATTTTCGTGCTCTAGTTATACCTTTAAAGGAATAAATATTTAATTACCTGAGGAATGTTTCCTCCTTTTGAGAATGTTAGGTGAGGTGTGATAGGTGAGTAGCTGTTACCCAATCTTGTCCTCTCCCTTTGGGCAAAATTTCAAAGTTCCAGTGTTGTTTGGTAACTCCTGCATAGTAATGGGCTTGATTAGACATGAATCTCTGCAGAATGTGAAATGTTTGTACTTACCTGCTTTATCCCAGCTCACTAAAAATTAAACACAAGGAAGAAAGAGAGATAAAGTAATGTTTCTAAAACCTAGAATATTCAGAAGTAATGACTCTGCTAGAAGGATGTGTTTGATCTATTATTTTCTTTT
Organism: Machaerirhynchus nigripectus; assembly: GCA_013397975.1. Taxonomy (NCBI): domain Eukaryota; kingdom Metazoa; phylum Chordata; class Aves; order Passeriformes; family Dicruridae; genus Machaerirhynchus; species Machaerirhynchus nigripectus. The sequence goes on along the minus strand of VZRQ01002785.1, from coordinate 195,764 downwards.
CCTGAAGTATTTCATGCAAAAATTATTTTATAAAAAAAGGTTCTTTGGCCTGCATTTCGAGGAGGTCATATTAAATTATCTTTATGGCTCTGTCTTCTCACTGAACCATAGATTTGGATGATAGCAGGTGGATAAATGAAAACAAAAACCCATTTCTAAATCCTTATTTCTCGTAAACTATTTGAATACTTTTTTTAATTACGTGTACACAGAGATGACCAAAAATCTGACAAGAAGCAATCTACTCCCCAGGAAGAAGGTGTTGCCTTTATTTAGCTGGGATATCACAAGGATGTCACACAAGACCTTCTGGATGGGATGTAATCAGTTTTTTAACATCTCTGAAGATCCCAATGCATGACTTCTACTATGTATATGTGTATCTATATTTATGTATATATACATATATATTGGGCCCCTCACTCCAAGAGAGACACTGACGTGCTGGAGCATGTCCAGGAAAGGCAATGGAGATGGGGGAGGGTCTGGAGCACCAGGAGCAGCTGAGAGAGCTGGGAAAGGGGCTCAGCCTGGAGAAAAGGAGGCTCAGGGGGGCCCTTGTGGCTCTGCACAACTCCCTGACAGGAGGGGGCAGCCGGGGGGGTCGGGCTCTGCTCCCAGGGAACAGGGACAGGAGGAGAGGGAATGGCCTCAGGCTGGGCTAGGGGAGGTTTAGATTGGATATCAGGGAAAAAATCTTCACAGAATGGGTTGTCAGGTATTGGAACAGGCTGCCAAAGGCAGTGGTGGGCTCACCATCCCTGGAAGTGTTCAAAAAATGTGTGGATGTGGCACTTGGGGACATGGGTCAGCAGTGGCCTTGGCTGTGCTGGGGCAATGGTGTGACTGGATGATCTTAGAGGGCTTTTCCAGCCTAAATAAGTCAATGATTTTACATATATATACATATATATATATATGAACCCAGATATATGGTTTTAGTGGTTTTTTGTTTGGTTTGGGTTGGTTTTCTGGCTGTGTGGAAGCCCAGCCTGGTTCTGTTCAAGGCTCCTGGTTTCCTCAGCTTGCCAGCAGCGTCACTGCCCAGCATCACTCAGTCTGACACAGCCCCGTGCCTGGAACCTGCAGCAGCTCCCAGACACCCTCTGCTCGTTGTCATACACAATTTTCATTATTAATTAGGCCCTGCTCTACACCTGAGGCCGTAAGGAAGATCCATTATTTGGTCCATAATTGTGGAATAAATTAAGATCACCGGACTTTGTCATAGAGGTGCGTGAAGCCCACGTGCATCTGAGGTTCATTTGTTCCTCCAGACAGGGCTGTAAATCTGCACAGTGCCCAGCTGAGGGCTCAGGCAGCTCCGGTGTGTTTCAGTGAGCCATTTATTTATCCTGGGAAGAAAAGCTCCTCCAGCTTTCCCTAATGCCCTGATCTAAACTGATTTGGGTGCTCACACAATTTTCTATATTTGGGGAGCAAAGGGGGACATTTATGATCTCCATTCACTGGCAGCGATGTCTCAAAAATCCCACACACACTGTGGGAGATCCCTGTCACTGGGAGCAGTTTAAACCACAGATTTGTGTTTGTGTGGATTTGCAGAAACAATTCCTGCCGGAGGGCACAGGGTGTGCTGCAGGTATCTCCCGCATTTATTGTACACTGAACATGAGTCACCAGTCCACAGGAAGAGATTTTAGCTTCTCTCACTGTGTGCATGTTCAAGTGCTTCTACTGCTCACAGAAATAATCTTTATTTTCTTTTACCTGAAACAGAGACTTTGTCAAATGATTAAGTGGGAAAAAATCCAGTTTACATCTCAGCTCCTATTTTGAATGGACACCATATGACAGAAATATCTATGGGAAGGGGAAGAAGTGATGTAAATTCATAAATCATAGGCATTTCCTGCAGTCACAAAAACTGTATTGGATAAGATCTTGCAGGTTGCCTTTTCTCTTTATTTATTTCCTTATAATTTGTTTCCTGCTCTGAATTATCCATTTCTACCTATTTTTTCTCTTTTATGTGTAAACTTCCATCACTTCAGCATGAAGAAGCTGGAAGCATCTCTCATGCTTGAAGGGGACCTGGATCACTATTTCACCCCTTAAAATTCTAGGGCTGGTATTTGATTTTTGCACAAATCAATCCTTTTAAAAATTTCTTTGCTTTTAAAAGAATCATGAAAAGGGGGTTACAGTCCATCTCTCTGCGACAGCATTTGTGTGAAAGCCATTACACTTTGTACCTTGAAAATTTTCAAATTAGGATCCTTGGGAGGAGGAGGAGAAAAAGCATTTTGCACTGGCGTCTCTGAAAACACTCTGGAAAGAAAACTCAAAAAAACCAAATCCTGAAATAAAACAGGACATGGGAGGTTAGGTTACAATGCAAGATGAAACCAAAAGTGTGTATTCTATCACCAACTTCATAAGCTGTTAAAACCAGGTGGGACAGTGTTCTTTATCTCTGCCATGGCTCATCCCTGATAACTCCCTCCGGGGGATATTTTCTGTTAATGGGCCATCAAATCTCACTGCGTGACTCATAAAATTACATCACCCCATTGTGAGATGCTCCGCCCAGGGGCAGGAACCAAGCATTCCTACCTGGATATAATCCGAGGTTTGGAACACCATGAGGAGCACGACCCACTGGATTCCCAGAGAACAAGAGCTCCACAATCACCACTGGACCTCCAGAAAAGGACCAGACTTCCCTACAGGATCACTTCTTCGACAGAATCACGTTCATCACTCCAACAGGACTGCAGCCACCATTTAATCCAACTGCTCCCGCCACCCTGACCAAGAGTGTGTCAGGTCGTATCCTGACTCTGTCAGTGTTTCTGTATCATTGTCTTTATCCTAATTTTCCTATTAAATTGTAGTTCTGACTTGGCATCTCCCACTGGTTTGCTTTCAAAATAGTACACATGGTCGGGTATAATCACCTTGAAGTTCTATGCCTAATTCCTTGGATGTAAGTAAAGAAATAGGTTAAAATCACTTTAGATGTGTATTTATTTGAATGAATAGAGGCTTTATAATTTAAATTTTAATAGAGCTTAAGGAAGAATGTAGGAAACATGGGGGATTGATCAGTCTTCAATGTCTCTCTCTGCCTCTTTTCATCATCCTAAGGATTTTTCATGGTGACATTGCAGTCAGAATAGCATATTGTGCTCATCCCAGCTAATGAAGTGTTTCCCCTCCCACTTTGTGTAAATATATTCTGATTATTAAAGAAGAAAATACAAGAAAAAAAGAAAAAAAAGTCTGTAACAGTTTTATATAAATTCCCAGACTAGAAGAGACCTAAACCACTGGCTGCTGTGTCCCCTGAATAAGACACAGGTACTGGAGACTCTCACTGAACCCCCATCACCAGGTTGATGGTAAGAAAAATAAAACTGAATTAGTCTAAGTCTACGCCCACACAGATACCCACATGTAAACTAGTAATCTCTGTTAATTTTCTAAAGATATTTCATCAGTAAAAATATTTTTTGTACTGGTGAGGGTTGCATTTTGAGACATAAATTGTTACTGCATCCTACTTTATCACCATCAATTTCCTCAGCTAATTTTTATTGTGTGGTTCCTCTAAGAATTTTATAAAAAAAATAAATTATCTGTGGTGGGTTTTTTCCTGTAAAGCACAAGTTAATATAAGCCACTCAGAGAGATTAAAAAAGGAAAAACATAAAAGAGCTCCCTGATACGTATTTAGTTGTCTCTTGATTCCTCCAGGTGTCAAATCTACCAATATTATACCACAAGCCCAACACACAACACCTACAACTCCCCTCCTGAAAGGGCTTTGAGGTCACCATCCTTGACAGTGAAACTGTTGCATCTTTCAGATTCAAATTTTGTGGATTAGGGGAACTTTTCAAGTCTCTGAAAGGAGGTGGTCCATGTTAACTGATTTCAAGGATAAAGGTTTTCACACTGGGAGTTGTATTGGCCAGGCTGAATGTGGGAGAATTTATAAATTAGCTTGACTCGTGTCCCCAGATCATTTAATTGTGCACAGCCAGGCACAAGGATCTTTTGGTTCTTTCCTCACTACAGAAAGAGCAGAAGGCTGCTTTCAGACTCAAATATAACTGTAAAAGACTGGAACTCATCTCCATTTCAGAAACTACTGCCTTGGTTTAATGAAAATGTGAAGAAATCACTCCTTAAATGACTTTTTTTTCCCCCCTAATCTCCTTCTTAGATGCCTTTCAAACTTGAGGGAAAAAAAAAAAGAGAGAAAATTACCAGGGCAGCTCCAAAGCCTGTTAATTTATACTGGTTTTACTCCCAAAAAAGTCTGTCTGAGAATATGGTTTGTTAATTGATCTTCTTATTGACCTGTAGAGCATCATGTGTTGGGCATACCAAGTTGTCTCCTGATAATGCCCTCCTCATCAAGGCTTATTGCTTTAGTGCAGCTCATTAGGAAACGAGGGCATAAATTAAACTTGAGGAGAGAGCTGGAAAGGCTGCAACTGATGTGGGAATATCAGAGTGTACTGCATGCTGCAGAGGGCACGCTGACCTTTGCTTCCCAGGGCTCTGGTTAAGAAACGAATTTATTTGGGAGCCACGCCCGCCATTAAGTTTAATTGCTTTCCTGGAGCTTCCCCAGCTGAATGGAGGGTGGTTCCTGGCTTTGAGGATGTGGACAAGGTAAGGCTCTTGCCAAGGGAGGGATTTGCATTCATCTCTTTGGTTTGAGGGTTCAGAGGTGATGGCAGGAGCTGCAGAGGCTCCTCCTCAGATTGTTGGAGCTGGGCAGCAGAATCTCTCTCTTGTGTGTGACAAAGGCTGCTTGTAGGAGGTAACCTGCATTTACAGCACTTCTACAGGAAAAAATGAGCTAACAGAGCTCATTCAGAGTGAATTGCATTCATTATTGATGAAGTATTTTAGATTGCAGCGACATTTTATTTTTCCTTTCGGGATTGGCATTCCTCACTCGGGAGGTCTTTTCTACATTATTAATTCAATCATACAGAACACCTTGCTCTTTTATTTTCTGCTTTCACACTCTTCTCAGTCCTTCCAAAGCCGTGGGATTTTAGGTTTGCAGTTGAGTTTTTGAAAGCTCTGTTCTTGCTTAAAGAAATACTTGAGGACTGATTATTTTATGAGTTAGGTTTTTTCTCCTCCCTCCTCAGCATTTTGTGCTCAGGAGGCAGCATTGTTATTTACATTAACCCCATTGGGTGGGCAACTGATGATTCCCCACTGTGAGGCATCAGGAAGTTTTTTCAGTAGCCTGGGATAGAGGAAATGGTGTCAAACAGCTTTGTCCTTTATCACACATTTCTGCAAGAGGAAGCTTGGGCTGAGGGTGTCCATAGCACAAAAGAGTCAGTGATCTCCAAATTCTCATGGATCTTCATCTCAGACTATTCAGGTGGGTCCAGGCCTCGTTTCTCTGTGTTGCCTGTGTTGTTTTCTGAGATGTTATCTATTTTGTACCGCAGAACATGACTTGGAGATAACCAAACTGGCTGTGCCTGAGCTGCATCTGAAACCAGGAGCAGTAAAACGGCACCACAGCCTTTTTCTGAGCAAGTAAAACCCTGATAAGCAGCATTTTACGGTGGCTGGAAAAGTTATCCAGGGTTTCAATTCAGAAAAGACATGACTTTTCTCTACAGTAATCTTTTATAAGGGGATTAAAATAACTGTAAAAATCAAGATTCATTAAGACATGTGCCATAATATTTCTGAACTAAAAGGCAAAAATGTCTGGAGGAAACAGGATAGTAATGAAAAAACCCAGTAAGAACAATTACCTTTGTCCACTGCACTATTGCAGCTGGTTCCTTGAATTCAGACTTGTTTTCTGTCAGTCACTGACTTTCTGGCTGGAAACTGTCCTCAAAGATTTAACTCCCTTACCATTTGCTTCAATGCCTGCACCCCTCAGGATGCCCTTCTCTGCACTGTGTGCTCCCTCCTTTGTCTTTCCCCTTTCTTTTGGCTCTGTTCTTGAACCCAATTTCCCTTTCTCCAGGGAGCATCTCCTTCTCCCCACCACTTTTCCCAGGCAGTCTCTGTCTATTCAAAGCTGGCTGGGGAGCCCCTGCCCCACGCATTGTAGGGTGAGGATGTGCAGCTCTGTGTGAATCAGGATTGTCCAAAGCAGGGCCATCCCAGTCCATCTCCAAAGCATTACTTGTCAGAAGCAAAATGTTCCTTTTGGATTACTCACTCTGTGGTGATTACCCTGAGAGGAGGGCTAATAGCTGGCTCTGCATTATCCTGTTAGGATGCACTCAGCAGTGACCTGAGACCCTCTTTGCTAAGCCACTGTGCTCGGTTTGCTGCCTGGCTACAGAGCAACTTGGTTGGGATGCCCCAGGAAAACACCTCAGGGGCTCCACACTGTGGGCCAGCAATGTAAGGGAGGAGGAGAGGAGTCTGCTGTTTCTCTGCAGCAATTGCATTCACTTTTGGGACACCTTTCTTTTCCCAGCTACTTCACGTTTGAAACTGGACTGTTTCCCTCCCTCACTTTGGCTCTGTTGGGTTTTGGTGGGGGAGGGTTAGATTTTTATTTACGTCCTGTCTAAGTGTGATTTCTCAGAGCAGGCTTTGATGAGAGAGATTGATTTCCATGTTTTATCTTATGGGGACTTGTGTGTTGTCTGAAGTGAAACTGTGCCTTGCCTGGCACATGTGTTACTGTGGGAACCAACCACTCAGCACTGACCCTCTTAGCAAGAGCTCTCTTTTCCTGGAAACCTTTTTCTTTCCCTAGGCTTTCAGTCTCTCATAGCTAGACCCTGAAGTATTGGTGTGTTTGTCACAGACATTTGAATTTCTCCATTTTTAGGTCAGTGCCTTTGTAAGAGTCACAAAACTTGCTTGCAGACCACGGTGCAGAAGTGTGTGCTGGGTAACATTAAACTGTTGGGTTGTTTACTGCAATTAGGGCATGAAAGGCAGTATTTGGGCACTCAGCACAATTATTTGGGTTAGGTTGCATTTGGAGGTACAACTAATCTTTCCCCAAAATGCCAGATTGCTTAAAAAACAAACAGGAGTCTGGCAGATGTGGGAAATGGTGGTGGAGGTGGCGAAGGAAACCAGACCGTGGATGGAAAGAAGCTGTGGGAGCTGAGTTTATCTGATCTCTTCAAACTACTCAGAACTTCTGCACTTAATGGGGGTGTTTTGGGGTTGGTTTCTGTGATCAAGTGAGGAAGTTTCTCCTGCTGCCTGGTGTGTGTGTTCAGATGAGATCTCTGGCTGCAGTGCCCGGAGTGCTGGGGCTAGGGAGGGCCCAGGAGCAGCCTGTGAGCGACGGCACAAAGCTCAGTGAGGGTTCCTGGGCCTGTTTGCTCTGCCTTTATTCTCACTGCCGGCTGCCTGTCTCATTAACCTGCGTGATCTCACACCGTGTCTGTAGGAGGCCACTTGAGCACAGGAGCTCTCTCCCCGTGGAAGCTTGAGAAACCAATTTAAACTTGACAATAAGTGGTGGAGGAATTGCAGGAGCCTCACTCCTGAAGTCATAAGTGGGTATCAATGAATAGGAACTCCATAAATATGCTATGTAAAATCTTCTAGCCACAATTAATTCTGTATTAAAATCCATATATTGGCAGATTAGACACCACTAAAATGTGGATAATACGGAAGCAATGAGTCATATCACCAATGCTGAGGCCCCTTGTGAAGAATTTTATCAGGAGATTATATTAATCTTATTTGACATTGTCACAAACATCCTTTATTCTAATTATCTTTGCCTGAGGTTCTCTTAAGAAACCGTAAATAATTTTGTAACACAAATGCTTCATAACTGTGGATCCTTGTCCTGTGCAGTAACATTAAAGTGACTTTATATCCCTTATGAACACAAATTAAATAGAAGAAAATTCAAAATACCCTCTCCTTAGCATAAATTGATCATAATTATTTTGCCAAAATGACCCTTCAGACGTAAAGTAGCTTAGCTTATAATGCACTGACACTGAATAAAGATTTTTTTCTTAACATGCCTGTTTTCTCTGGCAGTAGTGATTTGACCCCAGATGAAATTTTTACTAGTATGGGTATGTTTTCCACAGTGTCTTTTTGTTTTGCTTTGTTTAAAAGAAAGCACTATTTTTCTTTGCTTCAACCAATTTAATATCAACCAATGGCAGCTCATCACCTTTTTGGAATACTGTTGTAGTTTGAATGGATTTTTTTTTTATTTTTTGGTGTAAAATTAAAAATGCTAGGCCAGACTTTCCTTCAGCATCGTTCACAGGCGACTCTGGGAATGCTTGGCCCCTGGAATGCCTGGCTGTGGTACGAGCTGAAGCACCCTGGTGACTAACACAGATTATGCCAGCAGCCGAGGAAGCATGGGAATTTGGGGGTGGGAAGCTGTTGGGTGGGAGTAGCTGCAGGACTGTTTTGCACCATGGCATGCACGCAGAGCATGTTCCAAGTGCTTGCTCTGCCTTTTTCACTGGCAGCGTGCTCAGTGAGTGTCTTTAAAGGATCACCAGCGCCGTGAGCCTCGTGCCTTTCGGGTTCTCCAAATGTGAAACCGCTGGAGAAGTGACTTAGGCCTGTTGTTGTGTCCCTGTCCAGAGGAAAGGGGAAATCACTGATACTTAACTGGACTAATGCAGCATCTGGCCCAGATTAATCCACAGTTTTGTATTTTTTTTCTCTTTTTTTACAATTTATAGGCTTGTACATCTATGCCAGTTTGTGAGACTATCTTTTTAAGCAANGTTTTGGTGGTTTTTTTCTTTTTTTGCAACTTATAGGCTTGTACATCTATACCAGTTTGTGAGTTTAAGCAGGTATGGGGAAGAGAAGGCTCTGGGAAGAGCTTCCAGCACTTCCAGTGCCTAAAGGGGCTCTGAGAGAGCTGGAGAGGAACTTTGGGCAAGGGCCTGGAATGACAGGACAGGAGGGAATGGCTTTGGGCTGAAGCAGGGTATTTTTAGATTGGATATTATGAAGAAACTCTTGGCTGTGAGAGTGGCTGGACAGAGACTGCCCAGAGAAGCTGTGGCTGCCCCATCCCTGGCAGTGTCCAAGGCCAGGTTGGACGGGGCAGCCTGGGATAGAGGAAGGTGTCCCTGCCCATGGCAGGGGTGAAACAAGATCCAAACCATTCTGTGATTTGTTGATTCTGTGAATATGGTCCTGTATTCACAGCTTTGGTTTAAACAGCAGAATATTTGAGTCAGTGAGTTCAGATAAACTGAAAAAATAGCCAAACATTAAACAACCTAAGGTTTCTGATAAGCTTCTAAGGTATTCAAACTGCAGGAAGCTGTATTTATTTGACAAAGCCTTACTAAGAATTCTAAATAACAAGGTCCTAAAAAGCATTCTAATGCAAGCACAAGGAGCATATTTCATCAATAACTGATGGCTGAGTGTTTGATATTGGCTACAGCTGTTCTCATGCCTGTAGCTTTTTTTATTATTGCACTGTGACTTCACCAAGGCTTCTGATTCTACTCTGAGGCCTTGCTGCAGGCAGTTAAACTCTCACAAGCATGGCACAAGTACAAGGCACAGAGTTAATGGCTCTGAGCATAAAAACAAGAAGGCAATCAGAGATCTGTGTTACCAGTGAGCTCCTGTCTGTGTTAAAGTTGGAATATTTAAGAATAACTCCTCAAACACAGAGCACCTTGACATCAACACCATTAGATGTCAAACAGTGGGGAAATGCAGATAGGTAGAGAAAATGAAGCCTGGCAACCATCAGGTTTCTGTATTTTAAAACATTTCAGAGCAAATTGAGGAAGCTCTTGCCACTCTCGGTGTTCCCAGCACAGTTAGAGATGACTTGTGATGCTCCATGCCCGAAACAGCCCCTGTCAGTTCTGGTCTCTGTCTAAAAACCTCTGGCCCCTGGGCAGAGCCTGGATAATAGTTTTTCTGAAGAAGGACAAGATATTATTCAAATGATGCACCATGTGAGCACCTCTGTCATAGAAATGAAGAATAAATTTGCCATAATATTTTAAGAGCTAGAAGTGAAGGGTTTCGTTTATAGAATATATCCAAGGCTGGAAAGATTTCTGTGCTCCACATCTTCCTAGTATATCTTTCTGTAAATGAGAGCAAAATTCTTTATTTTGATGTTGTGTCCCTAAGCAAAATCCTCCTTCTCTCTCCTGTCAGTTCCACCTTAAAATAAATACAGCATAAATGTTTTAAAAATGTTACCTGCTTTGAATTGCAACATTTTCAAGCAGACTTGGCTAGGAAATTGTCAGTGTTTATTTTGAGAGGAAAAATATTTATTACATTATTTCATAAATATTTTCTTAGCATTTAATTTAGGGGGAAAAGTCTGATAACTATAGCTTCCCAAAATGCCAAATTTATTTCCACTCACAGTAAGAAAAATCTATACTGAAGCTTTGAAGGATTACAGTGAATAACTGATCTTCCTGTTTTCAAACTTTAAACCAAACAAAGCTTTCTTTGAAAAGAAAACTTTTTTTTTTCTGTGAGGAAAAAAAAATTAGCAAAATATAGTTTCAACTAGGTATGTTTTGAAGAGTATCAGAGATTTCTCCGCAAAGGACACCATCATCTGATTTAAGCCAGAATAGCCATATTGTTATCAGAAGTTAATCTTTTTAAAATCTTTTAAGTTATTACCTGGTAGGATTTTAAAACCAGGGCGGTTTCTGCATTCTTCACTTGCAGTACTTTAGGCAGGACTCACCAGGCTCTGCGTTCTGCAACACTTACCCATATTCATGTTTAAAAGAGCCACTTTTTTTGGATGCTGGCCTTTTTGCCAATGTATTTCCTTTCAGACTGACATTTTCTATGCTGTGTGCTTATGAACCAGCTGGAAAAAAAATAGCCTGGACTATTCTGTCCCATTTGAATCAGAGAATCACAGAATTATTGAGGTTGGAAAAGCCCTCTGAGATCATCAAGTCCAACCATTCCCCCAGCACTGCCAAGGCCACCACTGACCCATGTCCCCAAGTGCCACATCCACACGGCTTTTAAATCCCTCCAGGGATGGGGACTCCAGCACTGCCCTGGGCAGCTGTGCCAGTGCCAACCCTTTCTGTGAAGAATTTTTCCTGTATATCCAACCTAAATCTCCTCTGGCAGAACCTGATGCTGTTTCTTCCTGTTCTATTGCTTGTTATAGATTCTTCCATAGAGTTGGAGATTGTTCTGAATTTTTTAGCCCAAATAGTGTGTGATGGCATAAAAAATGCCTTGTAGCCATCTCATTATGCAAAACTGACACTGTACACTTCAATAATGTGCAATTTCTTCAGAGGAGGTATTAAATTAGCTTGATAGGATCACTTTCAAAAGAAAATGTGATTTATAGCATCTTGTTTTAGGTCTTTATCTGCTATATCTTGTGTCAACCGTTTTTTTCCACAGAACCAGTGTCAGGCTGACATTCCTGGAGTTAGTTGTTTTATCTAAATACTGGTTTATCTAAACACCAACACTCTCTCCATTTGAAGGATGTGTTTTCAGATTTATTTTCTCCAGGACTGGAAATCACCCACATTCATCTGGGCTAATGGGGACACGTAAATCTTGCAGTCAAAGATGACACTGCTGGGTGCAGCTGAGCTCCAGTTCATTACGTCCTCACGCATAATCATGAAATATATGAGATTAACTGAGCCCTGGGAAATGCCTCTTTCTCACTCTTGGTGATGAAGGCAGTTTAAGATGATTTGCTCATAGGTGTCCACACTCTGTCAACTCCTCAAATTAAATATTGTTCGAAGAAAGTAAACAGGACAATGGAAGGATACCAGAGGCTGTCTGCTGAGCAGTATTTCTGAGGGAAATGGGGTGTGTTGAGTGACTGCCAAGGAGGAAATCACAGGGATGCAAGCAGTCAGAACATTACTAACAGCACATCTTCAACGTGGCAAAATTAGGCAAAACTCATAGTTAAGGTATCTGACGCTCTGCTGCCTGCACAGCCAAATTTCTGTTCCCTGATTGGTCTAAACTATGGGACAATCTTTAATTACTTAAGCGCAGACAAATTCTTTTCAGCAATATTCTGTGTTCATCCACAAGTCTGATGGAATTCCGGGAATATATCACAGCTGCATCCAGAGGAGGTTGTCTGTCAGACTTCATCCTCTCTTTCCATCAGCAGCTGGGCTGAGCAGGCCCAGGGACTGCAGGAAAGGGACACATCCTGGTGGCGAGGCACGAGGGTGGAATGGTTTGGGTTGGAAGGGACCTTAAAGATCCTCCAGTTCCCACCACCTGCCGTGGGTGGGGACAGCTTCCACATTCTTGGCAAGGAACAAGGCTGAGTCAGGTGGCAATGGAGGCATAAAATTCATCCCGTGATAAACTACTGGAACTTGTGTTGGGGGACTTTTGTGAAGGAAGGTGTACTTCAAATCCCTGACATTTCATGCACTCAACGTGCTTGTGAAAACAGTCTTGTCCTGGAATAATTGCAAATAATCATGATGATATTTTCATAAATAAAAGGCAAATGTACAGAAAATTCTCTGGGGATAAGAACAGTGATTCCTATATAACACTTCTCATCAGTGGAATATTATTTTTTTTAAAGGAGAAAATAGGCATAACCATTTCCTTTGTTTTACAGATATAGAAATTGAGGTCAGATACATTACAAACATTACAGACAACAGAAACTGAAATATCATAAAATGCCATTTCTACAGTATCATGCACCATAAAGGTAGAATAAAGAAATTAGTATTCATCACTCAATTAAACTAGGAATTATTAAAACATACAGTGGATTAGACATTCTTTTTGTGCCAATTAAGTCACCATTCTTGTGTGCAATATCTAGCTGGAAAAAAAAGTTGACTTGCATGCTGCTATCAGACTTAATAGTGCTGTTTGAAAATGTTCTGTTGAACAGTTCCTTTTCTTAAAAAAAGTCTTGCTTTCAGCAATCTGACAAAAAGAAGGTTTGGGATTGGGTTTTTTGGCAGTTAGAATTAGCAAGGGTTTTTTTTCAGCTTTCAGAAGGACATTTGCGTATAGGTAAGAGTCACATCTAAATTAGTTAAAATGGAAAAATACTAATTTCTTATCTCCCTTTACCTGAAAACATACTATGATTTTAAGAGTTATAAACAAAGATGTTTGTTTCATCGATCGAAATTTAGATTTGAAGATAATTTGCCTATTTTTTTATGAAGAATATCACATACAAGAGCCATCTCTTTTGACATTGACCCCAAGACTAAGTAAATTACTTGTGTATGGCAAAGTGTCAAAGGCAGGTCCCACCAGCTTTGCCCTGGGAGGCACAAGGCCTTATTTTAGGGGGTAAAAGCATTGCTCAGGATGAGCAAAGGCTGAAGGATCTGCTCGCTTACAGAGATACCTGTGAAGTGTCGTGGCTAACTGGACAAGCGACTCTGAAATTAGCATTTGCTGAATGATTTAATAAAAATCAGCGTGGTACAAAAAAAATAACAGCAATTACTGAGTTGCATAACTCCCAGGAAACATCTATCAGACATCACAGACTAGCTGAAGATGTATAATTTAGCATTCCCCTTCCTCAGAACTGCCTGTTCTTGCTCAAGATGGTCTCTCTCCACCATATCCCCCATCTGCTCCACCCCCGCTTCCTATCCTGTCTCATTGCTTGTACACTTTTTTTTTATATTTTATTTTCTGTTACTGGTATTCATTTTAAGCAATCAATATCAGTCCTGCAGTTGAATCTTCAGACTGCTGAGGGTCTCTGCCAGTTAAACAGCAATTCCAATCCCATTAGCTTCAAGTCACTGGTTTCCATTTAATCTAAGTTTATCCTAGCCAGGCCATGGTAGTGCTGTCTACCAGTGGTACCAGTGCTCAGGTTGCAATTGTGTGTTGTCAGGGAAATTTCACAGAGGAATCCCCTCTCAGGAGAGCTGCTTTTAATATCCTTGTGCTGATTCTTAATTTATTTGTGATCATGGGAGTAAAATGTCACAGTCCAGAGACACCGAAGGAGGGTGGCTGGGAGACATCAGTGTGCCCTCAGGTGAAATCCACCCCCTGTGTATTTTTATTGTTGTAGCTGTTGTTGTTTTTATTATTATTAATTATTGTTATTTAATTGTTATATTTCCTGGGCGGGGACAGTTAAAACTGGGGGTGTTTCTGACCAGGACCTTGAGGAGAGTTTATGAGGACTTGCCCAAGGCTTCCACACTTTGGGTCATAACTCGCCGCTGGTGTTGGGGTCTGCAGAGGGCCTGAAGGGCCTCTCTGAGGTGCAGTTCATGCAGGTGGGGTTTGTGTGAGCATGAGCCGTGTAAAGCCCCCGATCCAGCACTGCTGCAGTGACACGTGTGGGCAGGGGGTGTGAAAAGCAGGATGTAGTGGTCAAATCTCTCCCTTCCAGCAATGCACCCCTTCCATACCCCCAGAGCTTCTTGACGCCCCTTAGCATTTCATACTCTTCCAAAAATCTTCCGCATCTCACAGCTGCTGCCTCTGACTTTTGCAAATCATTTGACCATGCAAACTATTTGATGCTAAATTTCTAGGAATTGTGCCTATAAGGATGTTTAAATCACCTAAGATAGGACTTCAGTTTGGGTTGAAAAACTTAGTAATACCTTTGCTGGCTCAAAGAGAGAATGGATCTTTTTTGGATGAGATCCTGATGGAATTATCTAGTGAATTTAGATACTTTTAGATGTACTAAAATATTTTTCTAATGGCAATTGGCAATCTGTGAGCACATAAACTCCTTGCACATCTTCAGAGGTCTAAGTTACCAACACTCCCAATTTGAAAGCACATCCCTCCTAGACCACACAACCTCCTCTTTAAATGTCAGCAACTTATCAGTTCCAGGGAAAATCTCCTTTTACGGTGCATGGATACAGCATGTGATAAAACAGAGAGAAGCTTATAGCTACCTGTTTTTGTTTTATTGACATTTCTGATGTGTGTAAAAAATGCTGTAATATAAAGAGGTTTAACCACAGTGCTTAGGTGAGACACTGCTCAAACAGGGACTGAAAACAGGTGCTTCTTAATAATCACAGGCAATTAAAGGAAAAAAAAAAGTTAAAGGAGAGGAAGCTTGTTTATCTAATAAATAGTTCACTAGAGGGAAGCTGATAAGAGGGGAAAAAATCAATGACTGACATGAGTGGAAAAGTGAAAACCACTAAATTTTCAGTCCTACTCTGACACCACCACTTGCCTTGACGGTGTTATAATTGTTTGGGCAATTTTGTGTGACAACAAAATTCTAGTTATGCTGGAAGAAATTTTATGACCTGCTATTACAGCTTTAACTTTCCATTAAACAGTCGCTCTTTGCATTTCCCTGCAATTTGTAGCTCGTGCTTTTGACCACGGAAAAGACTCTTCTGGTTGGTTTGTGTTCTACATAAAAGTGAAAACCTCCACACTCGTCAGCAGCAATGGGACAGGATGAAGCCTTGAGGACAACAGACTGTTCTGCTCAGCTTTTTGTGGGGTACGAGGAGTACACAGGGAATAAAAATTGGCAATAAACCCCCATATTCTTACAGCCAGGCTTTTAGACGTGAGCCACATTGAATCATGGACTCATTTAGGCTGGAAAATCCCTCTAAGGTAATTAAGTCCAACAATTAACCTGGCACCGCCAGGTCCACCACTAAACCACGTCCCCAAGTGCCACCTGAGCATTTGTTTTTGTGGAAAAAAGTGGAAATAGATTATATATCTACATAAAGCAACTTGAGGGAACTGCATCCTCCATCTAAGCTGATGTAAAAGGAGGAGTAATAAATAACACTGGGAAAAATGAGAGGCTCTGAAGAGAATACTCCCTCTGCACTGTGCTTGGGGGCTGATTTGTCCTCTTGTGGAAAGTTTTGGCTATTCCTGTGCACTGTGGGAAGGCGGTGGCTGCTGTTGTCTCATGTTCCTGGGGGAGGTGAACAATTGTTGGCATCAGTGGGATTGGTTCTGCAGAGATTTTGTCCTCCTCAAAAACAAGCCCTGTGGTATTTTGGGAAAAGGAAGCTATTGATAGATTCAGATATTCTCCAAACTTTTGTTGAATTACCTGAGCATTGCCTGAGTCTGATGTAAGGGATCAGGTTGCCTGACCAAACAGTCAGACTCTCTCCAGTGCAAACATTTAAATTATTACAGTGAGTCACTGAAGGCTCCTCTTTTAGTAAAAGAAAAGAAGCAAGTGACTGTAGTGTGCTTCTAGGTGCATCCTAAAGAGACAACGACCTTTGGGCAAGAAAATCACACTCTAAAACAGTTATTTTTGCTTTTGACAGGAAAATAAAAGGACCCTGAGGTGTTTTGCTCAGGTGTGAAGGTATATAAAGTTAGGAGGTGTGAGTCCTAATCTATATGCATTAGGAGAGACAGTATTAGGGAATGCAAAGGCCCATGAGGAACGAACATTTAATGAAAATAAGGAGTTAAAATATGATGACAAAAACATCAAAATATTTCATCTTAAATAAGAAGCAGGAGGATCTTTTTTTTAAAAAAAAACCCCACCAATTTATTGTGATTTTTCCTGCCTGTCAAGGTTGTTTTGAGATGAAAATGAACTTTGTATCAACTCTTCCACAGAAGGATAAATTAAGCTTGATGAGCAAATAGATGAGTAAAGCATGTTCCATCTTGTGAGAAGAGTTTTGCTTTTTCAAGCCTTTCCGCAGCTAAGGAGGCCAGGATTAGCACTACTGCAATGTTTTTTTAAGTAAGTCCAGCATTTCCTAGTGCAATATTTTCTAAAAGATGAGAGGAGTGTGAAAATTAAAAAGAAGAGAGCTTTATGCCAGAATTTAAAGAGCTGCTTACTTTTCCCCTTGGAAAAAACGCATGGTTCCCTGTGTGTTTTCTGGTGTTTTTTATAGGACAAATATCTCTCAGTCTGCAGCCTAAGTTGATGTAGCTTTCTCCTTCCTGACTGTATCTCTTTGTCTTTAATCTTTAAAGATAAGAAATGTCAATATTTCATGTTATATGTAAGAAATCCATATAAAACCATATTCCTGTTCACCTCATTATTAAGTGCTATAACAGTCCTCAATGGGAAATCAGATAATGCTGAGATGCCTTTTGAAAATTTGTTGTTTGTTAAGGATATTGTTGCTGGAAAATTATTCTGGTAATATGAAGGAGAAGAAGAGCACATATTAAAAAATTATGCTGTAACAGAATATTAGTAGATAGGTATTCTAAATCAGGGATATCAGAAAGGAGAAGGTTCTGCTTTATAGTATGTTTGGGTTTGAATTTAGCCATATTTCACAAAAAAAATACAGTAGAGATGTGAAGAAATGTCTGAAGATATAAATTCAATATATACATTTTACCTTGTTCTCTTTATTCTTACCTCCAGAGTGTATAAAATACTGTAAAAGTCCCTGGAGCAGAAAATACAAATCAGAATTTTCCCAGATGAAATAATGAACCAACTAGGCTGGAGATTTAAACTCTCTCTCCCTCCAATCTAATCTTTTATTGCATTATATGAAATGAAACAAACCCAGAAGGAAAAGGTCAGGGATATCCTTTCCACTTCTCACCCAGGAATAGTTACAACCTGTGCACTGCATTCTCCTGGAGGAAGATCAGGTTTTGAATCCTCAGATGTTTATTCTGCATCCTGGCTGAGTGCATTAAGTTCTGAGCCGAAGAAAATGGAGATAATTTTCTTTTCTGAGTAAGAGCAGGAGCTGAAGAATAAACTCAGCATCCAAGACTCGGAGTCATGCAGCCTGGGAGGGATCACTGGAAGTCATCAAGATTTGCCTTCTGCTCAGGACAGGCCGTGGAAGTTGCACCTAACTTATAGGCTAGACCCATGATTCAGAAGAGAGTTTAATATTCATGCATGGTATCCAGGATCCTCTTCTTTTTTTCTTTTTCTTTTTTTAAATAACATCTTAATTTACTCAAAAAAAAAAATCCCATCTTTCTGGTGACTTAAACATCACTGTCTTTTTCAGGTTATTCATTACCATAGTATGTAACAAGTGCCTTTTTGAACACATGTCCAGAGTGTTTTAGATTAACCAAAAGTACTTCTGAAAAACCTGAAGAAACATTGAATTTATGTACCTAACACCTAAAACAGTTAATATTCTTCCATGATGAAGAAAATCTCTGAAGAATGGCTTCACAATCAATATATTGAATTGGTTTGGGGTAGTTTTATAGAGTTAGTTGAAAGGAGCAAATATTTTCTGACGACAAAATTTAGTCACCGTAGTTATTGTGCTCTATGTATAACTACTGATTTTTATTCCTATTATGGTTCAAAATGTGCAAAAAAAAGGTTTCATCCCTGTCAGTGATCTCACAGTCTTCAGAAGACATTTCCCAATCTGTGTGTGGCCAATAATACAGTCAAAATACTTGAACAGAGCATGACCAGAAAATTCAGAAGAACTGAGACACATTCATAGATCGTAAGAAATTACTTTTTGTCTTTCTGCTCCGTTTTCTGCACCTTTGTTTTTGTGTTGGAGAGCTGTTCCCAGCCTGTGCACTGCCTGTCATCACAGCTCCTCTGGTCTTGATTGAAGACTCCAGGTGCAACTGCAAGGTAATTAATAACAGAAAAACAACAGGAGGAAAGGGGCAAAAGAAGCAGTGGGAAGGTGGGACAAAACCAGAAACTGATTTTTTACTGTTCGAAATGGCCAGGTTTCAAAGTACAAGTGAAGAGAGGGGAAAAAATAAAAAAGGAAAAAAAAATGCAGCACAAATGCTACTTGGAAGGAAATACAATAATCATGTTTAATCCTGAATCATTGTTGCAATCAATTCAATTTTGTAGGTAAGCTCCCATGACACATCTGTTCCAAGAACTAACAAGAGACAGAGCTGAAATATCAACAACCGCAACAGGAGACCAAATTTTCTCTTATGATGAAAATCTCTGCTTGGAGAGGTTTCAGATCTGCGTGATCAGTGTGAAATTGAAATTACTCCAAGTGATTTTGATGAGCCACTGTCTTCACAGACGAACTGTTTGATGTTAATGCAAGAAAGGAAACAGAGTGATATGAGAGCAAATGAAAGCTTTGGGAGGAGGGAGTAAGAATTTTTTTTTTT
>VZRQ01002785.1:45227-176660 GCA_013397975.1 Machaerirhynchus nigripectus | reverse complement strand
AAGAAAAAGAGAAGACTAGAGAGATGAGCAGGGTTGGGCAGATATACAGGATTTATTCTTTGCACAACAAAAGAAGAAATGAACAACAGCAGAAGATAATGTTCAACAGCACATCAAAAGCTGAACTATGTACGCATCAACTGAATCCTTCATTTTGAATTACCGAGTATTATATTAAAATGAAAGGGATCTCATGCACTTTCTGTAACTTACAATAATAAAGTTCCTGCCTTTAGTGGGGATGAGATCTTTTAATCTTATGAGGCATTCATGCTGACAAACAAGCCAACCCATTTACATCAGCCAGCTCATTCATCTCCTTATTAATTTGCGTCACCAGCAGCTCTGACTGAAATTGAGCCATTCTGGGATCAGGAGCTGGTGTTGGGCAAGGTGACGTATGGTCCTGCTTTCCTCCTGCTGGGGATAGTAACATTTATTGAGCTGCACTTAACTCTTCTCTCTCTTCCATGACTTTTCACTGGGGTTCTTGACAGTTTAGTGCACAACTTGGTGTATTTGGTGCATAGGGAAATGTCTCACCCTCTGAATGTAGCTTCAAGTATGAGTGAGGGCTTTCTTTTTTAGGATCAGAATTGAACTTTCCTAAGACTGAAGTTTTTCAGTTTCCAGAGCTATTATTTACCAGCTTAGCACACAGAGCTGTCTCTAGTCTTTACAGTGTAAGGTCACGGAGTATTGGGAATGTGCAATAAATCTGGTGGGTTTGTATCATTTTCATCTCAATTTGACAAAAGGATACATATTTTTTAAGGTAGTGCTGCCTACTGGTTTGTAAAAGTACAAAAGACCTTTAAATGCCACTAGTCAAACCATGGGGACATTGAGTGGAAGTGGTTTTAAACATTTCCCAGGGGCCAGGCACAGATTTTCTGCCCAGCAAGCAGAGCTGCAGCCAAATTGGACACTTGAGGAGTTCAAAAACTTGGTCCTTGCTTAATCCTTGCTTGGGAGGGTAGGAAGCTGTGCCAGCTACTACTTGGCCTGCCTTAGTTCTTACATGCTCACTCAGGTTGGATGAGCTCCACCAGCTGATACATTGGCAAGATGGAATCAACAGTTCATGTGGTAGTTTTTGGTTTTTTGGTTTTTTTTAAGTGATTTTTATATGGTCCAGCCTCTGTAAAATAAAAAATAAAAACCACCTTCTACTGCTGACATAGATACCAGCAGTATCTGAGTTCGTGAAAGTAGGAATTTCACAGCTGTTTGTTTTGGAAAATGGGTGGCCAGGAATATCTGAACGTGTTCTTGCTTGCCAGAAGATCCCTGGTTCTGATTCATAAGGCTGTGGCTCTTGAATGACACGTGCTAAAGCAGTTTGTCTTCAGCACTGCTTGCACTTTGTATAAAATATTTTATATTTGTAAATTAATGATGTTTTCTTCTACTTTAAAGACAATTTAAAGTTTGGTTTGTTTTGGGTTTGCTTTGGATTTTTTTTTTCTGCTGTGTTTTTTTATCTTCTTTGGCCAGAAAGAAATACAAATGGTAAGTTCTACATCCCAGATAAGCAGGACAGCAGAGTTTGTGCCATGCAGTTTATGCCGTGGTTGGTCTGGGTGACCTAAATTTCAGGATGAACAGAATTTAGGTCTGTGCCTGTATCTTTATAGTTACAGCACACAGTGATATTGCCTGTTACGTTGTTTTCTATTTGCAATAGCAAAGGACCTGAATTGTCAACAGGTTTGGGTGCCTGAAGGTGGAAATAAGGATCTAGAAAGATGACCAAAAGCAGGTAGATGTCCATGTTTGTTGGGTACTTAAATACTACTCCTTATATCCTACAGCAAGATACTTCTGAAAAATCTCTTCAGCTGTGCCCCATTAGACAGACACCTGCAAAACTCTGGTCAAAACGCCTTTGTTTCAATAAAAAATCACAGGAATCTTATGGTACTGTACAATGGGAAGTATGAATTGATGGAGAGCTCTGGGAAGTAGGATGTGACAGGATTGATTTTCGGATGTCCTCAGCACACTCAGCTTTCCTCCTCTTGGAAGAAGCCACGGTTGCTCTTTGATTTGTATTCCCCTTACCAATTTGGTGAAGGAATTCATGCCATGGGTTATGAATACTTTCCCCCAGTAATGTCTGGGGGATATATAATGCTTTCCCACCATGATCATTTCCAAGTTTTCTCTGGTGCCAGGGTCTCTTCAAAGTACATTTCACATCTGAAAGAAATTCAGTAGAGTATAAACCAAAGGGAATACGTGTCCCTTGAAAAGACTGAGCATTTATAATCTAGATCATCTTTGTCCTGTGGCTGAATAATCTAATTATAGTTCTCATGGGTTTTTAAATTTTGTTTTTTAAATAAGTAGAATTAATTTTAAAGAAAAAAACCCTTTTCTTCTTTAAAAATTAGTTATGTTTATATGGTTTCTTTTATTCTAACGGGTGCCATAATGTTTAATAAGTTGACTGTGTACAGAAGTCACTGGTATAAGGTTTCAGTTTAAACTGAAAGAGGGTAGATGGGGGAGAAATCTTTACTGTGAGGGCAGTGAGGCCCTGGCACAGGCTGCCCAGAGAAGCTGTGGCTGCCCAATCCCTGGAAGTGTCCAAGGCCAGGCTGGATGGGGCTTGGAGCACCCTGGGATAGTGGAAGGTGTCCCTACCCATGACAGAGGTTGGAATGAGATGAGCTTTTGGGTCCCTTCCAACCCCAGCCATTCTGTGACTCCATGATTATTCCATGATGCAGAGCTGTGGGCTGAAGCATCCAAATGTTAAGACTGGAAGCCATCCTGTGCATGTATAGGGAGTTTAATGTGCTTTTTTTCTCTTTTGCTACATATGCCAAGAGAACCAGCAGCCAACTGATCTTCCTGAAGTATTTTGCTGTAAAGCAAGAAGTATCTGAATGTGTAAGCCTCTCTTCAAAAAACGTCTTTGAATCAAGACTCACCTGTTCAGTGTGCAGTAACTTTCAGGGTTACATTATCTCCAGGATAATACTCATAAATACTGGTGGATTTTAGAATGAGGCTGAATTGCACATGCTGAATCAATCCTTGGTTTCTACCTAGGGGTTCCTGCAGTCTAGTGGAACCAAGATGTTACTGAAAGAAATTACTGGATCAGGACACACTGAATCAGTGACTGGTTTTTTGCCCAGGGTGAATCAAATAACCCTTCTGTAGGCTGCAATATCACAGCACTTGGAAAAAATGATGCATTACACTTGGCATTCTCTTAGATGTACTCACAGGGCCACCTAGCTTAACTTGTGAGTGGCAGGGACAGCCTGGGACAATTTGGCTGCGTGCACCTTATCAGCCTCTGTGGGACAATTATCTTCATCGGAAGAGAATCCTGTTGCTAAAAGCCCAGTCCAAATCACTTTGAAAAAACTGGAAAAGCTGCCATAGGTTTTTGGATCAAACCCCATAGTACAAGCTGGATGTAAGAAAAGCTGCTAAATTCAGATGGAATGCTTTTCATCCAGATGAAAGATAAGCTCTTCCTCAAGCTGTGAACTCCCAAGGGGAGAAAAATGAATAGAAGAGTTGTTCAAACACAACAGGCTGGGCCGTGCCTGACCCTGTGTGAGTGCTGGGGGAGTGGGAGATGAGGGCAAACAGGCTTTCCAAGCTCCCCCAGGAGAGCCTACTCCAGACTAGACACAGTTGTGGTCCTCTAGATCAGGGAGACCAAGAATTGGCACAGAGCATAATGTCTGGAGCAGGGAAGGGATGTCAGGATGCAGAGTCGCTTACCCCCACTGGCAGATTATGAATCCCTTAAAGTGGGGCAGCTGCTGCCACACACTGTGTGGGATGCTGGCATCAATAAATCAGCTCAAATTAGCACGTGCTTGGAGTTGCACATAAACTGATTTGCCTGAGATTGGTTTCTGTACTCCCAGGAAGCCTGGCTGGGATGGTGCAGGTTGCAACTGTGCCTTCTGCACAGGGGTAGCCCTGGAGAGAGATCAAGCAGCTGGATGGGAAGGAAAACAACTGATAAAAGCTCCACAACGCATTTTAAAAAATATACAGTCTTAGATGGTCTACCAGTATGTGTGTGCAGCTGCTCTGTGAGGATGTACTGCCTTCTCCAGTGTGGAACAAAAAGGTCCAATCAAATGGCCTCAAAGTACTAGGAGGACAATGTACAGTTCAGAGGTACTTGAGAGGACGAGGGGGAAGGGCTTGAAGCTGAAGGAGGGTAGATTTAGATTGGATATTGGGAAGAAATTCTTCCCTGTGAGGGTGAGGAGGCCCTGGCACAGGCTGCCCAGAGAAGCTGTGGCTGCCCCATCCCTGGAAGTGCCCAAGGCCAGGCTGGATCAGGCTTGGAGCACCCTGGGCTAGTGGAAGGTGTCCCTGCCCGTGGCAGGGGGTTGGAACGAGATGATCTTTAGGGTACCTTCCAACCCAGACCATTCTGTGACTCCATATATCCACCACAGCAGCAAATCCCAGCTTGTCAGACTGGGAAATGTGCTTCCTGCTTCTGCACCTCTGTCCTGGTGTATGGGAATGAGCTGTGGATGTTTAATTGATCTGAAGGACCAGAATGAGGCTCTCAAACTTAGAATTGTACTTGTAGCAAGGGGTCAGTCGGCACCATTAATACATTGTTATGGTTTTGGGGCGAATAAGGCCAGAGGGGTGGTCAGTGAACCTCACTGAGGGCGTCGATGCAAACTCAAGCAAAGCTTTTGGTGCCACTGGCAGCTCATGGGCTCTTTAGCAAAGATAGTTTTTCTCTGTCCGTTTGCTGTATTTTTCCTTCAGACTTTTGACCTCTATAATCAACAAGAAAAGGCCATCAATTCTGCCTTTTACTGAGAGAACTTTTCCCTTTGCCACTGAGAGGGAGAAGTCAATGGGCCATTTTTTCCCGAGCTGGCACAGCTCCACTAACCAATATTTTTTCAGAGAATTCGGGATCTGTGATGATTGATTCATCCACTTAATGACAAAGCAGGCAAGTGCTGTGTAGACAATGGCAGTAAAAGCTTCCGTGTACTTCAGGAATGATCTGGAAGGACCATGATGAGAAAGTCATTATTTCTTTCTCCTGCTGAACCTGCTGCTCAGTGTCAGCTGATTATGCAGCTCCTACGTGGAGATGTGCAAAAAACCCAAACTGTTTCAGTTTGGTTTCAGCTGACCCCCTCCAAAAATCTGCTCGTGTGTAGCTTCTTTTAAACTGATTCAGGCTGATTGTGGGTGTAGTGGAAAGGAATATCATTTCACCATGCAAAGCTGAAGAAGTTTGCTCTGAGTATGTCAAACCAAAATGTTTTGGCCTTTCTGATGTGTACAGTTTCTTTCTTACTGAAATTGTTTGAGAAATGTGATGTATCTTTTTCACACCTCTGGGGTTGAACATAGTCAGAATTTTTTTAAGATCATGCCATTGAACCCAAAACTTACTTAAGATAAATCATTTAAAGTCATTAGAAAAATTTCAATGAGCTTAAATGAGCTTAAACCTGTTTCCTAAGATGAATCTTGTTACCAATGGACCCACTCCTTTCTCTGCCTAAGGTGTAGTGTTCTGAAGTATTTGCACATTCTGTCAGGGCCTCTCTCTTTTTTCCCTTGAGCCAGGGTTCAGTCAGAAACCTCAGCCATTTGTCTTCAGCCCTAACTTGCAAATGCAAGGAATAAAGCTTAAATACTGCAAAATTCGTTCTGACTCCAGCACGGCCACATTTTCTCTCTGAAATGTTGGATCTTTATACAAGCAGAAGAATCAGTGACATTTTGCTGTGTCACTAAATCCACACAAGCAGAAGTAACTTTTGCCAAAGTGAAGAATAGGAAGTTGTTACACACAGTTAAGCTTTAAGGGTTATGCCAGAACAATTCTTTGAGTCTTTCTAAATCCAGCTGAAGATGGCATCAAATTTATCTTCCTAGGCCTTATGCAGGAGGAGAAGACTAAAATACCCAATCTGTCTCTGAACCAAGTCTCTATTTAGCAACCAATATTCTGTCTATCTATACAAGGTATTTTATACACATATTTATATGTATATTTTCATCAAAGTTGCAATTTTGTGAGTTATTTAACCATGCATAGATTGATTATGTATCACAGGCTATTGAAAAAATGACTCAGCATACATACTTAATTTCCTACATAAGAATTAATAACTATACACATAGATTAGCTATTTTAAAACAAACTATTGTGGCATCGTCACATCTCCTGGAAGAATTTAGGTTGCAGTAATATAGTTTGGTAACAGGAAGATTGTATTTGCTGCTGCTTATTATCTGTTGTCCCAGATAAATACTACTTTAAAGGTGGTTTATTTGTCATTCCCCTTCAGAATATTCTGTCAGAAAAGCGTTGAAGTTATTTGAGGAACTCTCTTTATGTGCTGTACGCCCAATATTTTTGCAAAAAATAGCAAAATTTGGATTAGCTGTATTTCAGAATTTCCTCTTATAGCTCTTGTTTTCCCAGTTATTGCAGTGTTTGTGTGATTTTTGCTGTATCTTTAGAAAAAAAACCCTTATATGTTTACTTATACTTAGCTCTCGACATGCATTCATTATGTTCACAGTGAATATCATTTTTCTGTGTGGGAATGGCATAAAGTCGAAGTAGAACAAGTGAAGTGAAGCCTTGGAAGATGAACACAGCCCACTGGGTGTTTCTCTCGTGACACCAGTTGGTTCTCCCTCCCCTTCCTGCCCCCTCTCTCACCTTCCCCTCCTCTCTGTCCCTTTGAGCCCGGCCCTGTGGACAGTTCCCTGCACTCAGGGTCCCTTGGAAGGGTGACTGCAGGTGTACCTTCCTCACCCGCAGACCCTTAGGGAATCGAGGTTTTTATGGATGGTGCAAGAGGCGTGGCTGCTCTTCAGCTCTGCGCGAGGCTTAGAGGGTTGTGAGCGGTGTCAGGTGCTGAAATGATCCACCAGCCCTGCTGCTGAGGGTGCAGAGAGATGCTCTTTAAACCCTTAAAAACAATCGCCTGAATGTGTGTTCTCAGATCACTGCAGAGCAAATTTGGAAATACAGCATGTGAGAGAGACAGATTCCTCCTTCTGCTGTCCATTTTCCAGGGAAGTCAGGCTGTGACAGCATCCCCTCACGCTGCTCTGATCCACACAGAGGGTCTGGGCTATCTGTGCCAGCTGCAATTTGTGCTGGGAGTTGCCCTTTGCAGGTACCTGCCTTTCCTGCTGCCTGCATGGGGAGATAGCCTGGAGGGATAACAGACAGTGTTTGCCTCATCCCTGCACGTGCTCGAGGCCAGGTGGGACGGAGGCAGGAGCAGCTTGGTCCAGCGGGTGGCAAACTGTCCACGGCAAGGGGAAGGAGCCAGATGATCTTTAAGGTCTCTTCCAGCCCAAAGCATTTTATGACTCTAGTATGTTTGTTTTAGCAAATCCACAAGAATTTATTAGGAACATGATTAGGTGGGGGTTTTTGTTGGTAAATTAATTTCATTTGGTTTGGCTTAATGAGCATTACAGATGGGCTAAAACTAAAGTAATTTTGAGTCCTGACTGAAACTGAGTAATTTTAAATAAGTTACTAAAAGGTTGTAAAAATCCCCAATTGGCATAAAATGTAAAATAAATTAATATTAATAATTAACAGTTAATTTTAAGAGGAAGCCTAACATATGGAAAGTGGGAAAACAAAACTAATTTTAGTTACATGACCACAAAACAAATCAATCCTATACAGTCCCCAAGTGGTTTAGTCACACCACTAGAAAACAGTTTATTTACCTAGTCCAGATTCAGTGTCTTTATCTGTGGAGTTTCCTTCTCATTTATAACTGAGTGCTGCAGTTCTCAGAAGTCCAATTTCACGCCATCTCTACACAGAAATAGCTCCTAATGTCATATGCCTATTTCTGGAATAGATGCACTTTGACTTAGCAACTGTGTTTGTGTATCTTACAGTCATGTAATTTGCTAAGATGTATTAAGTTTGCATGTGAGACTCGGAAACTCTTGTTCTGTTCAGACAGTCAAGGATTCTGGCTGAGGTGGCAAAAAGGCCAGGTTTTGAACTATTTGTAAGGAAGTATTCAGGAGTTTTCCAAGTGGTTCTCTACGGTGCAAAAACCTCACTGGCAAGATCTGCAAGACTGTGTAGACAACGACAGTAAAATCTTCAGCGTACTTCAGGAATGATCTGGAAGGACCACGATGAGAAAGTCATTATTTCTTTCTCCATTTTAATGTCTTTCCCCTGCTGAGCCTGCTGAAATAGCCCCTCGTTATTTCTTACTGGGGGGTGGAGATCTCCCTCGCCAGGTGGTTTCGAATGGCCACACAATCTGGTGCTTCCCATCAAGGAGCTGGAGGTTGCACCTGGTTGTACATCCAGACCTCTCTTTTCCCGTGGCTCAGCTGGAATGCAAACCCAGCTCAGCCTCCTGATCAGAGACAGAGGTTGTGTGTGAGTGGTGCCTGTGCCCGAGCCATTCAAAAGTGTCACGTTCACTCCGTGGTTTGAAACAGACGTTTTCATAAAATATCACCCTTGGGATTGTTTTGTTGGACTTGACCCATCAGTTCCTGATGCAGACTTTCAAATAAATAAAACATAGCCTGCTATTACTTAATATCATTTCATACAATTGGTGAAAACTAATTTGATGATCTTGTAGAGGGATTTCTTATTTCCCAAAAGAGCCAACAGATGACATCTATCTAATTTGCCAGTTAAAATTCGTACATGCAGGTTCTGTGAGAAAAATGATTGGAGCTCACTTGACTATTGAATGAGATTCACATCAGTAAATATAATGACTGCATTAGTATTGCCTAAACTTTCAAACCGCAAAATGCATCTTGCCTCATTTTTTTTTGTAGAAGAATTACACAATAATTTTGTGAATAATGGACTCTTCGATTTAGCTGCTGTTGTAATAATTAAAATTGCACCCTTCTATTTAGATTACTTGAATAGAATAATAATTTCTCAACCCAAGATATAAGTACATCTTTCTTTTTTTAATCCCAACCTTCAGAAAACAAGATTAATTTACAATCATATGTGGGTTCTATACTTCTGTTCAGTCTTCACCTGGTTTAGCCCACAAAGCTAAAATACAGGCACTTGAATACATCTGACTGAAATTCAAGGACTGTATTATTTAAATTGCTCTTTATGGAAGACACCTTTCCATTAGACTATTCATTGGAAAGCAGGAATTTTCATCAGTCTGCAACTGAAGTTTCATTTCCTTCAGCATCTTGTGCTTGTTGCTGGCTGGCAGATAATGCAGAATATTGTACAGTAGGCAGTTATTTTATGCATGGCATCAAGGAAAGCTCCTTAGGAAATATGGAGGATTTATAAATATATTCCCTAATACTTATCTATTCACTATTTAAAGCTCTTAAGTCTAAAGACTTAAATATTTGCTCTATCTTCCTAAATGCACTTTGATCTGCTCATGACTCTCGATACCTAATTGCTGTGCTGGTCCTACATCCAATATTCCAGCAGCAAGTGGGGTCTGTGGAATATCTGCTCACTGCAGACTTCAAGAGAGACACTCCCCTGTGTCCCCAGCCTGAAGGAGAAGGGTTTTCTTGGTAATCCTTTTGCTTCATCCATGTTTCTGTGCAGCGTCTAAGCAGGCCAAAATACAGAAATGACACACATATGTCTTGTCTCCTCCACTTTGGGAAATTTCCTTCCTTTTTTCTCTACCCATGAGTGCTCTTGTTCTCTGCCAAACAGCAGAACTGATACTTCACCTCCACAAGTGCAAACCAAGAAGAGGATCTCTGCCAAGCCCAATCCATTATAAAACTTCAGCAGATCTGACACATATGGGTTGATGAATCTTCTGATGTCTCCTACTCTCTCTTCTCACAACAGCAACAGGAGGAGATGATTGTCTCAACCTCCCCAGTTTCAGCTCACACAACTGTGAGCCTGCTCTAAAATACTGTGGTGGTTAAACTGATATTATACAGAGATTTATTTGGGAATTTTAAGTGTGTGAAGTAGCTAAAAGAACACCTAGAAGGTCTCAGCAGAGCAAGTAACCTGAATAACCCCCTGTTCTGTGCTTTGGACACAGCTGTGGCCACCACACCAAACCCTAAATGGGAGCACTATTTTGTTATTTGTAACAGAGCTGTGAACAGATTTTATAGAAGGACAAAACACCATTGCAGATGGCAGGAGTGCCCAGCACCTGGTGACAGTCATAGGCATCCTGCTGGACTATAAAAGTATAGACCTACCTTGAGAAAATGCTTCTTTGTGCATCAGTAATCTCAGTGCCTCTCTAGGTATAATTCAGAGCTAAGTAATAAAAAAGCTGCAGGGTACATTAATATTCTATGATGCCAGAGAGTTCTTTTCCACATTAACGTATATTATATTTCTGCATATATGTTTGCACAGTTAAATAACTTACAATGGCACATTAGAGCAGAAAGAAAATTAAATATGTTGTTATCCTTCACTTCACTATATGAAAAACTGCATGAAAAAAAAATCATAATAGCTGAGATATTAAATATTCTTATGAAGTTCTCCACACCTGGTCATCTGTTTTATGAAAGACATGAAATCTAGTGTGTACAGTATCCAAACATCTGTAGCACATTAAAAGCAACACCCACAGTAGTGCATAATCAGTTAGTACTTTCTGAAAAAGTTCTTGTCTAGCAGTTTGTACTGGAGGCACAATCTTGTGTTTGCAACAGTAGGACTGTGTCAATTTTTGACCTTACTGCAGATTTAGAGTATGATGTCAGATTCTTCCTTCTGTGTCCCAATCCTCCCTATAAAATGGGAATAACAAAGTTACTCTGTCTCCAATGGGTTTTCTAAAATGCAATCATAGAATATCTGTACGACGTCAGGATGGCACAAACACATTCTCTTTATTCACCTGCTTCTTTACAATTTTTAATCAGTGGAAACTGCACTCAGTTTCCATGTAATTTTTGAAATTTTTGTCCTTTTTGAGAAGTTTTGAGCCCCAAGCCTTTGCAGTACCACCACATATTTCTATAGGATTTGAAGAAAATAAATAGGCTTAGCCTGGATTTCACTCTAACTTGGCACAGTAAAAGAAATAAAAATATTTTTATATAATCATGGCCAGTCTGAAAAAAAAGGAAAAAAACCCCAGGATCTTACTTCAAACATTTATTTCTGTCCTAATTAATGTGTGAAATTGCATGCTGAATTTCTTTTCTGAACTGACTGAACAAGCCTGAAGACTTTTCTTCTAGGACTGTTCTTACTTTCAAACCAGATGCACCCCTTTTATGGCTTGTGTATTTTGTTATGTTGTGTTGTAATTGCCATTAAAAACATGGCAATTATGGGGCAATGGTGCTGAATTTTGTGCAAACCCAGAGACACCCACAAAACTTGCACTGAGGAACTTTCACCTAAACAAGAGAGATGGGCAGTGTGTGAATAGAAAAGGGCTGGTCGTGGTAAAGAGCAAAGGCTGAAGGTGCAAAAATGGAAATTTTGGCAGAGGAATCACTTCAAGGAAAAGGAAAAACATGAACTGAGCAGGATTCCCCAGGGAGTCTAAGACAGACGTGGGGCGGCCTCAATGAAAAAGGACTGAGAACATGGGAGAAAGAAAAGCCAGCCAACACTGCTTTTACATTACATTAACATTCCTTTACCACTCTGTAAAAGAATCAAATATTTACCTCCTTTTATGCTAATTTTCCTACCAGGTGCAAGCTCTTTTTCCTCTTCCTCTTGATTTTTTTTTTCACCTGTGACCATGCAGGGAGAAAAGGTGCCATAGAGGCTCTACTGCCAGAGAAAGGGCACATGATCCGTACAGTTTGGGCTAAAAGAACCCAAAGACAGGATTTTACTCTGTATTTCTCTCCTCCTACTTAAACCATATCTATTTCACTTGGTCCTGCTTCCCAGACTCCCCTCAGATTTTATTACTCTGCTGGCATTATTACTAAAAATGGCAAGCACTTTGAGACAATATTGAGGATCTCATCAGCTGTTTCTGCTTCAGTTGCTGAATTCCACCAGGTTTTTTGCACAGACACTGCCTGCCTGCCTTAGCTGAGTGCAGCACGTGAAGAGAAGTGTTAAAGTAGGTGGAATTGCCCTTTATATCCCAGTGAAGTTGGCAGATCTGCTGGAAGTTGACATGGTGGTAAACCAAAGAGTAGTGTTGAATAATCCCCAGGAAGTTACTGGAAAGTTCTAGAAAGAAAAATAGGAATTTAAGTAGGAAAAAGTCAGGTTTTCCTCCTTGTTATTACTCTATTTTCAGTGTGGCACCATCATAATTTTTTAAAAACCCACTAGTGTGCCTAGGATGCAGGCTCTCAAGAACATGATTATTTGGCTATCGTTGTTGCTATAAATAACAAATTCATAAGTTGGTGATAGTTAATCTCTTGCTGTTTCTGAGGGTTTGTTTCATGATTTGGACTCAGTGGGGCTAATTTGATGTGGTTTGCTGCTTCCCGAATGGCTGCAGTTGCAGGGCACCGAGACCCAGCTACCTGCAAAGTGTTTCCTAGCTGGAAGGAGTCAGCACAGACTGGAGCTTGCTTTGAACAGGGGCTGTTGGGTTTGTGACTCCGGCCCTTGGCTGGAGGCCGTTCCTAGACAGAGTCTGATAAAGTCCCTGAATTATTTGGTGTAATACCAGCGGGTTTATTTCAGCTGTGATGTCAGGCAAGACAAAGTTCCTAAAGCCCCTAAAATTCCACCCAGAGAATCCAGGCTTTAGGCAAAAACTCATACCCTGAAACCTCTTTTTACCTTAAAAGCTGAGCTGGTACAAAATCCCATCCTAATTTAGAGTCGTCTAAACCTGACTGGGGAACAGACTGCTGTGAAACTGCTGTAGTTAAATGCCTGGTGAATTAAACTTCTTCTGTCTGCATCAGACTCACTAATATTGTTTCCTGACTCTCCCTGTTGTAAATCTGTCTGCTCAGTTGTTTATAACTTTACAAGAGTCAGTCTGGTTTTGAGCTGAAGCTTTATAGTCTTGCTGACTTCTCTGAGCTGGATTTTTTTTGTGATAGGTTGTTGGAGAAGGAAGGGCAGCCACAGAAGTGTCTGGCTTTCCCCCCTACATTAAATACAAATGTAGACATGCTAATTTAGGGAAAACTGTCTCGTGAAAGCACCTTGGTAGGATTATAGCTTGAGGTTTGGAGATCAGTGGATTAGGATGAGCATCCTGATAATGAGAAAGCAGGTGAGAAAAAGAAAATATCTGGGACTGATTGATCCTAAAGTGCTGGTTCAGTCCCAAGACTGTCAGTTCTGTGATACTCAAAGAAAAACTGTATCTCATCTGCAAAAATACCAAACTAAAGATGGAAAGAGCTTTTCTTTGAAGAGAAAAATGCAAATATGCCTAAAGTATTATAAAAATGTGTTTTGAAAGGGGAGGTCCAGAAACAGCAGTCTTAATCACCCTCTACCTCTGTTCCCCTTCAACAAAATAAGGACAATGCTGTTTTTCATAAAATCTCAGAATGAGTGAGGTTGAAAGGCACCTCTGGAGATCATCTGGTCCAACCACCTGCTCAAGAAGGGCCACCTTAAAACATTTGTCCAGGACCATGTCCAGATGGATTTAATTTTCCACAGCAATATTTTGAAAATTAATTAATGTTTTTGAAGTATTTGGTTACTATAGTAATAAGCACTGAAGAATTCAGGAGGAGATTGAGCACTCTCCTCTCTGTGGAAAGGAACAGAGGAGAATTAATATGAAATTATATAATTGGAAAATATATATGATAATGCACACTGGAGTCCACTGTCTGATTTCTATGCTCTTGTTTCTGTAACCTTGGTAATTCTCTAGTGCAGTTTATATGTTTTTGTTTTATTAATGCTCTAGTGGTCAAACTGGCTAGTCCTGACTATAAAATATTTTCTTTATTATTTTAGTGCTTAAGTTGTCTAATATTAAGGCTTTGTGAGAACTTGTGAGTGCTTATGCATGAATAGCAGGAAATAATGTGCTCCTTTCCCTGACATCTTATTTGTTATGTGTGTAGCAAAATTGTTGGTCAAGTGAATCAATAAACACTGAATACCTCTGCCGTTGCGTGAAGAACATGAATCTCATAACCACTCCTGCTGTATTAGCTGAGATTTCAGCCAGTTAGACTCATTCCCTTTCTCTTTAGTCTGGCAGCATTTCTGTCAAAGCAGGTGAACTTTGCCCTCAGTATGAGACTGGAAAGTGTTTAATTAGGGCCAAAACGAATGCTGTACCCTACTTCTCCTCAGTTTCCATAGCTTCCGTTCATTCAGTGCAAAAAAAAATAGTCCTCTCTCCTATTTTAGCAGTGTTCTGTGAATGAACAGAAGGGAAGTAATAACACTTCCTAATCCCTCTTCATGTTAAAATGAGGAGTATAAAGCCTGGACTTCTAGCACCTTGCCCTCTCTGATTTTGTTCTTGCTTGCTGCTTCTTGCCATATTTCTCGATTTCCAAGCAAAGGTTTTTGCATCCCCACCTGCACTTTATCTGTTTAGGAAACACTGATCTGAATTCTGCTCTCTGAATCCTTACTCAGCTACAGTAGTTGTCTAACTCTAAAGAGATTTATTTTGTTGATTTTATCTTGCATCAGACGTGTTTTGGGGTTGGTATGTTGTATTGGTAGACTTGCTTTAACATTTTGAAATGCAATGCAAGAGTTAAACCAAGTAGGACTGTATCCATCTCCATTTTGTCACACGTTTGTTCCATTTGTCTGCCCTTGCAGTGGTCTTTGCTGGAATACCTTGACGGATCAGGCAGGTGGGATGGAAGAAAAGAAAGAATTTCTCTTGAAATGTGGTTTTTTTTGTGTCTCTTAAGGAACTGAGAGGCAAAGGCATAAGGCAGTCACTGGCATATGAGGAGTGACACTTTAATGCGTGACACAGTTCTCTCCTGGCTGGGATTGTCAGTTTTTTATAGACCCAGAGTATCACCAGGTTGCACTTCAGGTTCCAGTCTCAGCCGTCACATCAGGGCAAGGTACAAGACCCTATTAGGAGGATGATACTTTTCCTTCCTTTTTAACCAACAGTGTAAGAGGGTGTTGGCCAGTGCAGGGGCATGGTCACTTGATGGGACCCCAAAATGAAGCAGAAAATTGAGCAGGTTTTGGTCAGTCTGCAGGGTTTTTTGCTGGGCACTAAGTCAATCAAAACAGGAATCTCAAGGTCACATTTTCTTTATGCAGCTCTCCAGTGTGTAAGGACCAGAATAATAAATCTCTCTGAGATTCTGAAAACTGAGGTTCTGGCTTCCATTCAGCAGCCATCCATCTCGGAGATGTACAGTTCACATCACCTCCACATCTGAATGTCTCGCATCCTTAATGTATTGATCCTCCCAGAAATCCTCAGAGGCAGAAGAAAGCCATTTCACCTATTTTAGAAATAGGGAATTAAGACACAGGACATAAAACCTGAAGGTCATAGAGAAAGTCTGTTGAGGTGCAGAGAAGTCAATCTGTCTTAAAAGTTGTAAGGCCAAGCCCAACCCATCCTCCATTTATCCTAAAGGAACTTAAAACTTCTCTTATGGCAGAGACTCAGTTGTGCTTTTAAACACTTTCTATTAAAAAAAAAAAAAAGTGATTTTAACTTCTAAATCATCACACCTTTTTCTTTTTCTAGCAGCTGTATAAATATATTCTTGTTTTCTCTGTTTCAAAAGCAGACCTGAAAAATCTTTCATCTTCTTTGAAGGCTTTTGGGTTTCTTGTGTGTATATTATTTCAGAGCTCCTTCACAAATTATCTTTCACTGATATAGTTTAACTGCTTGCCATTTCCAAGGCAGACAAAATCTTGATCACATACCATGCAATCAAAATATTTTTCTTTTAATTTGGTAATCTGTCTTGAGACTGTATTTAGTCAAAATAGCATGTAACAGTTTTTACATCGTTCTAATCTCCTCTTCATTACACCCCATTATTTGGACACCCACGTAAATTACTATCAATTTGTTATAGTCTTAGTAGTTATAGAGATAAGCCAGTCAGCTGTGTTTAGCTGAGAAGGTTTAAAATTAAGTTCTTCGTGTGAGTTGAAGATTGTATGGAACTACCATGAGTCTTGTTTTACAAGACAGACCAACCATCCTGGGGATGGAAGCTCCTGTCCTTGGGGGTCTTGGTTTGATAATAATTGTCCCTTAATTTAGGCATGAAGTTAGAGGAATTTAAAACTAATCAGGAATAACTAAGGAAGACTGAGATTTTCTTCAGACTATTATTTTTGCTCAGATTCCAGTGAGACCAGGGGGTCTTTAGGTGGACAACTGATCAGAAAGATCAAAGCCAAATGCAGGAGTTGCTGTGGGGTCTGGGAGTCAACTGAGAGACTCGTTTGCACATGAGACCAGGGGAGAGGGAGGATCAAGGGACAGTTTCTGAATAAACCATTTAAGCCCTGCTGCAGGGGAGATCTGTGCGTGTGTATGATCAACAGTCCAAATCCTGTCTGATTATCTACAAATTTTACATTATTTTCTTAACTTGGAATCTACTTGCTCATCGCTTCCCCTCTGGCAGTGCCTTTGAATTTGGCCATTTTATATGATTCTCCATTCTTCAGAAAGCCATCTATAATAGGCATATCAGTGAAGTTATTCATGCCAAGCATTTCTCTCTGTCCTAAATCACAGGTTCCTAAATTATAAGCATATTCGTCTATATTAGATTAGAGGGGAAGTATTCAGTCTGAACACCTTTACCTTCCAATCCTCGCTCAAAAAGCATTGCTATTCTGGAATATACTCAAGGCTGGCTAACTTCAGTGGGACTGCTGCCGGATTAAAAGCAAACAAATAATGCGCCTTATTGAGTTAGGGCCATCATCTGGTTTCCCACTAATGCAATTCCACCCAGTTAAACTCATTTCTGACAACTGAAGGGAGAGAAGGATCAGTGTCAAGGTCCCACATTGCTCTCCACAGTCGGTGATTTATGGGGGAATGCGAATACTGACAAGAAATCACCCAGTGTCGTCAAATTCTTTTGAGATCATGGTCTGGAAGTGACATGGGAGCTCCCTTGGGTGAGAAATGTGTAGGGCTTATGGAATTAAACCTGGTGATGGTGGCAAAGCTTATTCATGAGCAGACTTGCGTTGTTCGGGCTAACCCCAAACTGCACTAGGCTGCCCTGAGAAAGATGGAGTCAGGCTGTGGGATTTTCCAGTCGTGTTTTCAAAATGACTTGTGATACGGAGTAAATGCAGGGAGGTTTGGTTGTTTGGTTTTTTTGGTGGATTTTTTTCTTTTTTTTTTTTTTTTATGGAAAGAAACTAAAGCTGAGTTCTCTTCATCCTGCATCTTTGCAGACAAGGTTTTGAAAGGAGTGCCAGGAGACAAAAAAGTAACCACAAAACAGGACAGTAAGTTTCTTTCATATATGGAAGGGAGAGCTGGAAGAGCTAAGGAGCATTTCTGAAGTAAATTTACATTGGTAGAAGGGAAACAATTGAAAGGTAACAAACTTTGGAGGAAAGTTCAGTTACAGAAACAAAGATAGGTGGGTACCCTGTAGATAAGAACATGATACCATAAAAGAAATTCACTAGTGGCAATACACTTGCCTCAATATAAAATAAAATAATAAAATATTTAATTGATTTAGCTGTAGAGAGGGTGTTGCTAAGAAAAGGGCTGGCTACAGCCCAATAATTTCTACTGAGTCTTTGGTGTCATTATTTATCCAAATGCTCCTTCAAGAGGTTGCTTTTCTCTACCTCTTCCTTAATGAGGTTGAGAAGACTAAAATTTTCATGCAATTGGATGGGTTCTGTCCTGGTTTTGCTGGAAAGGTCAGCTAAATTTGATTGAGATCAAAGCAATGTGTGCAGGATGACTGGTAAAACGGGAGCTGAGATCTTAAGCTGACATTCCTTACATCGCATGAGTTCAAAGATGGCACAAGTCAAGACACTGATCGTGACGTGAATTACTGGGAAAAGAACTTGGGGAAAAAAATCCTCTTCCACTGCGATACAAGCCAAAAAACAAATTTGTGAATTTAGATTTTATCATTTCACAAATGCTATAAAATTCTTCTTTTTGTTCTTGCCCTGCTGGGTGTTTTCAAACCCCTCTAAGTTTGATATATTTCAGCAGAATTAACAAGAGAGAATTTTTTTTTCTTTTTTTTTTTTCCTTTTTTTCTTTCAAGATTATGTAGTGAATATATTTAACAAAGCTGACTAAATAAAAAAGGAAAAAAAATCACACCTAGTTTAAAAATATTTGTTTACCCTCCACACTCTTTCTGAAATTTGAAAGCCATGTGAAAGATCTAAAAGTAGCTGTAAACAACACAAGAAAGCAACTTTTATGAAAATTTCCCTGGTCCCTGCCAGTTGAAAAGAATGAATTCTAGCAGGGAAATTTCATTAGCACTTGAAAACCTTGAGTGGCTCTAAGATCCAGCATAACCCAGGTTCTTAGAGCTGTTAGAGGTCTCTCTCCTCCTGCTGCACTCCTGTTTAATGCATTCTTCTTATTTTCCCTCTTTTCTCAGATTAAATGGCACGGATTTACATGCTGGTATGCAAATAAAATTTCATGAGGTATTACATCAAACTTCTGCCAGATTCCAGTGGGGCTGTGAGATACAAAATAGAAAGATCTGAATCTCTCTCTGTCTTCATTAAAAGAACATAATTTGTCAACCATTATATATCTTTTATGAGTTCGATAATGTTTCACTAATGATCATTTAGAAAAATATAAGTTAATTACTTTAAGAGAGGAGAGACTGTAATCAGCATTTGTTGTGAGGGAGATCAATTCCAGACTTCACTGGGCTAATTCCTGTGCAAATCCAAAACAAAAAGAAGTTCCTTTTGCTTAATTTGATTATTAATTATAGGAATATATAAAATAAAATAAAACATAAGTTACCAAATGTTTGAATCTCGGAGGACAAGGTATTTTTTCGCTATCTCAGCCCAGAAGACTCCATCTTATTTTGGTTTATTTATATCCTTCCAATAAACCACAAGTAACAGTTGGTGTGAATTTGTCCTCTGGACCCTGGTCATTTTTGCAGTCTTTATTACAGTGGCTACAAAGTGTCACAGTGAAGGGAGGTATTGATGGGGACATAATAAGTTTTTAAAGAACTGTCATAGATGTTAGCAAGAGAGAGGCTCAAGACGGATGAGATGAGGACAAAAAGTCACCAAAGAAACTTCATAGAAAAGGAAAAAGAATTGCAAAATGTTAAGGTTTGATTTGCTCTAGAAATGGAGAAAAGTGGGTTAAGGATCACAGAATCATAGAATGGCCGGGGTTGGAAGGGGCCTGAAGGACAAACCAGTTCCAACCCCCAGCCATGGGCAGGGACACCTTCCACCAGCCCAGAGTGCTCCAAGCCCAGTCCAACCTGGCCTTGGGCACTTCCAGGGATGGGGCAGCCACAGCTTCTCTGGGCACCCTCTGCCAGGACCTCCCCACCCTCACAGGGAACAATTTCTTTTCCTAGTATCCAATCTAACTCTTTTCTCTTTCAGTTTGAATCCATTCCCCCTTGTCCTGTCACTCCATCCCTTGTAAATCGTCTCTCCCCATCTTTCCTGTGGGCTCCCTTCGGGTACTGGAAAGCCACAGTGAGGTCACCCCAAAGCCTTCTCTTCTCCAGACTGAACAACCCCAACTCTCTCAGTCTTTCCTCACAGCAGAGCTGCTCCATCGCCCTGATCCCCTTGGTGGGTTCCTCTGGACTCGCTTCAGTGAGGGGGGAGAGTTTTTGGGGACAGAGACATAAACAAATAAACCCTGACTGTGAGGAGGAGACAGGGAGTGAAGCTGCCCACAACACAGGAAACCAGGAGGACACTCCTCTGCTACAACTGCAGCACAGCCCTTTGTGAAATACATACTCACATCTCCGAGTAAGAACTCTGAATGTTTAATTAAGGCAGTAATTAAGGGATCATTGCCATCAGGAAAAGCCAACTGTCTGCCCTTTCCACAATCACTGGAAAATTTCTGACTTGGTTGCTCCTGAGGACCTGACATCCTTCAGTGTTTTGCTTTTTATTCTCCAATATGAACCTGTCACCCTGTGGGGAGAAGGCAGGAGAGATTGCACAAATTTGCCCAAAGGATGGAGAGCTGGTTTGTTTATTACAGCAGGTGTAGCCTGTTGCACAAAACTGCAGTATGTAACAACCACGTTATAGCCAGGAGAAAATAAGTACTGGGGCAGTCACCACGGACAAGCCTGTAAAAAAAAAAAAAATTAAAATGGCCCATTCTGTCCCCTGGTAGAAGAAGGGGAAGAGAAGGAGAGATGGTGAGTGTTATGTTGGGAAAGATCTATACAAGGAAAAAATGGAGAGAGGATGGTTTTTTTATTCAACTGCTAAATATGTGTAATTAAACTTTAATTTTTTTTAAAAATCGAACTTGTTGTTGAAATGAATTTTGATGTTTGCAGTTAAGCTGTAAATACTTTTCCCTATAATTTAGACTGTAGATGAGAGGTTGGACCTCTTAATTTTCAGAAAATGCTTTATTGTCAGGGAAAAAAATATGTGCGGTGAGGGGAAGGTCTAATTGCAGAGAAGTTTGAGTTCTTCTTTCACTCAGATGTCTTTGTACATGCTCAAGATACTTCTTCTAACTTGCTGTGTGTGCTTCCCTGAGGTTGCCTCTCTGTACAGGTGTTTCTGTGCAGACAGTAAATATAACATCAGGTTTCTGTTTAATGCTTTGTGTGGGACCATGACTTGAAGCAGGGAATGTGGTTTTTCAAGTGATGATTATTAGAGTGGGGTTTTTTTCTTGGTGCTTCCCACTTTGATTGCCCATACCGTTGCTGCCAGGAGTCCTTAATTCCCTGTAATCAGCCTTTGGAAAACACACAGGATGTGCACGTAGGTGTTCATGGTGCTCCCCTAAGTTTTGTTACCCCAGTACATGTGGGAACTTGCTGTTTGGATGCCCTCTCTGAAGGCAACAGCTTGTAAGGTCTTGAAGGTGTGGTTCCCCCCAAGGAACCATTTATGTTTCATTTTCCTAATGCCTGCTTGGCTCTAAAATCCAGTGAGGGCAATTACCTGAATTTCTGAGCTTGAACTCTTGAGTGGTAAGCTCACCATACAGTAAAGTCAAAAGGGACATCCCAGTGACCAGGATTAGTTTAGAAAAAGTGTATTTTGTGCCAAGAGTCATGGCAGATCTGAAAAGGGGAGTTGGTGGGGTGGATGGGGAAGCTGTAGCATCAGTATATCACTGTACTGCTTGTGACAGTCCCCAACTGTGAAGGCAGTAGGGAATGCAATACATCATGAATTGACTTTTGAATTTTCTCTGTGTCTCTTGTGTTATATTGCCTGACCCCCAAGACTGCTGATGTATGCTCTCCTGAGATGCTGCTTTCACCCCCAGTTGACCTCTTTTCACTGCACCTCATTTCATCTCAGTACATTTCACTGTAGTCACTCCATTTTGAATTTTTTTTTCTTTCAGTTGCATTTTATTGTATCATATCTCCTTTCCAGAGTGTTTGTTCCAGTTCGTTCTCTGATTTCAAATTCTTCCTTTCAGGAAAGGAAATGAAATCTTGCAATTTCAATGAGGATCAGCTGGGCATGGTTTGGTCCATTTCCGTGCATTTCATGTCATCATTCACTTTTCTTGATTTCAGAACTTGACTTCATTTCAGAATTTTCTCTTTTTCGTTTTTTTTGGCATTTTATTTCTTTAATGTCTTCTCCTGTCTCTTTGTTTATCTTTCTTCCCTGATTTTAGATTTCAATGTGAATAAGTTTGGTACATTTCGTTCCTTTTCACTCCAACTCTTTTCATCTCAGTCCATTTCGTTGTAGTCACTCCATTTCCAAATTTTCTTCTTTTGTTCGACTGCTTTTGATTTGATCATATCTCCTTCCCAGAGTGTTTGTTACATGCTCCCACGAGCATTTTAGAAATTGGGGAGTTGTTCAGATTTAATCAGATCTTGAAATTCAAGCAGAGAAATCTAGAAGCGTGTGTTAACTCTGCTACAGTCTATTCCGCCTAAACTTTCGTCTGAAGGTTGACAGGGAACAGCATAGGTGACAAAGAAAAATGTCGTATAAGGATCATCCAAATAGACTTAAATTTCAGTCTTGAAAACTAATTCTGCATGTTACCGTAGGTTCCAACTCAAATAGTAATGCTAAAA
This sequence comes from Machaerirhynchus nigripectus, assembly GCA_013397975.1. Classification (NCBI taxonomy): domain Eukaryota; kingdom Metazoa; phylum Chordata; class Aves; order Passeriformes; family Dicruridae; genus Machaerirhynchus; species Machaerirhynchus nigripectus. The sequence goes on along the minus strand of VZRQ01002785.1, from coordinate 154,490 downwards.
ACTAAATATAATAAAAAATAGCCAATATTTCATTTTCAGGAAAAAAATGAGGATGTATGTTTCCAGGAAGCTTTTAAGAGGAAAATAACCACTGTAGTAAGATAAAAAAAGAGTGGGATGTAAATGTAAAGGAGAAAAAGAAAGCCAGAAGTTGTCAGGGGTTTAAAAAACCCTTAAACGCAGGGAAGGTGGGAATGTCTGCAACAGTAAGATTTAAGAAGCCACAAATATCAGCGCTGCAAATTCAGTCCAGAAGCCAGAATCTCACTCTCTTAAATCTTCCACCTATACTTGTCATTAGTAGCAAGACTTGAAATGTTAATGAATATGCCCTGATACAGTAGCCCTGGGAATTGCTGCCATTACTGAATTAAAGGTGTAGAAAATGAAGCAGAGAGACTTGTGTCCCGTAACTTTATGCATCTACTCTAACCTTGTCATCCAGCTTCCATCCAGAGCTCCTGGTGAGACAGCAGCACTTGGCACAGGGCAATTCAATTTTCCTCTGCTGGCTTCCCAGAGCAGTTGAAAAGCTCGATTATCAGTTAGTTTTCAATGAATCCCACTTTAAGTGATGCTTTCAAGGACATGTAAACCTTTGATGGCTCTTTGGGGAATTGAATGCAAATTTGTTCCTTACGCAACTCAGGCAAGCACATCATATTTCATATTAGTGCCATAGATACCAGAAAATTCCTGCACCAACCTGAGAAAGCCACTGAGGGTTTGGATGGAAATGAGGTGGAGAGATGCAAAGCATCTGACTCTGTTTACACAGGCTCTCAAGAGCTTGTAGTTCACATGGTAAATGAATTTTACAAAATTAAAAAAAAAAAAGGCATTTTTAGTTCAATGAGGGCAAAAAAACCCCCCCAACATATTTATTTACATTAAATACATTTACAATAAATACTTGTTTTCATTCCAGTGACTAAACAAAAAAAAAAACCCCAAATTATTATTTTTCTCATTCCTTTCATTTGGTTCCACCAAATTAAATAAATAAAGAAATTGCTAGTCTTCTGCAACTGTAGATCTCTTTGAACAATATAAATATTTCTTGACATCTACAATCCTGCTAGTGACAGCTTTGTGTCCAGTTTATTATGGGACATAAATGCTTCAAACACTGACCTGATCTGGTCAGCATCAGGAGCTGTTTTCTGATACAGTCATCTCTCTGCTGGAAACCTTTGCTCTCTATCATAATTAATCAAAGATCTTAAAAGTCAGTGTAATTAAGAGAAGGGCATTTCTAATGGACCCAATCTGTCTGCACTACATCTAAATAAAACAACCAGTCAGTGGGATCATTTCTTTGGCACAAAGGAAGTCATCTGACCCTTTTTTTGTCTCTCTTGTCTCCAAAAATTTGTGTCCGTGTGCTCCTGCTATGCTAGACATTGTTTCTTCCTTTTTGGAGAGAAAATGAGATGCCAAGGTGCTGATTCACTAGGGGAAATGACCTTGCTGGAAAGATGAAATCTAAAAACTAACCACCCTGCCACTGGTGAGTGTCAAGAATAAAACCTGCTATTTGTGAACCTCTCAGGATAAGATGTACTTCAGCTGGAATGGATTTCTGCAGTGTTCCTCATGGAGAGAGGAAAAATCATTGTTCTGTTGTGATCATTTGTTTCTCCACTGCAGTAATTCGTTCTACAGCCAATCTTACATCCATAAAGTTAATGCAAGTGAAATTTCCTCTTGAAGTGTTCCTGAGGTGAGCTGGTAGGTGAATCTGTATGAGGATCCATAACACATATTTGACATCACGTCCTCCAGCTGGAGGCGTGTCAGCCATTAACCACATGATGATTTCGGCAGGATTTGGGGACTGAAGTGGGGCAAAATGAGATATAAAGGGAAAAGCTAATTGAATGAAAGCTAGTAATGAAAATTCATTGAATTTGGCAGGAAATATTGGCTAATATGAATGATTCAAGATGCTTTAAGCTGATCATATCCTAGAGTCATATAATGGCTGAGGTTGGAAGGGACCTTAAAGACCACCTTCCCCACAGTCAGGGACACCTTCCACCATCCCAGGTTGCTCCAAGCCCCATCCAACCTGGCCTTGGGCACTTCCAGGGATGTGGCAGCCACAGCTTCTCTGAGCAACCTGTGCCAGGGCCTCACTACTTTCAAAATAAATAATTTATTTCTAATATCCAATCTAAATCTCCCCTCTTTCAGTTTAAAGCCGTTCCCCCTAGTCCTACCTTGTGAGTTTTGTTTGTTCTTTAAAATTGGTTTCACTTGATTAACTTCCCTTGAGCTTGCTTTAAGTGGTTGGCTGTATCTTTGCTCCCTATCACCTGCTGGAAATATCCACATCCTTCTCTACTCCAGCCCAGCATCTCATACCAGACAACACGCTCTGTGTCCGGTGGGATGTCTGTGATCCCAAGCTGTCCATCAGGATGTGCTGTGCTGCAGGGTTGTGGCCTGTGACAGCCAGGCCTGACAGGGACTTGCTGGAGGATGCTGCACAACTTAGATCCCCTGTTTTCCCTGTTTTTCCTGTTTTCCCTGACAGGTGGCTCTCACCAAACCTGAGTTAGGTAGGGCTGATTCAGCCCAGGGAAATGACAGTGGACTCTGGAATTTTATGCTTCTCAGAACCCCTATTATTTAAGATATATGTTTAAATATGAGCTCTCACAGTAAAATGGAGGAAAACAGATCTATCCAAACTATTCTGAAGCCTGAATAGATTTGGAATATGTTTAAGATCTGTATCTCCTCTGCACTGGAGGTAATGCAATAATCTTCCTAAGCCCTCCTAAACTTTGATTTTTGGCTTCTTTACTTCTGCTGCTGATATTGTTTTTTTCCAACTGGCATAGCTGCACACACAGGAAAGCAGTTCAGTAATATCTTATTTCTATGTTTCATTATCTTATCAATGCACTCATACACAGACAGGAACTAAAAATATTTGAAATACAAAGTTACATTCTATGCTATAATGTGATCACAGAGCCAGTTTTTCAAAGAACAGTACAGGCCTATATTTTTAATGCCTTTGGCATTTATTTCCTTTGTGCTGTTGGTACAAGTCTGATAAAACTTCGTGGGATGTATTGCAGCTTTAAGATACTGCTGTGAAATGTTAGCCTCACTCAGAAACCCAAACAAATCCTCACACTTTGTTTATTTGCTCTGTATTGGCAACAATAATTAGCAGTAAATATTAATGTGGGTGCAGAGGTGTGTGAATCCATTAAACACAGCATCAGGGAAGCCTTTGTGCTGCTTAAAGCTCCAGAACGTGGCAATTGTCAGCTGCGCACACAGAGCCACAGGAAGATCACTCGTGGTGTGGATGAGACTTGTATGCTTTCTGACAGATGACGATAAATTGCTGATAGTTGTGTACCAGATTTCACAGAAATCCCTTCAGGAGCACAGGACCAGGCTGAAGCAGGAATAGGATACATTAAATCACAGTATGGTTCAATATTTAATTACTGAAGTTGGAATAACTGTGCTTTTTTTTTTTTTTATCTCTGCCCCCCCTTTTTTCCCCCTCCTTTTAAAATAAACCCAGTGATTAACTCTTCATTTAAAATTGAGTGTCTTGGATGCAGAATTTGTTGCCTGGGAGTTTCTGACTGAGAGCTTGAGGATGCAGTCTCAGTTATACAATTCTTTCTCAAATGCTGTTCCCTCTCCCTCTTCACACCCTCCACCCCTCCAAAAGAAACAAAACCACCACAGATGAACACAGATGAAAAAAACATCACGTGATAGCCTCAATATAGACATTGTGTGACCTGAAAAATATTATAGGAAGTTGCTGCTTTTTTACTGATGAAAGAAAAAATGTTTTAGGCTCTTGGGAAATAAATAAGCAGTGAATGTGGAAGCGCACCAACAATATGATATTATGATATTATAGACTGTGTTCTTCCTAGCTCACCAATAACATTCTGATTATAGCTATAAATTCTATTTTCTTATTACAAAGAGGTTTTTTTAATACCATTGCTGTTATCAGAAAAAACCTAAATACTTAAATTTAAATAATCCATAGCACAGACTACTTCTTCTATTCATTAGCACAAGTTCATTAGATTGCTCTCTCTGCCTTCCTGGGACATCAGCAGTGACACTCAGGGCTTTGAAAAAGAGAAAATACCCAAATGATAAATAATAATGCAATGCAGACTTTCTCCACCCAAATGAGTAATTATTCCTGATGCCTTCTGCAGTCACCAAACTGCTCCTGCCTTGTCCAAGGCCATTGGAAGCTGGGGGAGTGTGAGGTCAGGAGAGCTGTGCCAGCAGTTTCTGGGGATGTTCTGCTGTCCTCGTGTGATTGAAGGTGCCTGTCGATATCAGGTGGCTCAGAATTTTTTTCCTGGGTGTTGCCATTTTCACTGTCAGCTGTAAAATGTGGCACTTTTACAGCCCAGAGCTGCAGGGTTGGGCAGGAGAGCACAGCATGGAATATTAGGCGGTGGGTCTCACAGGAGCTGTGGAGATGATTCCAGGAGAAAGCCAGGGACTCAGATTGTGGCAGGTGCCTTCTCCAGCAGGGTTCAGCTGGACAGCTGTCCCCTTTCCAAGGAAAATGGGATTTAAATCATAAGAAGTAATTATTGTGGATGCTCTCCTCTAGGAGAGCCCACCTCTTTCCCTGCTTTTTCCAGGTGGGTTGGACTAGATGATCTTCAAGGCCTCTTCCAACCCAAACTAGTCTGTGATTCTAAAATTCTCCATAAAAAGTGCATAACCTACAAGCACAAAGTGATATTCTCAGAAAGTACAGGCAAGATATTATTGCCATGTAATTTGTGTTCCCTAGCTGGCAGAGTTGTTCTTCCAACAGTCTTGGAAGAACATAAGGGCAATCTTTATTCCCACTCATGAAGGCTTTTTGTTGGTGCCTTTCCAGGTTATTGTTTTTCTTAATGGCAAAAGAATACTTGCTTGGAGAGATAAGAGTCAGCTGAGTGAGTACATGGCTTCTAAAGTTAAAGAATGTCTTAATCTCTTGCAGCACTTGATAGAAGCAGATGATTTGCACATCCTTTTTACAGGGGCAAAGGGAAGTTGGGGCAAGAGGAAAGTGATTGCCCAAGGCCACCCTGCAAAGCAAAAAGTAAAACCTGAGGCAATTGGGTCCCGACTAACCAGCCTGTTCACTGGCAAAGCAGCTGCTTTGGGATGGCAGAGTATTTATCTGCACATAGTGGAATTCTGGGCGTGATCCTGTGCAAGGCCAGGAGCTGGACTTTGATGATCCTTGTTGGTCCCTTCTGACTCAGGATATTCTGTAACTCTGCCTCCAGTGATCTTATGCAATTGGCGTTGGTGCAACATAGTTAACATTGGTGCTTTGAAATTTTGAAACCTTATTTGACTGCTGGAACAGAATGAATGTGCAGGGATGGGGTAGAATTCAGTTTTCCTAGATTTAGCCAGGAAAAGGACTGGAGAAAGTACAATATCATGAGTACAATAACCTCACATGTTTGAAAGAAGGCTGCACATTCCTCACTTTCCATCCTCACGCCCTCCATCCTCATCCCACCGTTACATGTAACTTTGATACAAGGAATCTGCAGCTACCTAGGAAATTACCTACTCCCAGCATGGGCAGAGCAGGCAACTTCTAGCAATTATTAATTATGTTAATGGTGCCAAGGGGTGAGATGGAAAAGGGACTCTCTAAATGGAAGTGGGCAAAGTTACACGTCCTTTTGGTAGCTACAGTGGCTGAGCATCTACCCAGCAGCATCCAGTCCCTGCAGCTCTCCTGAGCACCTGCCCTCTCCCCAGACTGTGATAGGAAACTCAAATTTATATTAATGTCACTTGTTCATCACTGCTGCAGTTATTTTCAGGATTCTTCCACAAACCAAGTCACTTGTAGGGACTGTGAGACACCGTGTTCTCCTCCGTTCCCTCCCTCCCTCTCTGTGTGTGTGTATTTGGGGTGGGTGATTTGGTCCTCACGAGTGCCCAGGGCAGGCTCTCACCAGCAGGGGAGCATTAAGCTATACTTGGACAATTTAGTTCCCTGAATTTGAGACCAATTCTTTTCCCATACCTCATTTTAAGAAGTATTTTGAAAGTTCCTGGTTCTTCCCTTCCCTATATTTAGATTATATTATAGGTTTTAAAGTAAACCTTGGTAGCAAAATATTTATGAATCATTCTTAGAACTTCTGTAAGTCCAAAACTTATCTTTGGCTGTGTGTCAGACAGGCCTATTGATTAAAAGTATGTTCTCTCGAATCAGCAAGGTCTGTGTGAAAACTGGCTGCTTTAGAATTGCCCTGCCCGGTAATCTTGATGTCCAACCTGCAATTTATTTCCTGTGTCCTGGTCCATTTTTTTCAAATTCATTTCCCAATATTATTTCTTCAAACAAGCATCAGACATAACACAACAGAAAAGACTAATATTGAACAACTTCAGTAATCTGGAATATGACCTGAGCCACTGAAATTTGCTCCAGGCTGAATTTTGAAGCTTTGTTCCTCTATTTAGATCTCTTAACATCGCCAGTCCTTTTTCTTATAGGATCCTTTGGATTATTTAGCATCATCTGAATAAAACTTTCCTTTACTTCCAGGGTCCTTTCAATTGTTTGGCATCATTTGAATAAATCTTCCCTTTACCTCCAGGAAACACAGATCACTGGGATTCAATGCAGGCAGTTATTAAGATTTTGGTAAGGGTAAGTGGTGCATTTTGTAATTACCAACTGCCACTAAAATAACCTGATTTCATACAGTTAAATCTTAACGTATTATTTTTACCCTTTATTTGAGAAAATGTGTAAGGTAATCAGTATTCTTGAATTGTTTTGAAATTTTAAAAAAGGTACCCTAAGAACTTGGGTGTGTTTGTGTGGGATTTCACACACACACACACATATAACCTACTGAAGGATTTTAGGATTGTTTTAATGTCTTGTAGTAGTAAAGTAACTGCATTCTTGTTTTCACTCAGTCTTTGAGACCCCAGTCCTTTCTCACTGCCACACAGCTTATGACTTGCACTCAAATTGGGTTATCTTCTCTTCCCTTTAACTTCTTTTTTCTTGTTCCAAAGTGTAAATTGTTTCCTGCCACTCTACAGGATTTTTCTCCCTTAATGATATGGAGGGAGATAACTACTCATAGTGCTGACAGAGGTAAGAGGACCAGGATAAGTAATACCTCAGCTGCAGAATGATATACTGCTAGTGGGAGTAAACTCCAGATTCATATCCCCAAACACTAGTTAGTCTATCAGCACTTCTGCCATTATCTCCTTGGCCACAAATCCAAAGTTTCAAGGTCAGCTGTAACTGTATTGAAAATCTGGAGATCTAAGAAAAGCCCAGTGAATTAACAACCTTTTTCTGCCTGGATTTTGTTTCTGATATGAGGCCAGTTAGATGCATCTGTTTGCCTGGATCAGTGCAATAGGATAAGGGTAAATATAAAGCCTACACAGATAAAGTCATATTTCTGGAGAGGAGAAATAATTTTTTGAAAAAATATCAGGTATTTTAAACTGCAGGAAGTACAAGGTCAGAATGCATTTTGTGTTGAGGCTTCAGTAATTACCCATGTGAGTAAACATGCACCATTAATATTGCACCATGATAATTCCTTCAGAACAAAGACTGATCGAATCAATTCATTTAAACCTAGATTTGAATGTTCCAAAGTCTTAAGAAGTAGTAAAGGGAAGTAAAGGGGAAAAAAGACACACCTAGGTTCAAAATTCTATATTTAGGTATAAATAACCAACTCTAATACAGATAAACTGAAGAAGAAAGAAGGAAGTGTGATAAGAAATCAAGAAATGTTGTCTGTGAAGAAAACTGGAGGAATCTGCATTATCTCTTGTAGAAAAGGGGAGACATAATATGTAACGTAAGTGCTACTGCACAGGGGGAAGGAAAGGATAATGGATGTGGGGCTGGTGACAAACTCAAGGTTACACCTGATTTGTTGGCCAAACTTTCCTAGTGAGCTCACATACACACAATCTTGCAAACTCAGTGCTTTATTGACTGCATGGTGTAAACCCGTCTGAAATAAATTTCCCACTGGTATCAAACTCTAAGTCTCTCAGCAACGTAGATCATCTTTTGCTTTGTTCTTGTTTCCCTGCAATCTATTAGCATGAGGTTGGCACTAATGCTTTTTCCTACACATGAGATCAGGGGCTGTAAAGCTATTGTATGAGTAAACTCTTCTTCTATTCACATCCATCAATAAATTTGGAGCTGAAGTGTACATGCTCAAAGTAGGCTTTAACCTTCATCTTAACTTTTTGAGTAGCTTTTTACATTAACATGCTATACCTGTCTCGTAGTCTCACATAACTATGTGAATTTAAGACTGAAAGTACATCCAGCTTCAGCATTGGCTTGTCACTCACCTGTTGAAATCTGCATTTATCTTGCTAATTACTCTGAGTGATTTCTCTTCCCCAGCACTGTGCCCACTGCTGTACTACCCTTGCCTGAACTGTCAGAAACCATTTTCCATAATAGGTCAAGAGAACTCCAGAATATTATCCTTTCTGAAAATGCAAAGAGGGATTTTTTTCTTTAATACTGCAATACTTTCAGCACTTTCTCTTCTTTGTGTTTGCTCATGTTCCCTGGAACTTGGTTTTAGATGAAACGGAAGCGCACTGGATGGGTAGCACGCTAAGGAAGCGCTTCTTCCTTAGGACCTGAAATTGGCATTAAGCAGCCATTTAGGGCCAATTCTGATGAAACTTTACAGACTGTATGTGATTATGTGCTCCTGTAACTTCTCAGACTGATCATTTGTACCATCCAGGCTGGGGGAAGAGCAGATGGAGCAGCCCTGGGAGAAGGACTTGGAGCTGCTGCTGGGTGAGAGCTGGGCATGACCCATCTCTGAAATCCCCCATGCCTTGGGCTGCTCCCACAGCGTGGGCAGCAGGAGAGGGGGGATTCTGCCCCTCTGCCCTTCTCAGGTGAGACCCCACCTGCAGAGCTGCCTTCAGCTTTGGGACCCAGCACAGGAAGAACGGGGAGCTGCTGGAGAGAGTCCAGAAGAGGCACCAGGATGATCAGAGGGATGGAGCAGCTCTGCTGGGAGGAAAGGCTGGGAAAATTGCGATTGTTCAGCCCNGCATGTAGTGACTGGACAAGGGGGAATGGATTCAAACTGAGAGGAGGTTTAGATTGGATATTAGGAAAAAGTTGTTCCCTGTGAAGATGGTGAGGCCCTGGCACAGGTTGCTCAGAGAAGCTGGGGCTGCCCCATCCCTGGCAGTGTCCAAGGCCAGGCTGGATGGGGCTCGGAGCAACGTGGGATGGTGGAATATGTTCCTGCCCATGGGTGCGCTTTAAGGTCTCTTCCACCCAGACCATTCTTTGGTTGTACCTTCTGCACTAATTTGGTATGTCAGATATAGGGCCTCAGTAGTCACCCAGAAGAGTGCTTCTCTGGCAAATTTTCCCACAGTGCCACTTTGTGTAAGAGTCTGTATTGTTCCTTCTCATTTCTTATTTTTAGCTTTTTAACACCACATATTGGCACTATAGAACAGCTTGTTATCCCTCCAAAGAGACGGTCATATTTAGCATTTACATGAAATGGGAGAATCTTTATCCCACTCTTGAGCTCTCTATTTTAAATGAGTTTTGAATGACTGAAGCAATGCCTGGGAAAGGTACAGGTTTTTATTTGCTGCAAGGCTGAGGCTGGGATCCTCTAGTGCTTGGACAATCTTTGGAGGCAGTAGAGTGGTCCTAGAGTTATGGATAAAGCCGGACATTTAACGCATATTGCAGTGTCTGGGATTTTCATCAAGCACTTGAAGATCAGAGACTAGAAAAAATAATAATTTTAATTTCCTTTCCGCTTAACTCTAAATAGTGTATTTTGATATCAGCTGACATATGGAGAGCTGGGGGAAAAAAAGTGCTTTGAAATGTAAGTAATGTTTGTCAGAAATAGAAGCCACATAATGATATGACAATATCCCAAACAGTTTGCATGGTGCCTTAACTATATTATTTGTTTTGATTTGACTGCAATAGAAAACACCCATCCGCAGACTCTGCCTGGCTTGTCAGTTATGTAAAATCACAAACCATAAATCAAAGCCATCAGCTCCTTCCTTCTGCTAGATATCAGCACAATCAAACACTACCACCTGCAGACACTGTCCTGTATCTCAGTCCACCTCTGCTGAGGCAAGTGAGCAAGAATGGTCTAGAGAGTTAACAAGTCTAAAGAAGATGTTGTGTATGGTTTTGGATTTAATTTGCACATATCTGATCCCACCTTTGGTTCACAATTTTGTATAGTCCATCTACTGCTATAATACAAAACTTAGGTTGTGAGGGAATGTATAAGGTCTGTCGTGCAACCTCCTGTGCAGAAAAAGGATTTATCTCAAAGTCACAGCACATTACTCAGGATTTTGTCCAGTTGAGTGTTGAAAATTTCCAAGGATGAAGATTTAAACCACTCATTTGGATCTTTGTTATGGCATTTAACTAGCTAGTGGTGGCCTTGGCAGCGTTAGGTTAACAGTTGAACTCAATGGTCTTAAATCCCTTTTCCAACCTAAATAATTATCTGATTCTAATACTTCTTCCTCAGTTTTGTCTCCGTGCTTGCTGAAAGACAGTCACTCCCCTCCTGCTCCTCAATTACTTGGAAACATAGGAAACCGAAAAAAAACCAAATTTCTGTACCTGCAATGGCAATGAAAGGCTCATGTTGGAGTCTTGGGGTCCGAGAGAAAAACTTTTTGTGCTCAAACATCCTGTTGATATCAGATTGTTAAAGAATATCATCCATATCAAGGAAAATGTAGAATTCAAATGTCCTGCACAGATAAATGCATGGCTCAAAAGTTGTCTGGAGGTGATGCCTGTGGAAAAGATTAAAGTAACACCTATGAAGGAAAAGCAACAAATTTGGAATAGAAGCCCCACTCAGAGTCATCATGTCCTGGTAAGTCTGATCATGATTATCCCTGCTTCAGATCCAAGGCTCTACATCTGAGCTACAACAGAAGCTGCATTTACTTGGAGAGAGGGAGGTGTATTTAAAAAAAAAAAATTCAAATGTGTTTTATGTGAGATATGTATTTGGAATGAATTTTCTGCAGAAGCTGAGAGAGCAGCAGCTTTGCCTGATAGATCCTCCCAAGGGAGCTGTGGCTCAGAGCAGTATCACACTTGTGTTCATCCTCACAATGGAGCAATCCTGGGAGCAGATAAAGTGCATGCAGTGAACACCTAGAAGAAAGGCTTAAGTTTGCCAGTGATAAATAGCATTCATCCAAAGCTAGAGAGAGTTGTTTCAGGCGGGTTTCTCTGCTGTATTTTGTTAAACTTCAGTGTGATCACAGCTCGAGCTCAACAGCGGTTTAAAAGCTCTGAGAGCACAATACCAGCCATCCTATCGTCCAGCTTATGTCAGCTTATTTTGATTCAGTAGAAGCATTGGAGACAGACCTGGTACTGCTCTAAACTCTTTGTGGGTGCAGTTTAGTGCTCAACCCTCCTTCACAATGCCCAGACTTAAGAGCTAAAGGGAAGGGAAAGATGAGGGAAAAAAAAAAACCCACAACCTTTTCACTCGCTCTGTGAATCCATATGGTTTCAGAGGCAAAAAGATGCAGTGTTCATGATGGTACATTTGTATTCCTTAAGAAAAGCATCTCCCTCTTGGATTGATCCCATGGTGGAAATAAGGCACTGAACTTATTTTTAGATACAAAGCAAGTGGTTCACAGACCCCTCGCTTAATGAGTTTCTGTGATATACTGCAACAGGGGCAAAAATCTCAAGTGCAGGGCTGTAAATGAAGTCTCCTGGCTGAAGAAGTAATTCTGTCACTGCGGTGCCCATGTAGGTTAATTCCTAAACCCAAAGCACTGAGGTGTTTTCAGAAGTGGATGTCTGTAGGAGGGCAGGCTTTCAAAAACAACTCATGTACCCAAAGCTGTGAGGAACTCCCTGTTCACTTCCCGATGCACCAGAAAAGATTTCCTAACTACTGTTAAACAATTAAACATTATCTGTCCCCTCTTGGCTACCCTCAGGACCTGGAATACGGGATACATCCACATGGTGACCTGAACCTGGGCTCTAACTCGGTAAATAATTCCTGAGAAGCAAATTCAGAGCAAAATTTGGGAGTCTGGACATTGCTGAGATAATTCCCAACAGTTTGCAATCAGCTACAGCCACACATCCTTTCCAGAGCTCTTAACTTTTGGGGCTGCAAATGTTGGCAGTAATACTGGATTTAGCACAGAACTGTAACCTAAGTCTGTTTGACTGTGTCTGGGGCTCATGAGAGAGGTCTGTAATTATTTGTAGATATTTTTTGTCCGGGATTCGGACTGTAGCTTCTTTCTGCACATTTCATCTTGCTGGATGTTTGTCGACTAAGCCTCTTAAAACATTCGACACATCAGATGGATGATTGTGAAGTCTAAAAAATATGAGTAATACCTGGTTGTTTGAAGCCACAGGATAATGAACAGAATTCTGAAAGAAGCAGAAGGTCAGAAAATGCTGGTAACTGATGTTTTATACATGCAAAACCATGGGCATAGCAGAATTAATTTCTTTGGGCAGCAAGGCAAGGAGCAAAGGAAAGAGCAGCTTAGATGGGAGAAGGATGAACTGTGAAATAAGCAAGCTTAGAAAAAAATAAAATAAATATTCATGGGAAAGATGTTACTTTTAACATTTAAAAAAAGCAGAAAATTGGTATATTTTAATATGTTGTAGGGACGACTGTACTGCTACAGAACAAAACACCTTTCTGATAAAAGGGTGACTCTTAAAGGCCCAAATCCTCCAAAATAAAAAATAATAATAATAAAATTTGCACATTTAACTTATTTATGCTGTAGAAGTTACACATGTAATGGTCAACAAAATATTGCCTGCAGATGCCTGCAGAATTTTTACTCTGTCCTCCTGCACACACATTAAAATGGAAACTGGCAATTCCTCTTGAGCCAGGTTATACGAGTATTTCTTTCTTATTTCATACAAAAGATGTAAAAGCTTTGTATTCTGCAGGGAGCAGAAGATTACAGATGCAGCCTGTATAACATCCTCCTCTATTTTGATCATACCTTAAATTCTGTAGGCACTAGATGAAGGGATGAAAATAAAGGCTCTGTATGTCCCCAGCTGCTGGAATCCATGATCAGTGGGATCTCTCATATCATATTCAGCAGCACAATGTTGATTAAGGTCACTGTCTCTTCTTTTTTGCAGTGATTAAGGGTCATGTCAGAGAAGACACATTTCTTTGATTGTTTATGTTATTCACATCTGATAGGGACTAAAATCATTCATGCCCAGTTAGATGTTCCAGCCTGAGGCAGTTTAAATGGATGCTGTGACTTCAGCAATGTTTTCAGTTCAGCTTTGGCTGTACATACACATTGTGTGGGATTTTCTGTGAGACACACTGGAGGTTTAAGGATTATATGTTGCCAGTGAGCACGTTCCCTTGATTTGTGTGTTTTGATCTTCCTTGTCTGCAGCAGTCCAAAATCAGTTTTAGGGTGACAAGCACAGTTTTCCAGGCGTCCTTTTCTTTACCTGGCCTTAAAGGAAGGTCTCTGCTACACAGAATTTCTGAGAGGAGGGAAACATGGTGGCTGCTAATTGCATAAGGAGTTTATTATTCAAAATTCACAGCTAATTGGCGGCAGCACGTGAAGGGACAGTTGGCTGTTTTAACTGCTACCGAGGAGTCTGTGGAAAATCTTTGAGAGTCCCCCAAAAATGAGAAATTGGTGTGAGTGCAGCATAGAGGACTGGAGGCTGGAGCACAGGAATGAGAGAAGTTGCAAAGGGAATTAGAGAAACCTTCTTTCCACTGCCTACGGCAACACGGAGAGAAGACAGAGTCGAGTCCTGGGGTTGCACAATGAAAGGTCAAGAGGCAAAGACCGCATGTTTCAGCAGTGGAAACTCACAATGGATTTTAGGAAATCCATTTTCCTTCAGCAGAGGAGCAGAGGCTCAGCAGGTAGGGAGCAGAATCACAGACCCTGCAGATTTTCCAGACTCCCGAATTGCCCAAGAAAGAGAGACAGGACAAAGGGGAATGGCTTCAGACTGGAAGAAAAAAGGTTTAAATGAGATATTAGGAAAGAAATCTTCCCAATGAAGGTGGTGAGACACTGTCACAGGTTTCCCAGAGAAGCTGTGGATGTCCCATCCCTGGAAATGTCCGAGGCCAGGTTGGATGGGGATTGGAGCAACCTGGGATAGTGGAAGGTGTCCCTGTATGGCAAGGCATTGGAACTACATTATTTTTAAGGTTCCTTCCACCCCCAACCATTCTGTGATTCTGTGACTCTATGGAATCTGATTTTTCTTTGAAGTTGCTCCTGCTTTGAGCAGGAGTTTGCAGAACAGACCTCAGGAGGTTGCTTCTGGTCACGACTATTGTCTGATTCTGTGATTCTGGCTGTGTGTAATCTCTCCTGGGGAAAGGGAGATCCCCTCTGAAATAAAAAGTGACACTGGAGAAGCAGCGAATGCAATAGATTTTAATTATGAGGATGAGATCAAAGGGCTTTTGTCAGCTCAGTTCAGAATAGTTATATATGACACAGTTCAAAAGTCAAGAAAACAAAAGTTGCAGGGATCTATAAACATCTTGGAAATCTCCAGGAGCTTTCCAATGCATATATCTTCTGTTAATAAACCGAGCAGTTCTAATTAGTGTAAGTGACCACAAAACTCTAACCAAGGAGCACAAATTAGAGAAAGCACACAGCCTAATTTAATGACTCTAGAAGTTATTACCTGCCTACACGGAGCCTGACATGAGGAGAGTGTTGAGTGAATTATGTGGATTGAATGAGAAATGTGGTGGGTTTTTGCCAAGTGGAGGAATGAGAGGGGAAAAGGGGGGAGTAGCTCATTCACCCCAGATCAGAAATCCATATGCTTGTTAACCAGGCACTGGCTACATCCCAGCATGAAAAATGAAGTTTACATTGTGTGTGTGAACCAGTAATTTGCATTGATTTGCACATGATTTGTGTCTAATTTGCTGATCGTTAAACTCCATGTGATATGTAAATAGGTAGAAAGTTAAATTCATTCACTTTGACAATTTAATCTGGCTGGCAGGAGTTGCCTTCCCTCACACAGTATGGGTACACTGAAGGTCACACTCCGTGAAAGACTTGCAAAAAGGCCTTTCACTCACTGTTTCCTTCTATTGTTCCTGTCCAAAGACAGACAACTCTTCCAGCAGTGACCTGGTTTTTAGGATTTTTCAGATGCTTCAATTATTCCACAGCCATTTATATGACTTGTGGTCTACCTGTATGTAAGACTGACCAATACAGCTAATTATCCCTTTGAGATCCCTGAAATATGGATGGGATGCAGAGCAGAAAATATAAGAATGACAGAAGTAAAAACAGCTGTGTGAAGGCCCTGCAAGGTTAATGTTAATGTGAGCAGGACCCAGGCTCAAAATCTACAACCAGACCTTCTAATATTTCAGATAAATGCTAATTGGTTTATTTTAAATGTGTTTAAATGCAAAAGGACAATCACTGTATGGCAATATTAAAAAAAAAGGTAGCAATTTGGTAGGGTTTTTTTCTGAGATAGAAATAAGAGGTGACTAAACTGGGATATTTGATAATATTAATGCCTCAACTATCTTGGGTGATTTCAGGATCATGAGAAATGTTGATATCAAAGCTGGAACAAAAAAATGTATGAAAAGGTTTCAAAGATCAAATGGGGTTTGGCCCCCCTGTTAAAGAAAGCCTTGTCAGCAATGTATGCTGTGTTAATACATTTAGTTGGCTGTAGGAATATGTTAATGTTTCCTGATGTCCTACGAGACAAAAATGGTATGTAAATGAAGTTGTTTCATGTGTGGGTTGTTTGGTATTTTTTCTTTAAAAAAAAAAAAGATCAAAACCACTTTAACAACACAAAAATTCACAAAGTGTAACTCAGTGACTGGACCACTGGATCATAAAATAAAATAATAGTTTTATTATTTTAATATTTACTTATTTATTATTCTCACTTGTTTGTCATGAGTCTATAACTCCTCAAAGTGAACAACAGGAGTAATTAAGTATGACAGAGGATGGAGAAGAGGTTTCAGAGCAGACTCTGCAGAGCTCATGAGCAGCAGTCAATGGATAACTCATCGATGGACCTCACCCTGCCCCAGCCAAGCTGTGGGAAATACTTGTCTTCGCTGGGTGCAACACCAGACCTGCAAGAGAGAGCGAGGTCAGTTTGAATCCTGCCAGGAATGCCTTGTGAGTCCCTGGCTGTCCTTCCATGTCACTGTCCTGTGCCCTGCAGCCACTGCACGTTGGACTAGCCATCGATTTAACACTGTTTTGATTGTCTTATAATGCAAATGCTGACCTTGACAGGGGAAGGTTTTCACTTTTTGACTTTTTGTTTTGCAGTTGCCAGCATAACAATTAATGCATACTTCCTAGAATCTGAAATTAGTCACTCCTGAAAGTAATTATGTGCTAATTATGCAATTATTTTATTTTATATAGGCAGCAAAAATTTTTTAAAGCACTTCAATTATAGTTTCTTCAAAAAATCAAGTCAACAACTACTTGACTTAAGTAGTAATTTATACAATAATTTGTCACTTGACATTTTAAGACTTTAGGGATTTTTGCAGCATTCTTATTGTGTATCTAACAAAACCATTTTTTATCTTCTTTTTTCCCCCCTCGTATTGGAAATTTGATGTGGCTTCACTTTACCCATCTTTCTGAAATTAGGAGATTATGTGTTTATACAAATTATTTATTATCAGATTAGTAGTATATGTTTGCCTGACTCCGAGCAGTTTTGGTGGAGTTGGAAATAAATCTTTTAAACAGATCTGAAGAAGGGGGGCCAGAATAATTTTGTGTGTAAGTGAGGCCGACCAGATCACATTCTTTGTGTACCTGATGCTTCATTTCCTCTTTATGCTTTTTTGAATCTGCTGCCTATTGCTGCTCCGTTTGTCAGAAGTGGCAAACGGAGACAGATAAGGGTCAAATGTTTTGTGACAATTCCGTCTGAATAGGCAAACAACCCAAACTCGTGCTTCCAAGCAAAGAAAACCACATAAGCTCAACCTGTTTTGGTTGGCCAGCCAGGGTTTCCAGCAGCACGTCCTGGCTGATGAATGGGCAGCTTGGAACCAGGTACAGCTCCCCAGGGAACAGGGACAAGGATCCATGACAAGGCAGCTGGAGCATCACAGTGGCTTTCCCTGTACTGACTGTTGTAACAGGGAGAAGATTTTTGGGAGCAGATGATGAAGGAAAGCTGTAGGAGATGGGATTCCAGCACGCAGGAACACAGGATTCCCTAGTTCAGCTGCTTGTGAATTATTTTAACTCTCCTTTAAAAGATGTCTCCACAGTGCTTTATCTCCATAACAATATTGTTCTAGACAGTATCTGCTGTGCTCAGAGGGAAACTCTCATTGTGTGTACAGGAGAAAAATAGCATCAGTCAAATCACACTGATGACCCTTTCTGCATAATAATACAATAATAGGGGTCGGATTCAGAGCTACTCAGACTACACTGGTAATTAGGAGTTCAAGTGAATTTTAGTCTTATTATTGTAAACAATATGTAAAGACATTCACAGAAGAATTATGTGAAAATGATGTGCTGTTTGATAGCTGGGAATTTAAGGGCAGGGAGGGGTGAATTATAAACCCAAGATTTTAAGTGCTTGTTGACTCTAGCACTGAGTAAGTCTTTGTTACTTTGGTCACTTGATACTAAATGAATTTTTATCAGTAACAAAAATCAAGCAGCATTAAGGTATTCACATTTACAAAAAAGGATTTTGCTAAAACCATTGTAGATCCTGTACAGAAAAGCCCATCTTTACAAGAAAGCTGCCCTCTCTCTTCCCAAAGGAAGATTTTTGATCACCCTTTCGAAATGTTGCCAGTTGCTTGCATCTATTTGCTCTGGATATGGTCACTCTTTTGAAAGTTTTATGCCATTCTTGTCAGTAAAAGTACAGCTGGGGAGAAGAGCGAGGTGTTCCTGGAGTCCCTGATCCCATCCAGCAGCTGTCAGTCCAGACAGTGCTCCCTGAGAGGCTGTCTCCTGTAACCCAGCATTGCTTCTTGCTCCTCCCTGAAGGAGGCTGTGGTGGGGCAGTGGGGATGTGTGTGTGTGTGCGTCTCCTCTGAGACTTCAATTGAAAGAAACAGGCTATAGGGATTGAACCTTTATCAGCTGCTGCATGAAGAGTGGTATTGTAGGGAGTCTGCTGATACTGAAATGCAAAAATATTCTCTAGCATTTATCTCTTCCTTCAATGCCTTCTCTAATCAGCTCCCTTATTCTGTATTTGCCTCCCTGACTCCTGTTGCTGTCATTGACTGGCAGGCAGAGACCACAGCATTGCCAATTTACATCTGCAATCAATAGAGCACTTTGGTTTTCAATTAAGTTATTAACATGCATGTGATAAACAACAAAGTTCACTTTCAGCTGACATTTATGACTACCCACTGAAGCAGAAACACTTAAAATCTGATTACACAGAGCTCTTCCTGGATGCAACTGTCGTGTACACCTCTGCTTCCCACTCTCCTTCTTAGACACCACTCAGGACTCCTCCCCTGCTGACAAGCTCCAAAATGTTTTCCCTCCTGACATCAGTGAAAATATGTGCAATATTTTAATTGAGAGCTAGTTAGCAAAAGACCAAGGAGCTTGGACACACACAAACATAAGGATGGGGTGCAATTTCCTTAGGGTGTATTGTCTGGGAACTTTGTAATTGAATTAATGTTAATGTTTGCCTTGCAAAGCCCCTTTCAGTGATCACCACCCAGATTTGAGCAGCAGGTTAATCTGGCCGGTCCCTCAGCTCCCACACCCTGTAGATGACACCCGAGGAATCTGCCCTTTTTCTTGTGCTAAGCCACAGTGGGGGTTTCAGCCTCCCTCTGCAGTCTGCTGGGTCGAAAAGGGAGGGAAGAGCTGCTATCCCAGTTTAACTGAAGACAGCACATCTTCTTCTGTGACTCTTTGGGATGTGCCAGCTTGAAAAGTGATGGATCAGGAGACAACGTGCCTGGTCATGAGAGCACAAGGGAAGAATGCAAGTAAACAACTGGAGAGCTGTCAGTGCAAGGGGATCATTTCCCCTCCTTTAAAAGTGGGTAGTTCTATTGCTTCAAGCTGCAACAAGCTGTCCCAAATTCAAGCCTCTAGCTGGGGTAACTGTGAAAGCACAAGTACAGGCTGAAGGCTCTGCATGATCCAGGGAGAGACCAAGAGCAACTGAGAGTGAGATTCAAGGTACGCACAAGAAATGAAGCTCTGCAGTGAAAATACAGCTTTGCTTTCACATCAGAGGAACAGAGGGTGGGGGAAAGAAGAAAAGGAAAGCCGACAGGCAGAAGATCACAGGATCAGCCCTCCTTGTTACAGGCTGCAGGAGCTGTGAGAAATAGGTTCTATAGGGCTTGTGTGGCCAGGTTTTGGGAGCAGGGGGGTTACAGGGGTGGCTTCAGTGAGAAGCTCCTGGAAACTTCCCCCATGTCCAAGGAATGAATTCCAGACAGCTCCAAGCCAGACCCACTGCTGGCCAAGGCCGAGCCCATCAGTGATGGTGGTGGTGCCTCTGGGATAATAGACTTATGAAGGGAAAAAAACTCCAAACCCCAGTAACTTCATTTGGGGAGGGGAGTGAGAATAGGAAAGAGAAACAACTCTGCAGGCACCCAGGGACTAAAATAGGTCTGGTTTTGTAGATAATATTAATTTTTTTCTGTGGGTTTTTTTTCAGATGGAGAAGAAAGATTTCACAGGAAAATTGTTTAAAACTTGGAGGTTTTGTCAACTGGGATGGCACAACTGGGATTTCTTGTGGGGGATATTAGAAGCAAGCTTAGGATGCAATGTGCTTATGAGCTTTTAATCAAGTATGACAAAACAAGCATTTAAGGTATTTACATCACTATTTTTGGAAGGTTCAGCATTTATTGTAAACCGTAGAATCCCAGAATCATAGAGATTGGAAGAGGCCAGTAATGGCGACCCTAAAACCTCTCTCGGCAACCTATTTCAGCATTCAATCTCCTTCACAATAAACTATTTTTTTCTCATGTTTAAATAGAATTTCCTGTATTTCCATTAGTGCCCATTGCCTCTTGTCCATTCAGTGACCACCACGAAGAGCTGGTCTCTCTTCTCTTCATTACCTCAGAGGTTTATCCAAGCTGAGAAGATCCCCCTGAGCCTTCTCCTCTCCAGGCTGAGCTGCACAAGTGAGCTGAGCTTTTTCTCACGTGACAGATGCTCCAACCCTTGAATCAACACTGTGACCCTTCCCCACTCCAAAACATACATGAGTCTTCCTGGTGCTGAGTAGAAGGAAAGGATTAAATGTCCCATCATTGCTCTGTTTTCAGGCTTTTTGTATTCTGGGGAAGACAATTTCTCTTCCCTTTATTTCATGTTTTGATGTTGAAAGCATAGGGAAAACAACCTATCTGTGCATAAATGGCCATGGAAGGAATGGTGTGGTGGGAAGAGAAGTTTCACCTTAGGACAGCAAACTTGATCCTAGTCCTGGAAAGAAAAAGAGTCTGTTTTTGTAGCAGAAGGAGGATTTCAAAGTTGTCAACTTGTGGGGAGCTTTTATGTATTTACATATTAAAACTTTTAATTCTTCTAATGATAAAAGAAAGAATAGTGAAGGAGAACAAAAAACCCATCTGAAAACGTGAAACTTTTTTTAGGAAGCATCAGAATAAAACTTTAAATCAGAAAAAAAGTAATCCAGAGGACAAAAAAAACCAAGCAAATTTGGTGGCATATGTTTTAAAAAGATTCTTTCATTTTTACAGCAGTGAACAAATAGAATTGGACTGAGTCTTTGAATTTATTATGAAGTTTGGCATTTTGAGGTTGCAAGATACTCCCTGCTGAATGAGGACTCAAAAAATTATGGATGCATGTTGGAAATATTAAACAATGCTCAATGCTAAATACACTTGAATGAAGAACAAAATAGAATATCTTGTTAATTCCTTCTAGTATTCTTTTCCCTTTATAGTTTTTTTCAGTGCTGGGTAGACCAGGATTCGAATTCTGTCACAGTGGAAATAAGTTACTATGCTGTTGACTAAAATAGGTTTGTTTAATTTGCTGAAATTAATCATTCACACGTGAAATCAAACATTCTACCTTCAATTCCTGTTAAGAAATTTGGCCTTTTTCTGCTGTTAAACTTTTGGGTCTTGTGTCTTCTTAATAGTAGTAATCAAAAGGTTAAAGAAGTGCATTTCTTGGTTTTGAAAAGCAAAATACAAATTGATTCTGGTAATATATAGCACAGGAGAGCAGAAAATGGCTGTTGTGATACAGATAATCTTGTAGTGGGAAATTATGGGCTTATTTTCATGGGAAGTGTTTATGGCAGGTCTAAAGAATTGGCCACCTGAGTAGGAAGGATGCACACTGTTGCTATTGACATTTTGGAGTCGGGAATGGCATTATGGAGTAATTAAATTGGCCAAAGGTCTCTGAAGATGTTGGCAATAACCTCACCTTTGCTGAATGTTCATTTCCCGGCAGCAAGATCATCTTTCATCTCAGAAATAAATTGTCTCTTTTCATAGAGAGAAAAACAATGACATATTCAAATGTGTGAGTGAAAAGAATCTTCTTTTTGTACAGAACTAGATTTTTCTCCACATGATCAGATGATATCTGAACCTTCTTTTTTTTTTCCCCCCACTCTATTTTAAATTAAAACATGGAGATTTAAAATTTATTGTACTACAGGGATTTAGACCTAAAATGAAAGAGAAGACAGGGCTTCGTCTTTAGAAATTGCTCTCTCCCAGGATCTAAAAAGACCTCATGCTTTCATGATCAATGATAATCTTTAAGATATATGTCTCTTCTGCTGAGTAACTTCTGATTTCTTTAGCTCGGTCTCTTAATCTGTTTTTTACTGGATATTGATTTCAGTTCACTTCTTTTCTAGAAGTACAGTACCAAAGATTATCTTTCAATAGACTTCAAGCATGAGTGGCTTAGTAAAAGTCTCTCATCTTATTAGAGGTTTATATTCTTACAGCAGGCTCCCTTTCTCTTGTACCACACAGCCTGGTACTGCAGACAGATGTATCTGTAAAGTTCCTCTTAACTCTTTAGGTAACTTCTTGCAATGACACTGAAATCTGCACAGTATTTCAATAGGAAATGCAGATTTTATCTGCATGCTCATATTTTTGCTTCAAATTTTGTATCAAGTTTTCATTGAGATGATTTCTATCAGAGCAGTTTTGGAAAAAAATATATGCAGTTCTTGTTCTCAATCTGCTGGGAAAGGTTTTCTTTTTTTCAGAATAATGTGGAGTGGTGGACAGTGGAAAATTAATTAAGAGGATTCAATTATAGTCAGGCAGACTGCTGTGTGATTGAACAGATAGTGTCCAAGAAAGCATTCTAATTACAACATTTCCTTAATCCCAGGTAAATTTAATTAATTTCAGGTTTGTATTAGAGTGACTGTTTGATGAGCAGTCCCACACAGTGACAGAAAGGGACTCAATCTCCAAACCAAATGACCAGAGATAACCATTTGGATTAGGGGTGAGAGGCAAAATCCATGAAAGCACCAAAGTGCTTGGTGTGCCTTTTGCTACCCGGTTGTGATCCCCAGCACTTATGATCACCCTAAAAGGTTTGTCTGTGTGGTTTATGTGTGATTTCCCCTCTGCTCAGGTCAGCTGTGAGATCTTGTCCCTCCAAGCCTGCCTAATACACAACTGCACACCTGGCCCTATTTGAACTTTAGCCACTTCAGCTTAAAAAGACTGAAAAGGTTAAAAACTTCATGAAAACCAAGCAAAGCTGAGCACTGTCACTGTGCAAAAGAGATTTTAAGGTTCTTTGGAGGAATCAAACCATGAGCTTGTAACTGTGGGGGAAACATGGGCTCTGCTGGGAATGTTTTCTCTGTGTAATAGAAAAAATCATCACTGGACTTCCTGTAAGGTGATTTAATGCAGTGATGTTTCTCTCTGACTCCCAGACAGTTTGGGCAGTTCTGCAGCTTACCTGTACTAACAGGAAGGTTTGGGTCCATGGGGTTTGATCTTTCCAATGCTGAACTCTGAAAATGCCAGGAAGTAGCAGCCCTGGGGTAAAGCTGGGTTTCGCTGTGGGACAGCAATCCAGAGAACATCGCCCAGGCTGTAGGTCTGCAGTTTGCTATACGGACACCTGAGTGGCAGAGACAGACAAACTGATACCTATCAATCGTCATATCTGTCTCTCTGCTAAACCTGGAAGCTCTTAAAAATCTCTTCATAATTAGGACACAGTGGGAATGTGATAAAGCCTCTGCAACAGCATTAGTCTGAGTAAGCAGTTTTCATGTCTGGATGTGCACATAGCCTTTACCCTGCTCTTACCTACATTTAGAAAAAATATATTAGAGAAGATGTGAGGATCTCCCTTCTTGGACTGAAATATTTGGAATTCTGAGAGTCTTAACAGAGCAAAGGCTGGAGCACAACTGTGGGACAACTGTGTATCAAGTAAACTCAGAACATCAATTGTCACGATTTGAAAATCTGATAAGGAGGAGAAAAGCTACTGTGTAGCTGTGAAGAAGGTTGGATATTAAACACATGTTCTGTATGATGTTCTTGGACAAGTATTTCTGTTCTATAAATCCCAGGAGCAGTCTGGGTTCCTTGCTCTGATTTAACAGTTGCATAAGCTGAGAAGATCCCAAATATCTGTGCTGTGATAACTCTGCTGAAAGACCCTGGAGGATGCTAAGTCGGATTAAATTGATTTAGTTTTGCCTATAGGCCTTTCTTTTGAGTCAGAGACTGAATTCTAGTAACAATACAACTGCAGAGCAATAAGCCCCCATTGCAATGCAACCCTCTTGAAAGCCTTTTGGGAATGGCTTATTAAGAAATAAGAATATAAATTTCTTGAGAAGGAATAAAATACAGTTTACCCACTTGAAAAACCAACTGCTTAAAGAAAAGAAGAAAAACCCACAAACACCTAGAGGTTTATTCAGAATTCATGCAGAATCCTAAATTCATTTGATCAAAGAAATAGCAGTTCCTCTTCTTTCTCACTGCCCTCCTCCCCTGTAGAATGGAGGCAAACAGTGGGGAGGAAAATCCTCATCTTTAATTTGAACTTTATAAAGCCCTGACAGATCCATCTGCTTCATTCCTTGTAGGAAAAAAAACCACATGCTAATGATTCTGACTTCATTAATCATTAAAAACAAATTATCTGAACTCTACCACATCACAGAATATAATACACAAAAGATTTTTACATAGGGTGTCTTGCTCATAATTAGTACTCCTGTCTTTTGTGGAATTACATCAATCATGAATATTTCGTTTTGCCAATTTAGATCATATTTCTTAATTTAAAATTTTATTTTGTTTATTGGATTTTTGGGGGGCATTTGGTTTTTGGGTTTTTTTTACATTTTTGTGCTTTCAGCATAAACTCTGCTGTGTAACAGTCAGTTTTTAGTAAGGCTGTGTAGCAAAATCAGACAAGTGGCACACGAAATATTCCTGTTGTATTAAGAACCAACCTTTGTTCTTAAACTTTTTAAATAAAAAATCCAGTTTTTAAGTCAATATTCTTAAAGATTATTGAACTCTTGTTATTTATAACAAAAATTCTGATGTGAGAGTATCTGATACAGGGATTTAGAATGAGACCAAATTAAACTGAGATTCTCACTCTGTCTCATTGTGGAAACACCTTGATAAGAAAGTTATCAACGGGTTCTGCTGTTCTGATTTCAAACTTGGTAATTTCTCAGCTTGAGAGTTCAGACATAAAATAGTTGGGTTTGGGTTTGTTTGTAGTCTTCTGGTTAGGGAAGTGGACTTCTGTCTTGGGGTGACTTTATGCTGTGTATCCCCTATCACTGCTTCTATGCCCAGACATGATTCCTGTGCCTTTCCATGCCTTTAAAACTGAGTGCAAGAGAGAGAGAAAAAAACTGAGCGAACTTTTCAAACAGTCTGTACTTCAAGGACACAGAGATTAGCTGTTGCTGCTTCTTGCTGAGGANGCCGACCCAGCTCCGAGGAGGAGAGAGACCATACCCACAGAAGGACTCTAAAAATCTTTCAGGTTTTCTCTCACAACGAGAGGTTTTTGTTATTTAGCATTATTATTATTATTTTCCTGTGTGTTTGTTAAATAAATAGTTTTTATTTTCTTTTTCACATTCCTCTGAGGAAAAATCTTTTTTTCCCGAACCTGGTGAGGGAGGGGTGGCTGTAACCCATCTTCCTTTGAGGAGGAGACGTTCTTTTTGAACGTTTCCCTGAAATTTGGCTCAAACCGCCACAACTTCACAGAAAGGAAAACAAGCACACGACCTCTTATCTCCTACCTGCTACACATGTTATGTATATATTTAAAAAAAAAAAAAATACAGTCACAGAGTCACAGAGAGGTTAGGGTTGAAGGGGATCTTAAAAATCATCTGGTTCCAACCTCTCTTGCACTTTTCACTAGGCCAGCTTGCTCCAAGACCCATCCAACCTAGCCTTGGACACTTCCAGAGATGGGACAGCCACAACTCAGTCAAACTTCACTGTGTTTCTTTTCCAAACCCAGGAGGCCAAAAGTCTGTCTTTGTTCTTTTAGAAAGAATAATATTTTTGAACAGAGGACCAAAGATCTGGATTTAATGACAAGCTCTTCAAATTTAGGAAGAATTTGAACTGTGAAAAGTAAATCATCACCTTTCCTTAGGAGAGGAAAAAGCACCTCGTGACATTTGTGCTAGAACCGATTGAAACTTGTAAGTAATATTTGCAAGCTTCATTGTCTGGAATATTCAGTGTCTGGAATCTTCACTACTACATCCTCCTCTTCTCATGCCCTGGATAAAATTTGTCTTACTGTACAATTTACGCCAGAGGCTCCCAGTAGGAGTGCTTCCTCCCTCATTCCTCTGATCCTATTACCCACTTTTACCACATGTCCATGAGCTCTCCTTTTCCACATCAAACCTAATCCATTTGCTTGTTTTAAGGTCCTTTCTGATCTGGCTTCTACTGAGCTTCTTAATTTCTTTTAATATGGTGCGAAGTAGTAAGTCTAGTCTAATTAACTTTCCTATTTCTTCATTTTTAGTTCTCATGCACACACAGTTTGCACACAGAATCCAGATGAGCAGAGAATACGTACCCTGGCCTGTGCACTGAGCTGTAAATCATTTCCGAGCTAATCCACATAGTGTTCGTACCTCTTCATTTTTTTGTCAACTAAGTCTTATTTAGTGAACATAATGTTCTAAAGGTTCAATATTTTAAAGGAGTTCAGGTGTTTTATGTTCTTGATCATGTTCCATATCCTGTGTCCTCTGGATTGCTCATAAATCTGGGCTGGTTGGTTGACATTTTCGCAGTGTTTCACTCCAGTGAAACTGCAGCCTTTGTGGGACAAAACTGGATAGTTCGTCACATTTCCAGTCCATTTGAATGTAACATCTGTCACTGAACATAAGACTGTTTACTGTCCTCAGCTGAATAAGACATTCATAATGGGGGAAAAAAAGATTTTCTTGAAGCTGAAGGAGCTTTTTTTTCTTTTAATTGGTCACATTAATCGTAGACTCAGTTTTGATTTCCTGATGTTCTGAGACTTCCTTGGAAGTAGTAGCATCAGCTATTTCCCCTTACTTCTGCTTTTTGGAGGGAGGAGACAGGGGAGGAGGGGGAAATACCGGCATTAACTCATGCCTGTCTCTAATAACAGTCTGAATATGGGGGAAAAAACAGTAAAGGAAAGTTCTTTACTGCCCTTGATAAAGAGACCAGGGCATTTACTGAAATGTGGTTCCAGCTCTTCTTGTGCTGCCCAGCTGTACATGGGGAAAAATGTGCTCCATCCAAGAAGAAAGTTAGTTGGTTGTTTTGAAATTCCATTGCTTTTGATACTCCAGTTGTGAGCATTTTTTTCCATCTGATGTGCCCACAGGATGTAGGGTAGGTAGATATTTCCCAGGATGTTGCACCTAGCCCTCTTCTTCAACAGGGAAACATAAAATTAGCAAACTCCACTTTGAAATTGGTGAAACTCTTTATCCATACCTCGTCAAATTATTCAAATCCTTCTCTCCATGTTCAAATCTATTACCTTTAAGGTTCCACTTCAGCATAGTTTTTATGCCATTTATTTTTCTCGAAGGCATTTTTATTGCATTCCAATACAGTTATAGAGCCTGCTGGCACAGCTGATAGATTATATAACCTGGTGGTCACAACTGCAATTTAAACTCTGCTTTAAATATTTTTATTTCTAAACTACTTTCTTAAAATGGTGTCAAAACTGTGCTTGAAGAAGCCTGAGTTGCACAGATTTGTATGTCAGGAAAATGGTATTATGGTCTTTGACTGTGATGTTTTTCATCTCAGAGGCTGTGGATCCCTACATGATAAGAGCTAAATCACATCTATACGAGAGTACCAGGAGGAATTATCATTCTCACTGCCCAGAGTCTGACCTTTCTCCTGACACAGCTGTCCATTATGGCTAAGATATATTCAGGCAATCTGGTTTCCATATTCAAGAAATAATTCTTTGGGTTCTTTCCATATACTTTTTCTCATTGTGCTTTTACTAGTCAAACTCACAGAGATTTCACAATCACTTTGAGGAGTTCAGTTTGCAGACAAATAGCCATTTGCTATTGAGCCCAAAATTACCCTTACTGAATTTCCAGCTGTGGTTTTGTTTTTTTTTTGTTTTGCTTTTTTCATTTATTAATGAAGTCTGTCCCATGTCTGCTATCTTAAAAATTAAAAATTCTTTCTTTTCTTAATGTTCAGTTTTCAAATGCACAGAGATAGTTATCATCTCTCTCCCCCTAGCCATCATTCAACCACGCTGTACATAATTAGTTCTTTTAATCTTTGCTAATAATGCATTATTTCATTAAAAGCCAGCAAGACACCTATTATAAAAGACACTTTCATTCATTTCAGCCGAGCTATGTCATGTCCTGGAAAAGCACATGTCAGAGCAGCCTGAAGTGTCCTCCTTGCCATTTTTAAAGTGGGCAGTAGGTCCTGCAGGTAGTAGAAGAGCTTTTGCATAATGACAGTTCAGCTGGAGTCACTGATTATCTAAGTTTAGATTTCCTCCCTGCTTGGTCTGTAGATGGACAGACAACCTGGGCAGAGAGAATGAGCACCAATAAAGTGCTTGTTCTCCTTTTTTTTTGGACAAAGCAAACACAGCACCATGTTTGGTGGCATTTACGGTATGCACTGTAGGCCTGCCTGAGCTGGTCTTTGCCCATGTCATTTCCTCGTGCCTCCTGCCTGAGACCCTCTGTGCCACACTGCATCAGTTTTCATGGAACTTTAAATTGTAACTGCAAGACATATGCTGTACCTTTCTGCATATACACAGGATGTTCATGTCAGAAAGAGAATAAAATATCATCACATTTAGAATCCGTTGTGCTTATATGCAGGAGCAAAGCTAGGAAGTGTCACAGAGATAGGTTAAATGTTACTTTTGTAGGTGGGGAAAAAAATAATTCTTCTGTGTCTCAAAATACATGCCTGCACTCTTATTTCAGGGTTTTTTCTGCTCAAGATCAGGATAAAAACAACTTCTGGGATTCAGTGTAAAATCATGGAATCACAGAACAATCCATAGGACAGGCTGGAAGGGAGCTTGAAAGATCATCTTGCCCAGCTTTTGGAACCTACATGGGATTATCAAGTACCCTGCCCAGCCTCTGAGTACCCAACCTCTGAGAAGTGCCAGTGATGAGGACTCTACAACATTCTTGGGGAGGTTGTCCCAATGGTTGATTGTTCTCATTGTAAAAAATTTCTTTTGTATATCTGGATGAATCTTCTTCTGGTACAAGTCCTGCCTGTTGCCCCTTGCCTTCTCCACGGGCCCCTTGAGAGCCTCCACCTTCTTTGTAGCCAGCCTATAAGTACTGGAATTCTGTGATTAGGGTGCCCCAGAGCCTTCTCTCCAGGGAGAAAAGACCCAACTTATTCTGTCTTTCCAGCCCTTTGAATATTTTTGTGGCCTCTTTCAGACCATCTCCAATCTGTCCACAACTTTCTTGAGTTGTGGGGACCAGAACTGGACTCATATTCCAGGTATGGGCAGTCACATTAAAAGTGGTTTGTGTTTCTTTATGAAAAGAATATATGGGGTGATATTATTGCAGATCTAATCAGGTGGATTTGCTCACAAGGCTTTTAGGTTTGGGTGGGGTTTTGTTGTGCCACATCATTAATCCATATCTTTCTTGGCTAGTGTGTTTTATTGTTTTAAAGCTTCTCTCTTGTCTTCCTCAAACTCAAACTTTTTTTTGTCCTCAGGGAACTATTTTGTTTCTGTGTTTTTCTAGCCTGCTGCTGAGTGGAATATAAGACTATAAAGTTTCTGTGGAAATTTTGCCTTGTTCCGTATTCATTACCCTTGCCAGTACTGATGGTGACAAATGTCATTACTTTAATGGCCATCGTTACCCATTGTCATAATTAAGGGAGATCATTTGATGACACCAAATATAACATTCCTTAATGCATCAAATTAAGAAAAGATGTCATGACTAGGTACACAACTTCACCCATAATTTTTAAAGATTAATTAATAAATTAAACACTTTCTCCTCATTAATATGACAACATCATCATTTTAAAAGTTCACTGGGGCAAAGACATAGTGTGCGAGATGGTAGTTTTTCTTATTGCCCCCCAGTTGTTGATGATGTGGGAAGCTGGATTCCTCCACCACTTTTGGGGGCTTACCAGAACGTTTCGTGATTGCCGGGTATGCCTGCTTGTGTATGGCTGCACCTCTCTAAAGAGTCCATTAGCCAAGTCATCCTCACAGCAGTGCAACTCAATTATTGTTATAATTGATAAATGTATCCTTAATGTATGTGAGGAGGATCTGGATCTCTGCAACAGATGGTCATGAGCCGCGGACCACTGTGGATGGTCTGGCAGGTATTTCCGAAGGCTGCAGAAGTCTCTGGGCCACTTCTTGACAGAAACCATGCTGTAAGAAGTAGCAGTGCTCCATAATATAAATGGAAATAATCATGTGTAATAGAGAAAGCAAATGAAGGTCTGGTCATGGTGTCAGATTCTTCCATTTCAGCAAGTGGGGTCCACAACTGAGACAGATTCTCCACCTTTGTTGGGCAGGTTTACTGGATGGACACTTATTTGGGCTGTGTGCTGATGGTCTTGATGTGCTTTGAGATCCTGTAGGCCATCAGTGATTAGATATAAGAAGGAAGTTTTCTACAATGAGGGTAGTAAAACGCTGTCACAGGTTGTCCAGAGAGGTGGTAGATGCCCCATCCCTGGAAACATCCAAAGTCAGGTTGGATGGGGCTATGAGCAACCTGGTCTAGTTGATGATTATGGAATCATAGAATGGTTTGGGTTGGAAGGGACCTTAAAGAACATCTTGTTCCACCCCCTGTCGTGGGCAGGGACACCTTCCACTAGCCCAGGTTGCTCCAAGCCCCATCCCACCTGGCCTTGGACACTTCCAGGGATGGGGCAGCCACAGCTTCTCTGGGCAACCTGTGCCAGGGGCTCACCACCTCCATGGGGAAGAAGTTTTTCATAATGTCTAATCTAAACCTACTCTCCTAGAGTTTGAAGCCATTCCCAAGGTCCCTTCGGGGTGTTCTTGCAGGGTGTTGGAGTAGATGAGAGGTCCCTTCCAACCCAAACCCTCCCGTGGTTCTGTGATCTGTGCTGACACAGCAAAGAGTATGTTCTGATCATGGGAGTCTGGATTTCTGTTTGATGGTAGGATCGGGAAGAACACAACATATGGTAAGTGGGCACAGGGGAACAGAAATTTAGAGACAGAACAGGAAATGAAAATAAAAGATTGAAAGACGGGAAATGAAAAGATCCATAGAGCGTGGGTCAGTATGTGAGGAGAAACATTTGGCAGGCGTGCTGAAGGAGGTTTAGCCATGGGTTATTTTGGCTTTGTGACAGATTGAGGACCTCTAGAGTCACTTGTACAGTCTACAATTTGCCTAAGCAATGTAGAACAGGTCACCCCATCTCTTTGCAAAAAGAGAAGACCTTCCTTCTCAAAGGGGGCAAAGTTCCACCGGCAGTGAGGATGTGACACACAGATCTTGTTATCACAGACTGAGAAAGAGCAGGAGAATAGATGATAAGCACCAATTAAGAACAAGATATACTTTAGTACAGCTGTTAAGAGAGGAATCCCTCACCTCAGAATGAACACAGTTGTTGAAGCACTGACGTTGTATGCAACTCATGTAGCTGTGTGTATGTTAATAAGCTGGAAGATTTCTGTCTGAATATTAACAGGTATTGGCTTTGTTTAGCTTGTGAATCCAATGAAATCAGTGCAGTGGCACAGCTGCAAACTAATTGGCCACCTCGGTCACATTCACTGATAGAAGAGCAAAAATATCTCTAGGTTTGCAGTTCTGATTTAATACTGAGCCTTACTGCTGACAGTAAGGACTACTCCAGAGTTTAAAATATGCCCTTCAGGACTGAAACATTCTGAACAGTATTTTCTTTTTCAGGACATGCAGTCGTTTTTTAAAAATTTATAAGGGCTTGTCAGTAGATCGGTGGACAGTTAGACCTGCTGATTGGGATTGATAAACTATAAAAAGTGTTGCACTTCCTACAGATTTTTTTTTCCTTTGAGTAACAGGAAGAACTCTTTGAGAACACTTTTGGCCCCAAGGACAGAATACATAATTGTGTTCATGAGATAAATCTATCACAATGGGGAAAGAATTCCCTTCTAAGTATTAAATGTGAGATATAAGGAAAGTAATCTTTAAAAAAAGGAAAGATTAAAGCACATTTTACCTCCCCATCTCAACCTTTAGATTTTGGCTTTCACTATAACTTAAATCAGAAAGCTGCGTAGTGGGTAGTCTGTGTCGAGCCATTTTGCACATCTGACTGTTTCCCAATCCATGCTAAACCATGACAAACTGTGTGCTTTTCTGTTGTCCCATAAAAACGTAAGAATCTCATGTGGAAAAGGAAACAAACAAAAAAGGCAAAACAAATAACCTCCTTAAAAGTATTTCCTTCTCAAGAAACCCATCCCTCATTTCCTCCCTCTTCTTTTTGGAACTGAGAATTGGATTAAAGCACAGCTGTGTATTTTACATTGAGCCTGAGATGTTGTTGAGTTCTGCACTGTTTACACCTGAAGTGGCACAGGAAATGAAGAAGCTCTGGATCAAAAGCCCCCATTTTTCTGCACTGTCATTCAATTAATGAATATCTACTCTTTGTTGAATTAATTTATCTGTCCAAAATTTATCTGTCCAAATAATTTATCTCTCCCAATAACAGCTTAAGGAAAAGAAAGCCACCAAACCACCAAAAAAAAAAAAACCCCAAGCTGAAAAACCACCATTGCCAATCAGTGAAAATTTCTCTTCAGAGGCTATGTACTGTCCATGCTTGAAAATGTTTTTAGCAATTTAATCATGACTGAGGATGAGTCCTGTTTTTAATGCTAGGGACGCAGTTAGAGACATGGACATCAGGGCTGTGAACCTGAATGCAGGAAGAGGCTTTCCCTTTCCTAAAGAACCACTTCCCATTAAATAAAACAGGGTGATAGTGATGGACAAATTAAGTCCAATATTTCTTTGTTTCCCATCAGTTTGCAGTCAGCATCCTCAAAGCCATGTGTAATTTACTCTTGTCTGCAGTGTAGCATATTCCATCTTTCTCAGTGGAATTCTTCCTTCTTGGGTTCCACTTCTCAGTACCTCAAAGTCAATGCAAGGTTGCTGACCAAATACTCTGCCACCACATTGGGCAATACAAAGGAACTTCAGCTAAATCAATGGAAGTCTTGTAAAGTTATCCCTGTTTCATTCCATGTCAGTGAACTTATTAACGAATACACTTTAAACGTTTTATTTGTGAACATCTTTGATAAAATATCATTGTGTGACACCAAACATTCAGTAAACCTGAGGAAATGGCCTCACCTTGCACCAGGCAAGGTTTAGAGTAGAAATGAGAAAAAAGTTTTTCACAGAAAGGGTTGTAAAGCTTTGATACAGACTGCCAAGAGCAGTGGTGGGATCACAGTTTCTGGAAGTGTTCAGAAAAATGTGCATATGGTACTTGAGGATGTGGTTTAGTGGGGAACATGGTGGTGGTGCTGGGTTGAAGGCTGGATTTGATGATCTTACAGGTCTTTTCCAAATTTAACAATTCTATGACAATGATTGTAACCTCTGCACTGAAAAAAGAGTGGAAATCAATTGGATATGCAAGTTCAGATTAGTATATATTGAGACATAAATAGTTCTGGATACTTGCTTTTCAGGAAGCTTCTCAGGATCATCTGAATCTAACTTCCCAACAAACTCTCTGAATGTCTCTGTGAATCTGTGTTGAAAAGTCCTGTATTGAAAAGTGTTTAAGATGAGACATCTGATGAGTCTCTATCTGCTCAGTTCTGAGAACTGTAACACTTCACTGCCTGTTTAGAAGGGGTGGCAAGAAATAAAATCAATTAATGTAAAAAATCTATTTTTGCAATTTAATAGAAGTTAATATAAATATGTCTTTCAGAGCTGCCAGGGTGTCTCTGAGTACTTGTTATAGGCAGCTTAGGACATTTTTATTCAGAACTGAAGGGAAGGTGTTAGATGTGTGAAATTCTTTCCATAGCTCTAATGCTGAGTTTTCTTTTAATTTCAGTGTATCAGTCTGTAAAGTGGCAACTCATGATAATTTACTTCTCAGGAATTCTGTAAGATTTCATAAATATTTTTGAGAGTTTTGAGATGCTTGGATGAGGCGTATGATAAAGTGAAAAGGAAAAGATGTGCAGAGTTCAAGTGTGCTTCTTTGGTGACGTTTGGTGCTGTGACTGCTGTGTTTGGCTTAGGTTGCCCAGTATTCTGCCTGGCTTGTGTGCTAGAACCCACAGAAGCTAAAATGCCCACTTCAGTTTAGTGTCCAGGGTCTCCATGCTCCCCTTTCCAAGATAATGCAGATTGTGTATAGAAATAACTTTTTCTTGCTTGTGAGCAGAATCCTTGTGTGACTGAGCAAAACAGGGAATGATGGGAACCGTTGGGAACTGAACGCTGGTAATGAGTAGAAGTGCAAAATCTCTGACCTCCTGCAGAAGCTCTACTACATCTGCTACTGCCTGTGTAGCCTTGGGAATATTCTTCATGATTTTGTCTCTCAAGTCCTCTTACATTAAATGGAGATCAGCTTTTTTTTTAAGTGGGGTTTATTTCTTGGGTTGTTTGGATTGGTTTGTGTGGTTTTTATATTTAGATGTTCCAGCTTTATATTCTTCCTAAATGGTGCTTTCCGTGATGAAACAGTGGTCCTCTTGTGCACTTCAGGATGCTGCCTCACGGTGGAAAAATTCTTCTTGGTTTCCCAGGCTCTGTCGTAACAACGGAGCACAAGGAACCTACCTGAGAAGGCAGTGCTGATATTTGTATCTTGTACCTGCAGATTTGTGGGTGTTCTGCTTTGAACTTTTTTTTTCTTAACCTCTTTTCCCCATCTGAACAATTTATCTTGATGCCAGCTTTGTAATATAATTCATCTTTTAGCTCCAGATAGATTTCTTCTTGAGTGCTTGGAGTGTGATCTTTAAGCACTCTGAATAACAGACCTGAGAAATGCAGTTAGAGTGGTTCTGTCACTGCAAGTGAAATTGTGAATAATAGGTTGCTCTTGGCACATGAAAGTAAGACCCATGTCCGCTGATATTTGTGTTTGAAGTATTACTGTGAGCTGACAATTGGAATGCTGGTTTTCTCTAGAAGGAGGTGCTTCACATTTGTAACCTAATATTCCCTTTTAAGGGCTTAATATTTTAAGAGTTTTGAGCTGTATGAGATTAAATATTTTTTGGAGGCTGCCAGCATTATTGTGATTCCATCACTATAAAGTACTCTGCAATTTCTTTCTCATTTTATGCCTCTGTTTAGTCATTTTTCAGACAATAATACACTGATTTTTTTTTTTAAGTTTATGGCATACTTAGAACAATTAAGTTTAGCATGGCATAAAGCATGTTAAAATTTGGCTTGACCTTGGACCTCAAAGGTAGTTTTAAAGAAATTCCTGTATTGCCACATATTAGTGATGGTCTGTTCACTGCAGTCCTCCAGGGACTAGTTATAAATTCAATTCTACCCATATATGTTATGATAATTTTGCTTTTTTTCGCTGGGGTAGTTAATTTTCTTCCCAGTGGCTGGTGTTGGGCTTTTGTTTATTAAATTATCTCAGCCCATGAGATTTGTAGCTCTTACCCTCCCACTTCTCTCCCCAATCCCACTGGTGGGGGAGTGAGCGAGGGGATGTGAGGGGCTTGGCTGCTGGCTGGGGTTAAACCACAGCAATAATATGACCTGAAATTGTAAATTTTGTAGTATCCAAACATAAGTACAAGTTTGGAGATTTCACTGAATACCAGAAATTGCTCAAAAGCTTGGAGAGTTTTATAATATTAGTGCAATTAGCTGTATAAGGCATAAATCAAGTGAGAAGATATCTGATACTGGAAGGGTCTTTGAACCAACAGAAGCATCTTAATATCCAGAAACTCAACAGCAGAATCTGGACAAGTCACAGGGAGGATACAATACAGCTTCTGATCAGCCCAAGAGAAAATTGAATACTATCAATTTAGGATCATTGTGAATCAAGAGCAAGAGATTTTCTTAAGGGATTCCACCATCCTACTATAACATGGTGAGTTTGGTGCTGAATTTGGATTGACTCCGAGACCTGTATTAATCAGTTATTAATAATTCACTGTCTGCTTGGAAGTCCTGCATAAAAAGAAGACCAAAAAGATTGTGTAATGTGTTCATAAACTGAATCAATCTTATTTTTCATAGGTTTATATCAACATATCATATACAAAGACTACACTCAGATTTGAACCACTTCAAGTCTTAAATTACTACTTTATTCATCTGAACGAATTTCAGTGAGAAACCTTGCCTGTTGGAAAGTTTTTGAATTCATGACAGAAAGTTCCATATTGAGAAATTTCAAAGCAGATTCTTTAGGTTTTTAATAAGCCCAGCACCAAACTTTATAATTACAGCTGTACCATCAATGCAGTGCAACACAGCACACAAAGAGTGTTTTTTATTCTTCATGAAAGATGTCATAAAATGCTGTAGGTCTTAGTTTTTGCATATTCCATTAATGAACCAGCTTCAGGTATGAAGTGCAGCACTTCTGCTTCAGAGTAGCCATCTGTTATGTCGTGGCCATCGTGACGGTGACTCACTCTGGGCGGATGAAGTTTGTGAGCGCTGGGATTCTTGTGATCTTTCATCTGCACGACATCTCATTCCTTTATGGAACCGCACCAAGTGTCTGGAGCCCAGCAGTACTTGGATGCCAGTATTGTTTTCAAAGACACTCACAGATTTGCAGAACCTCAGGCACATTTTACAATCCTGCTTTCCCTCTGGATTTGTGGGAGGACTGGGAAAAATGTTGAAACTATCCCTCCTTCACACAGATTCACACTCTCCTGTTTCTGCAGAACAAACCTCTTGCATATGTTTCCAATATGATTTTACTTCTTCACCCATGATCTGTAATTTTCTACAACTCTCCTTTTATCCTGGTGCTAAATGTCACCCAGGCTTCCAGCATTTTAAACTGTGGGAAGGTAAATGGAGCTGAACAGGGGGGCTAATTCTGATGTCTTAAAGTGGTTTTGTGGTCTATGAGTAATTACATACCTTGTTGAAACCAGTAGGCTTGAAAATAAACTGTCAGGAGCTCGGTGCCCTGACACATTTTACCATTCCAACCTTCTGATTATCACCAAATCAATGTTTTGCTCACTGAGGCTTATGCTATTTGATGGAAGTTTGAACCTGATAAGCTACTATAAGGTGTAACCCTGCTATGAGCTACTAAGGACCTCACAGAAGGTCAGGTTACACTTTTCTGGTCACAGTGCTCATTGTTTGAATGTAAAAAATGTCCATCAGGTCTTGGACTCATGGATTTCAGTGTAATGTAAGAAATGCACTTGGAGGTGATTTTTCTATTGCTACACAGGCAAGCAGGTACAAAAATACCACATAGGAAAATTTCCAAGCTGAGCTTAGTGTGTTAACTATGGCAAAATCCAATCTTTTTCTTTTGCCCTGCAGGTTTTCATAATTTTAACATTTTATTCAGTAAAGAACAGTTTAAAAATACAAAATAATTTCAGCTCTCTCAATTCACTCTGATAAGAATAGCTCTAGTATTTAAAGAACAGTGCCACTTCCCATGGCACTCTTTCTACATTTTGGGCACAAAATGTAAAAGGTAAAGCTAAAGAGGAAAGTTCAGCTGCAAGTTTTAGCTTGGACCATAAATGCTTGGTAGATTATACCCAAATCTGAAACAGCAGTTTTTTGTAACAGGCATAAGGCAGTGCTACCTAGGAAGATTTGTGTAGCTTCCAAGGAGAAATGAGGACAGCACGTCCTTAAGTTACAATAGCGAATACACTAAAAAGCAGGGGAAAAAAGCTGCATTAATGTCTACTTTGTCAAATACCCTTCTCCTTGGTCATTTTCCATTGCAAAGCAGGAGGGAAATGTCTCTTTCTTCTACCCTGTCATTTAGCTGGCTTAAAAAGGCTTCAGCTTCAAGATTAGATACCTAAACCTGTTGCCAGTGTGGGCACATGTACCAGTTTAGGCTAAGTTTGTATTGTAGTAGCAGGAGATAAGATCAACACAGTCAGTGCAGGTATTCAGTCTCTCACAATAGATTTGGTGAACTCTGGAGCTTTATTGATTCCACTGACTGATCTCTGTTGACCTGTGATAGGATCGGAGGGAACAGCTGGAGCTGTGTCAGCAGAGGTTGATGTGGGATGTCAGGAAAATCTTCTTTCCCCAGAGGGTGCTGGGGCACTGAACAGGTTCCCCAGGGAATGGGCCCAGCCCCAGGGCTGCCAGAGCTCCAGGAGCATTGGGACAATGCTCTCAGGCACACGGTGGATTGTTGGGGTGTCTGTGCAGGGCCAGGTATTGGACTAGATGACCTTGATTGGTCCCTTCCAGCTCAGAATATTCCATGATTCTATGACTATAATTCAGTTGCCCACACATACGTTCCCTAGGAAAAAAACCTGAGATGTCCAGGCCAATATCCAGTTTCTGGTCAAGAGGGACATGAGTTTTTTCCAGATGCTGCATCTTGTCTGCCAACCCCACCACCAAGCTAAGTTTTGAGCATGTTGGTCCGTGAGCTGAATCTCACCCTTCATTTCCTTAACTCAGTGTTTGTGTAAATCTTTTTGTTGCCCTACATTAGGGAACTTTGAAACTTCAGAAAATGTATTTCAAATTGTGATGTAACATGGGCAAAAGTGGGCTAAAGGAAAGATGTATATTCTTTCAAAATGCTCCTTGTCTTTGTATGAGATAAGAAATAATGTTTAGAGGATGAGGTCCTCATTAAAATAGCAAATACAATGCTGTGTGCAAAACCAAGGCAATAATGACTAAAAATATAAAACTATTATTGCTTATAGAAAAAGTAATAAAGAATGAGCATTGCTGAATGAGAAAGGTTCAGGAAAAAAAGAAGCTATAGCTGTTCTGGGAAAGCAGCCTAACAGTAATAAATGAATAAATACATAAAACATCCAAGCATTTAACTCAGCAAATGAAGGGTAAGAGAGGACTTACTGATGTTCTATGTAAATTCATCCTCTGAGACTTTTGAAAGTAAAGGCCATTTTAGTCCATTAAAAAAAAAAAAAAGAAATAAAGAAATACAAGAAACTGTAAAATGCGCAAGTTTAACAATTAGCATCATTAGTCATTAGAACAACAACTCTATCATTTATCTTTAGATTGAAAATTAATGACTTCCTAAAAGACATTCTAGGTCAAGTACAAGTTTTTAATTTTGATGTAGCAATAGCTCGGAGAAATTTTCTAGTAAAATATTCAAAACATGGAGTTAATGAAGTGGCTAAACTGTGGTCGTTTACAGATAAAAGGGGGAGAAAAGATACTTTTATTGTCAAATAATCAGATTATCTCCTCTGCCTGCATCAACACAAGACGGAAATATGCATTAGCTGGATTTTTAAGAACTAGATAAGATTTTACTTATTGCCAAGGGCTATTCTTTTCCTGTTTTCCTGAGTTCATTTTTTAAAATTATTTTTTAATCAAAATGTCAATATTCTATATAGAATATGTATTTGCTTGAAAAAATCTAAAGGGTAGAGTAGCCATCTAGTAATTAAGTTAAAGGCAGTTGAGAGAAAAAGGATAAGCAGCGACTTACCCACTTATCAGACCTGAAATTGCATGTATTGTCAATTATATATAATTCTGGCTTTGAAATAATTTTGGGCTAAAAGTAGGTGAGAATATAGTAATATATAGTGTATATTACTACAACATAGTATTTTTACTATTTGCATATGCACATTGACTACCAATGTATTACTTTGGTTATTAACATTTGCAGCAGCCAATTTACTGTTTTAATGTATTATTTCATAAAACCACAGTCAATATGTACAATAAGAAATTGGGTGAATGGCACCCAATTTTTATGTACTGCAAGACCATTCTTATCAATTTTCACCTTCTACTTTGCAATTCAATGTAGGAAAATGCAAGAAGGAAAGAATTAGGTAATGCACTTTATCTATTTTTTAATTCCTGTGTACAATAAATCACACGTAGTGAAGAGTATTCCTAAAGAGATAATTAAAATTGGAATTAAGAAGTATGAAGTGTCTCTTTGGAGAAGAAATGAGAATAGCTGGAAAAATAGTGATTCATTAGTGTAATCCATAAGGGAAAGTGGAACAAGAGGGGGAAAAAAAACCTCAACATCCTCTTTTGATATGAGACTTACAAAAAAACCTACTGACTAATGGTGGTTTGTGGGACAGATGGATGGAATTCACTTACTATATTTCTTGAAATTATTAAATGTCACAGGCATATATAAATAGTACGTATTTATTTTCCCTTCTGCTCTCTTTCCCTCATTCATAAGCTCCAGCCCACCTCCAGTTTTGACTATCTGAAACCAAAACTGCAATCCTGAAGTTCAGCTGCCACTTTACCCCAGATGCTCTTAAAACTGTATTTTTTCAGTGGTATTTCCCCAAGCCTCTGAAGTTCTGCTTCTTGGCATGACCAGACCCTCAAGGCTCTTGTGTCAACAAAAATGTAGATGTGAACATCCCACCTCGGGAATACTGTCCTGCTGTTGGAAATACAAGTTCTGGCATTATTTTCCCTTTTGTGCTTGAGTGTGGATTAAAGAGAAACACTGGATTAATTGTCATGGATCAATTTCAATACCAGTTGGAGAAGATATGGACTCTCTTTGCTACACCTATTCTTGAAGCCATCCTCCTTTCCACTCTTTGTTTCTGGGGAGCGTCTCACTCTGTAGGAAGTATTTAAACCTTTTCAGGAACCACAATTAGATGTTCATTCATACCCCTGTAGACCTTAGTTGGCTGGCTAAGTGTCCACAGAGAAAGAACAGGTTCATCCCCCAAGGGTGAGAGCTCTGGTTGCTCTGGAGCAGAGTGGGTGGGTATCTGAAACCCCACAGGTGAATCTCTTAGCAGATCGAAGAGGAAAGCTGCTGTTCACTCAATCTTCACTTATTCCATGAGGGGCAGAGTAGGTTCAATGAGAGGGGTGGGAAGTCTCCTCATTCCCTGTACAATAGCTGCGAGCCACTCACTAAGCTTTTCTTTACAATGAGATTTTTCTCACCACTTCCATTTTTTCTCTTTAAAAGAAAGGCACATCTGCTGCTGTGATATTGAAAGGTAGATCACAAAGACCTTCCTTTAGCAAATGGTTTGTGCTGTTGGTGCCTAGAGAAAAAAAAATTCTTCTTTTTGATTACCAAAGTCCTGGAGAGTAATTAGAATTAAAAGGTAAGCTATTTCCAGTGTAGGACCTAAAGTAACCCAGTTCTAGAGCTGGCAGGCAAAGAACTAGGCAGAAAGACTTAAAAACTTACAAGTTTTTATTTGCACTATAATAGAGTGTAATTTGAATTGTCTGACTGCTTTTATGTAGCCAGAGAATGGTTCTCTGGAAACTGAGGGGGAAAGGACCCAACAAAACTAAAGACAATTGAAGAAAAAAGCAGGGGATATGACAGTACAAAACACAAAAAGTGAGAAATAAAGGTTGACAAAGGTGAATTAGAAAGTGCCTCTATTTCAACAGAGAAATTCTTTCCACAGTTATAACTAGGAGTCTATAACAAATTAGTAATTAAAAAGAAAGTGAAGAAGTAAACCAACGGAAGCAGGTTCTGACCTAATAACATCAAGAAGCAGCACAAGGACCTACAGTCCCCTGTGGTGAGGCATAATGTTTGAAGTATCTCGCTTAATTATAGCTCTGCTAATTTGTAGTAGTTGTTAAGTAAATTTACTGTATCCTGTAGTCTTTGATAATGAAATACTGGTGAAATGGCATGAAGCTTTATTTTTGCTTCAGAGTCTCACAGTAAGCCAGAGCAGGCATTTGGCCACACGGCTGAGGATGCCCTGCTTGCTTCTTTTCAAGCTCTCTGTGGTGAACCCATCAAAATGCTTCTCTCAACTGGCAGCCCAAGCAGATTCCTCATGTGGGTAATGAAGGTGAAGTCCCCTAAAATTAGGGCTTCTAATATTGTGCATAATGGTATGTAAATCCTCATCTGCTTCTGAGATTTCATTCTCCAAGACAAGAACTGTTTTGCAGTAGTTGTGTACTGATTTTTGGAGTCACTTTGGATACACTCTGGAGTCACACTTGATAGCAGCATCTGATTGCCAGGAGCATGGGCTTAACTGTAGGAGTTATGAATGGGGAAGTGCAATTAGGTCGTGGAGAAGAATTGTTCCCCCTGGTATCCCCTCATTTTAAACCAGATTCATTTAAGATGAAGCTATGCCTCATTGTTCTTTAGATAGTCTCAAGAGGCTCTGGCAGCTGGACTAAGCAGAAATTCATCTTGATAGTAACACAGTGATCAAAGCACTCTGGAATGGCTGCATGCTTACCAAAAGTATCTCTACAAAGCATTATGTATGTATTTTATAACCAGAATAAATGTACTGGCAACTGAAAACTGGAAGCCTGTTACTGGAAATTATTTTTGCAGACTGTACTTAACCAGCAGCAATAACACATTTAAACATCTGCTGTTACCTTCCTGAAGCGTATGGATTTAGCTATTACTAGGAACTTAATAAGCCCAGTGCCTTGATCAGCTGCTTTCCAAATCGCTTTATCATAGGAGGAATTCTTTAGGGAATTGCAGCCATGCTGTGTCATGATGAATTTAGCAAATGACAAATGCAAACACGTTGAAATGTATATGCAGAGAAGGAAAAAATGCATTTCCTGGGCTGGATACTCTTTGGACTGTGGAAACAGTCTAAAATTTGATAAACACCTAGAAAATATCCTGCAAAAAACCCCACCAAAATCTCTCTCTGTGGAAGCAGATGAAGTAGGTTGTGGTTATCAAATATGTGGAGAAATGGGCTGGGTTCATCAATATACTACAACTGTTTTACTGTGAGGGCAAGAAGCAGCAATCACAGTTAAATCAGCCTCATGGCTGATTGGCATTGCTTGACTGAGACAAAGCATCTCAAGCAGCAGAGTATTCCTTAGAAATTCCTATCTGTGCAGTGCCTTTCTCCTTGTTTTGTACTGTCCCTCACAGAAGTCCCAGTTTTGCTCTTTCATAAATTATTCTCAATACTGATGAACAAAGGCAAACAAAATCCACTTGATTCTTAAGCTGGTCATTGTAGCTCTTATCTAAGAAAGACTATCTGGGATTTTGGACTTAAATGACCCTCAATGGTGCCCTAGTGCCCTGTTAAGATAAGCCTTGGAAGACCTGTTTTGTTTTAAGGGAGTCTTGGTTCTCATGTTCTTGCCTCCTATTCCTGCCCCTTATTGTGTTGTTTCTCACATTTTTTAGAACTGTTTTCTTCACCTCTCCTATGCTTTATCAGCCATTTTTAATGTCTATATCAATAACAAGCAGAGATAATTTCATCTAGAGACTTTATCACATCCTCTGTGGAATACTAGCTCGTTTTCTATTTCATCCACTTGCTGCAGACTTTAATATAATTTATGTTATCACTGAGTCACTTAAATGCAAATAAAACATTCTGCGTTATAAAGTCATCTTCTCCTCATGCCCTTGCTTGGCAGCTCTTTTGGAGTGGGCACAGCAAAGGCTCCTCCCTCTGATTATACAAAGAGTGTCTGCAATGCTTTTGTGGAATCTCCTCAGCTTTCACAAAGAGGTGGTGTAGAAGGCATGTATTTTCACTTTCTGTCATTCCATTTGTCTGTTCTACAAACTTCCAACTTAAGCTTCCAAATCTTGAAAATCTACTGCAGTCCTAGGGCAGAGATTCTACTCTTTTCTGTAAGGCCCTGCCTGTACCTCACATCAGAACTGTGTCCTCTTAGCACTTCCTGCTCCTTGTAGTGATTCTGACATCCAGCAGCTACAATGAGAATACTGCGGAGGCCTTGCCAGGAGAGAAGGAAGGAGCACTCTCCTCTAAACCTTGACCAGTCCAGCTGCTGCTCTCATGACCAGTCCTGCTGGTTTGGAAGAGTCATCAGAAGAATAGGTTGTTCAAAAGGGAGAAAAAACATTGGTGCCAATCTGCTCAGTTTTCTGGGTGGTTGGGCTTTTGTCCCTCCCTCCTGCATGATTCTAGGAGAAAAGTCAATGGCTTGTATGACTGTGCTGAAATATCTATCAGCCAAGGCAGAGCAAACAAGTTTCATTGTATAAACTCCTAAAAAGTAACAGGATGCCAGTCTGACTATGAATTACAAAATAATGACATATGTAATAATAAAAGTTGACTGCAGTCCTGCAAGGATAACTGTGAAACAGCAGCTGTAGCATCTTGTGCACACGCTCATAGGAGAAGAGTGAGCCTGTGGCTCTAAGTACAAGCTGAAATAACTTCCAAATATTTACCAGTAATTCTGTGGTAGCATTTAATTAAAAGTGTTGTGTTGTCCTTCTAAATAGAGCATGTAACTATTATTTCAATTCCCCAAACAGCCACAGTTGCTGCTGATTTATGAAGACCAACTTGATTTCCTTTGTAGAAGTAATTAGCAATCTGTTCCTAGATTACTGGATTTATACTTCATAGAGTTTATATTTCCAAATCACTTTTTCCTTGGAAGATGCCAATCTATTGCAACTCTTTTAGCTGACCGTAACTGTGGTATCTGACCTTTTACCCTTCCAAGTCTCTCCCTCACTGATGAGGAATGTGTGGTGTGTGATGCTGGTGCTGCCTGGGGTTTCATCACAATACAGATTTAGGACATGGAGCAGGAAGAAGTCAAATGTTTCAAGAGGCAGGTGCAAAGCAAAGCTCTCTGTGCAATGAGTTAAGTGTTCTAATGAACTCGAATCTAC
The DNA here is from genome assembly GCA_013397975.1 of Machaerirhynchus nigripectus. Taxonomy (NCBI): domain Eukaryota; kingdom Metazoa; phylum Chordata; class Aves; order Passeriformes; family Dicruridae; genus Machaerirhynchus; species Machaerirhynchus nigripectus. The sequence goes on along the minus strand of VZRQ01002785.1, from coordinate 109,917 downwards.
ATTAATCGTCACTAGATTTTAAGTTCAAATAGGCAAATGAGTGTGAAATCACTTGAAATCAGTTTTTGAATATCCCTTTTTCACCACTGCAATTTTGCAGGTCACTGGCTTTAGCAAAGGAAATTGAATCCTATCAAGCATTATAACAAGAAGACAAAGAAAAGAATTTTAATGGAACTATAAGGAAGTAGTGATAAGTACCAAATCAAAATTGTTCATCTATAGCTCCTCAAAGACAGCAGGGAGGCAAAAAAAATAAAGACCCTACCTCTTAGATATAGTGGTAGATTTAATTTAATTAGGAACAGACATTCTCAGTGAGACAGTGGGAATTAATGTCTGAGTGCAAAGAATCAGGTGGGGAAAGCGACCTTTACATGAATGAGTAACTGAGGCTTAGCCCATGACTCTGTGCATTGCTGAGAAAAAGGAGTTTGGAGACAACCTTTATTTTAGAGAAGCTCCAGGAAGACAAATCCTTTGAAAAGACGTACACAAATTAACCTGCTAGAGGACACCAGTAATCATGAATGCAAAGCCCAGTCTCACAGACCTGACTGCCTTGTCCATCCTGGAGGCTGTGCTCTGCAGGTCCGTCAGGTCGGGTCCTGATTGAGTCTGTCTCTGTTTCATGGTTAATCATTTCATCTGACATCTGCACGTGCAGCATCTGGGCTTGAGTGCTGGTATCTGTCAGTGGCTATCTGTTGGATATTAGGAAAAGTTTCTTCACTGAAAGGGTGGTCGGGCACTGGAAAAGGCGGCCCAGGAAAGTGGTGGAGTCACCATCCCTGGAAGGATTTAAAAGCCACCTAGATGCAGCACTTGGGGACATAGTTTCATAATGGGTTTGGCAGTGCTGGATTAAGGGTTGGACTCAGTGATCCTAGAGGACCCTTCCAACTTAAACACTTCCATGAATCTATGATTGTCTCACACTTCCATGCTTTCTCCAGGAAATCCTAACTCCAGACCTTCCCAGCATTGTTTCTGTGACCATGCACCAGTGCCCATCTTCCCTCTGTAGAGTTAAACCTGAAAACACACTGATGTGACAGCTCTTCCTGTGATGCTGGAACCAAAGACGTGGATCTCTGTAACAGCATAACTGAGGGAAAGACAGAATTCATCAGCTCCAGGTGAACCAGAGTTGCAGGTTTACCCAGCTGATCTAAGATATGTTATGACCCTTCGTCAAAGATAATGAATCTATCAACAATTGGGTATGTCTTCAGGTATGCTTATTAAGAGTGACAAGTGGCTGTTGTGGGCAGAGTGACTCAGTACACACCTCAGACTCTTTATGCAGGAAATAACGTTTAGATTATGTGAGAAACATACTTCAGTTCATGATACAATTTGATCATTTGCTGAAAACACTGACTTTTAAAGAGAGTGAAATCAAACTCTTTAAATTAAATTTTTTATTAAATTAAATAGCAATAGCGTAAGGTGACTGTTGTAGCAATAGGGCACTGGTGTCTATAAAATAACCTTTTTCCAGGTGCTGAGAAATCCAGCTCTACCATCACCACTACGTGGGATGGAGCCCAGTGCTCCTGGAGATGGCTGAACACCTGCCTGTCCATGGGGAGCAGTGAATCAATGCCTCTCTTTGCTTTTCTTGGAATATAAAAATAGATGCATTGGAATACATCTATATTGATTTTTGCATGTTGTGTTCCTATTCAGCCAAGGAATGTAGCAATTGGAACCTCTGTTGACATTTACATGTTAAAAGTGTTTTTTCCTGTCAAAGTTAGCAGCCCAAATAGCTCGTGGCAGTGCTACATCCGCAAGGATTTCACAGGGACTGCATCCCAACACACTTTGACATTTCACTCAGTCGCAGAATCAATGTAGATGACCCCTTCCCTTCTTAAATATCTTGGGAATAATCCTGATAGTGTGTCTGATAAAAGGGAGGTTTCTCCAAGCTACATTCACAAGGATATCACAGGGACTGCATCCCAACACACTCTAACATTTAACTCAGTTGCAGGACCAGTGTAGATGACCCCTTCCTTCCTTCCTTAAATATGGGAATAATCCTGATAGTGCATCTAATAAAAGGGAGTTTTCTCTAAAAAATGTTCTCTCCCATTCCCCATGATATAAATACTAAAATAAATATGGCATAATATTGCATTTCTGACTGTTTATTATTTATGCTGAAAGTTTCCTCCACAGATAAGCTGGGTTATCTTTTGTCAGTGGCTCTTGGAACTTTGGAATGGAATAGTTGTGAGCATGCACATTTTACATTTGGTGTGTAGAAAATCAGGAGCTGAACTGATGAGGGAGGGAAGATGTGTATTTAGCTTGATTAACGACCAGAACATATTGTCTCCACTTTCTGCTTTGTCTCAGGTTTTTAGTGTGACTTTTGTACAGTTTTTCCTCCCTGTGCATGCCATACTTCATTCTCAAAATTGGGCAGAGGGTGGCTTGATTTCTTTCACTCTTTTGTTATTTAAAATATGATACCTTGTCATAACATTTGCTGCAATAAAGCTCCAGTGTTAGTTTCTATCACTAGGTAAATCCCAAATACCATTTTGCTGATGTGGGAAATGTGGCATGAAGTGGTGAATTGTGTTCCCTTTCAGACCACAACACTGCAACTACAGCTCTACTCTTACTCCACCTTTAGTCCCGCTCCCAAAAGCTTAAAAAGGTTTACCTTGGAAGCTGGCAGGAAGGGTAACATGAAGAATGGACTATTAGGGCTTCAAATTAAGGATAGCATTAAGCATATTGAATTCTTTTCTTTCATAGTAGCACATTAGTAAAGAGTCAATTATTAACTCTGCTACTTGATTTATTCCAACATTTTGAATGTATTAGAGGTCAGTGTATTTAAGGGGTATTTTTTGAAATTATTATTTCAAGTGGAAATTAGGTTCTGAGAGGGTAAGTAGATTATAATAGATCCCAGCTCCTGGGCCCATGCACTGCTATGTCAGTAGGATTTATTGTAACTCATACCTTCAGAGAATAAGAATTAAGTGTAATTTTCACTTTTAGTTAATGAGATTATGAGCTGTTCAATAGGTATTTTCAGTGTGTTTTGATAGTGTATTCTTACTGAGAGATTCAGGCTTTGGCTTTATCAGTATGATTTCCTAATTTCTGATCACTTCTTTTTGTGCTTTTCCAATTTGAGCTCACATTCCCATTTTGATATGCAAATTTAACATCAGATACAGTCTTAGTGCTTCACTTACAAGAATATTAAGCTGTGTAGGCCCAGTGAAAGCTCACCGAGCAGCTGAACAAAGGCAGGGAGTTTGCAAAGTATAAATTTTATTTAAGAGTTAAAGAGGTGAATTATATATTGTCCCTGGAAATGTTCAAAAAATGTTCAGATGTGGTGGTTAGAGACATGAATTAGTGGTGGATTTGACAGACTTGGGTTGATGGTTGGATTTGATGATCCTAGAGACCTTTTCCAACCTAAAAAATTCCATGATTCTGTGACACTATGATTGTATATGTCATAAAAGGGAGTGGAATGAAACAGCACCACTTGCACTGTTGGGGCACAACTCAATGTATAAATGATCCTGAGAGTACCTAGAACAATACAGAATTTGTTGTTTCTTAAACTAAACTTTTGTAAATTTATAATACTTTTATTTTCCGGATTTCATTAAGATGCAATGATGAAAGAAGCTTGAATTAATTCAATGTATTAACTGATTTACTATTTACTCAGAAACTGAACTAATATGCTTATTTATCAAACTATCTGTTTTTTGAGTTTTTTTTCTGAATCCAAGCAAATGCAAACCGAAGCAGTTGCAGAATTTTCTGTATCCACTGTCAGAACGTGGTATGACTATTCAGGCAGAAGAAGAGATCAGATTGTTCCTGTCTCGTGTTTAGGCATAAAGTGGGGAGAACACAGCAGCAAAGAAAAATTACGTTTAGAGTTTTTCCATCTGTAAGTTCTGAACCATATTTTCTTTTTCTTTGCCGTAAGCCTGAAATTATTGTCCTTACTGCCACTGAGGACCAAACAAATTTGTTTTCTAACTTAGGTGCAAATCAATTTTTGATAGATAATGCCCCCCTCTGTGTAGGAGGCAAACTTCATTCTGGTTATTTTTAGAAACAAAGGGTTTGTAAAAGATTTCTGGGTTTCTACATCATCAGGCCCTTGGTGTAGGGGATACAGAGAGAAGTAGAANTTGAACCACTCCCCACGGTGCACTATTTTTTTTTTTTTACTTTGTTTATATTTTCAAACAGAGACTTTCCCTGACGGTTTTCCCACATAGAGATATTTAATTAGGAAAATAATCCATATATTCCTGCAGATGCATGTAGAGTTCAACAGCCAGAAAAATGTTAGAACTGGAAATACCTTCCCACTGGTTTGTTTTGTCCTAATACCTGTTCGGTCAGTGTCTTACAATCTTCGTGATCTTAAAATCTTCTACCTGTTGATTGATTTTAATGTATAAAGGAGAAATTGGTTTTTCTTCACAGTTATAAATGATTTTCAGAAAACTGAAAAGGTTATTTTGAGAATCAGTATGAAATATTCTGACAATCTGCAAGCTGGAGTTTTTTTATAAATAAATATAGATGTGCCAAATAACGGAGGTTCTTTGTCTTCAATTATGATGAAAGTTCCAACATTGAATTAAGAATCAGGCTTATCTATATTCCTGAATTAAAGTGAAGAGTAAGTAAATTACTGGAAATATATAGTAGAAAACAATTTTCTCATGATAGATTTAATTGAATTTGGTCTCTGGGGACACCAGTATCATATTGTCTCAATTTAGGAAGAAATGAGATCTTCCTTTGGAATTTCAGATCCCACCTTTGCAATTTAACTTTGGCCCTAGTATAGAATTGCCTGAAATCTTGGAATTTCAAAAATCCCCCTTCTTTATCAGCTTAAACTACCATTGTCCTAGATGGACTTGAGGTAGTGCACCACGTATTCTTTCTGTACCATGGATTCTTGGAAGGGAAAAAGGAAATCTATCGATTCTGACAAAATAGGAAAGTTTCTCATTGTATTGGGTTTGAACCTTACTAAAACTGTAGGCTAGATCCTCATCTGGTATAATCTAAAATTAACTTCAAAGGAGAAGGAAATCTTAAATTGCCTCAGGTAAGGCTCTCCCTTCAGGATAAGTAGTATCTTACAAGCATCCAGGACACTTCAATTTAAATATTGGACTGTCCTGCAAATGGAAATTCCATCATGTAAGTGGGAGCTGCTAAAGAAAAGGCAGGTTGCTACTTGACAGTTTTCCAAATTATTTAGATGATTATTTGTTGCTGGGGAAGTTAATGTCAGGATTTTTTGGTGAATGAAGTGGTTTCTTATGTTGTTAGTGGCTTGTGTCACAGTTGTCAGCTCAAGAAAAGAGCTGGGGTAATGGTGGTGCTCTTATTATAAATACTTACCATTTATTAAGACTGTCACTGCAAGTGGTGCCTAAAAAATACAAGGCAGGGCAGGTTTTTCCTGGTAAGACTTGGATGAATTCATTAAATAAATCCTGGCTGAGCCAGAAATTGAAAATACGAAAGGGAAATGGAAAAAGAGAGGTCAGGCCTAGTCAGTAAAACTGTTTATTCAGAGTCTAAAAGGTATATATGGACAGGTGAAGAAGGGCCTGGGCCTGAATGGGGGCTGATAACGTCCCAGGTGATGAAGAGGAGAAAGGAAGGACCAGACATGCTAAGCCAGGGTAGACATGCTTCTTCACTGTGTCCTGAGTTGGGTTGCAACATTATTTCCTTATTAGTTATAAACAGCAACAAAAAAAAAATAAATGTTGCTTAAGTTTACAGGAAGAATAAAAAAATAAAAATACTTCCACTTGAGTCTGATGGAAAAAAGAATTAGAGACATAATTCATTCATCTGTTGGTAGAGTTATAGCTTTTTTTATTGCTGCAGATTTTTTTATTCCTACAGATAATATTCAGACTGAACTCTTGGATTCATCAGCTGAAAGCTTTTGGGAACCAAGTTTCCCAGAAGCATTGTTTGGAGTAATCATCAGACTCTATTAACAGAACTCCTTCATAATGAATTCCTGTGCCCCATATAATTTTGAGTTGAATTTCACGGAGAAATTGTTCTTGAAAAAGGACTGTGAAATGAAAATTTTATTGTTATTCCAAAACAGTTTCTGACTGATGATAGCTTTATTAAATAGGTTTAATGCAAATTAACTAAAATCAAGTATTCTTGAACTTGTGTGACTATATAAAGCCATGTATATGCAATTCTGAAATAACATTACTTGTCATATTCCTTATGAAGATAAATCTTGTGTATAGAAGTATGACAGGGCATCGGAACAATTATAATTATTAGAATATCTTTTCTATTGTCCTGGAAAAAAAATTGCCAGTCGATTAGAATATAATAATTACTTCTAACTGCACAGTGGTCTGAAAATTTTGACTATTGGGCTCCGCTCCCCTCCCAGAGGTGGGAAGATGCTGCCAGAATTCAGGCTGTTTAGAGAAAGCAGGTTTAGAAGAGAGGGCTGGCCAGGGCATATTTGAAGGTGATTTTGAGTTCCTTTTGAAAAGGCCCCAGGGAAGCTCGCGGAGGACTTTAAATAATTCACATGGCAAAAATGCATCCAGGGAGCTTGAAGTCAATAAAGCCTCCAGCTCTTTATAGCACTTTATGGCTGAGTCCTAGTGGATTAATTCAAGCTCTCAGAGGCAAAGGCACCATAGTCTCAACGTGCTTGGGTGCAAATGTGAGATACCATATGGGACTTAGCCCCGAGAGGGAGGACACAATAAACCCACAAAAGTCAAAAAGCTCAAATAAGAAGTGGGATTGGTTCCTTCAGCATAAATAACACTTTTGCTCCCCTGCATTTCATGAGCTTACATTTCTGATGTAAATAATTTTGAGTAGAAAAATTGGGATGGAGAAGAAATCTGTGTGGGATGGAAGATAAATTTAGGTCTGTAACGAGGGACAGTTTGAATTATGAGCCCAGTGTATCAGCTGTTAAAGACATTTTTCTTTGCTGCTCAAAATGCAGAAGTTTCAAATTTTTTTCTGCCCAGCAGTATTTCTTTCACTTTCTGTGGATATTATGGGTTTCTTAAAAGGAAAAATTCTGCAAGTATTGTAAAAAGCTTTAAACAGAGCACGTTGCAGGTTTCCTACAGCTTATATGCAAGGGAAGTGAAGCCCAGCTCTGACCAAGCAGTTATTTTATATTAAAAATGTAACACTTCAGCAGATGCAAGGAATGTACAAGATAAATCTGTTCACATAATTGAAAACAATTTCTCTTTTTTGGGTTAAAGTTAATATCCAATTTTGTTCATTTTAACAAGTTTGTCCAAATTCACTAAGAAAATATGGAAACTTCTGACTTACTAAAAAGTCTAATCAGAAGATATGGAGCCTGGTTATCCATGGTTTCACCATTTTATCTGTACAGTGTTGCCTAATTAGAAATACTGGATATTTGAACATGGATAAAAGGCTTTTTTCCTATCACTGGTTATGTCTGTCGCCCAGTGACCTCCAGATTTTGGGAAGAAGGAAGAAACCTCGAGGCAGCATCATGAATTAGGGTACGGAAAATGTGATCATTGCTTGTCACTTACTTTGTTGTGTTATGATAGAGAATTTCTTAAGAGATTGTTCTGGTTTGAAGTGGAGATGGAAATAGAAATGTATAAGGTGTGGTTTTCTGAAAAAAACCAAAACACAACCAAAAAAAGCAACCACCCCAAAAAAACCCCCAAATCCAAATAAACATAATGATTTGACCCCTAACCTTCTTGATTTGAGCCCTGGTCCCCCCAAAGGTGGAATCTTCAAGGAAGAAATTACAGAAAAATTCCCTTTCAAAGGAATTCCCTTTCCTGATATAGTGAAATAGCCTCAGTGCTGTTTCTTATACAGCTGGGAAGATTTGCTATCAAGTTAGCAAAGAAATACATGCTCAAACCTAAGATGTCCAGTACAGAAGCAGTGTCCTGCAGAACACAGCACTAGATATTCCATAAAAAGATACAAGAATTTCACACTGGGCAGAAGTGTAAGGATCTGTTCTTTACATTGTGCCTTCTGATAATCTCTAATATTCAGCTATATTAAAGCTAAACCTTTCAGAACTTATTAACTCCTATAACTCTACACAGTTTTTGTAGTCTTGCTGGTGTCCAGTCTTACCAATGTTTGTTTCAGTCTGTTAAACTGGAGGATGTTTTGTTAGGCTGTCGGTAGTGCACTGACACTGATGCTTTGTGTGAATTAGAGCTGAGGTGGGCTCCTCTCATGCTTGTAGGAAGTCCCATACTTTATCTTTCAAGTGGCTGTTATCCATCACCCGCTTCAAAAATCCTTTCAATAATTAGAGTCGCTTTTAATAGTCCTTTTTTTTTTTTTTCACCAGCTTTTACTATCCTTGTGTCCTGTGTGCTGGTTCAGAGTACTGACAGGGCAGAGAATGGAAAGTGTGAGAACAAGGAATGTAATTTCATTTCACTTCGCATTGAGCAGTGCCAGGGAGAGGTTGGAAGTGAAAGAATCATGACTGCCAGAAGCCCCACAGTCTTCTTCTTCTGTCCTGAAACTTCAGTGTGAGTGCAACATATTGATGGGTCAGGTCCTCAGCTCAGCTGCCAGCAGAGGGTACGAAAGCTGGGAGCTGGCATGTTCAGAAGTTGTCACTGGGACTGAGAGACTCCTTTCTCTGTTTGGCTCCATCCATCCACCCACCCACCCTCCCAGCCGTGCATTCCCATCTCCTTATGGTGCCAGCAGATGCTGGAGTGAGTCACAGCCTGTTTCCCCCCTGAAGGCACAGTTCTGTTAATGAAGGGGTGCAGGGAGCACTCTTGGCACAGGGGTCTTTAACGGCTGATGTAGGCAAAACCCAACTCAAAGCAGAATGAAGTGCAGATTTCACTAAGGCCATCCACAAGTGGCACTTCCCACAGAGGAGACGATGCTGGGAGAAGAGCATGGGATTTGGTGTAAAGTTGGGAGGATATCAAAAGGATTCATTCCCTTTTGGGAGTGACAGCAAACACCATGACTCAGGGATTGGCAGGATTGTGGGACTGAAAACAGGCTACCTTTGGCTCCATCTGTGTTGGACTCTGACACGGCATCTGGCACTGCTCCTCACAGTCTGGAAAGCTTGACTGATGTGGGTAGAAAGACCAAAGTTAAAAATATCCAGGCTATCCATGAATTTCCCAGAAAACCTATTATCCTGCAGTACAGAGAGGAAAGGAGTCAAGAGATACCAAAAACGGAGTGTTTAAATGGCACCAGATGGATAGTTTTGACCAAGCAATATTAGGTCAAGTTTAGAGAGAGTAAATAGTATGAATGTGGTCATTTCAGTCTCTCCCTAGTCAAGAGACCTGTAAACGAACAAGACAGAGAAGGCTAAAACAGGCATGTCTGAATTCTCAGACATGAAATCTAAGCTGGGAATCCTTTATGTGTGAAAAAAGATCCCCAAATTGCCTGTCAAGAAAAGGCCTGTGTGCATTGTTGCCAACACCATACTCAGAAAGGAAATCTGATGGAGTTGGTGATTGTTAAAAATCAGAATGCAGGGAAAATTCCTGGGGTCAGTATTAGATGCTCATAAATCACAGATCACTGAGAGTTACAGGACTCTAAATACTAATTCATTGAAGTTGTATGTAATGAAATTGCTGGGCAGGAATTTATTGTAGACTCCTTATTCTCAATAAGGAATGACCTGAACTACATCAAAAATTGTGTCACACTGAGCAATTTTAGCTGAGGAGTTTTAATTTGGCATAGTGACAAAACCCACTTAGATTTCAAAACATCAGAAACAGAGCAAAATCTGTAGCAAGGGAACATTTTACTTTCTCAGTAAAAATTTAATCACTAATTTAAAATACAGCAACTCTGCAACTAACCCACAATTACTGCCTGGTCAGGTTTGTTCTGTGCAAAGAATTTGTGGCCAACAACAAAATGTGGGAATGCTACAAATGAAACCAAAGGGAGTGGGGAACTACAGCAGACACTATCCTTAAAAAACTATGTCACAGGACATTTTAAGACCAGATTTGCTTTTCCCCAAGTCTGGAGCTCATAGGAAGGGGAGGACTGCTTGTGTTTGTGAAGAAAATTAAGACAACTCATGGGGCAGCAGCTTCTGACAGATGCAAATGAACTGCAAATGGTGATGACAAGAGCAGCTATTGCTCAGTTTGGCAATGGGGAGAACCTGTCCAGGCAAAGCTGGAGAAGTGGGAGTGGGAAAACAGCTGGCACTGCTCATGTTCGGAGAGTGGAGAGCTGGTCACTAATGACAGGCTCCTACTGATACCACCCTAAACAGTGTGGAAATGAAAAATAGGCTGCAGATCCCTCGTTCTGTGCCATTTACAGGCTGCCTATCCCTGCTGTAAAAGATGGTCGAGCTGTCCTGGTCTTCAGGATGGAAAGAAAAATGACAAATCTCAATAAATTAGCAGACCAAGGTGATGTATCATAAGCAGTAAGGGAGTTAGCCAAAGGGCCCTCTGAACCATGAATGTTTGTTAGTAACCAACTCTCAATTCCAGAGTTTGGAAGATTACTGATTTCAGTACTGAAACAGGCTAAAATGAATTATATAGGGAAATATACTGCATCAATCAGTTGATTTATTCTAGATAAAGTTGCATAACTAGTAAAATAAGGAGGCAGACACCAGCAGCAAAGGACTAGAAGGAAAAAACCCCATAAGATTAAAGTCAGCATAGCTTTTCTGTAAAACAAGAACATGCTTTATTTGACAGGATTTCAGGTCTAGCCAAAAAGGTCTGTTTGTGATAGAGAAACTTCGGCTTTCTCAGAGCATTTGATGTATGACTGGCTGTCATTTGAATAAAAGAAACTTTCCATACATAGAATGAACAAAGAACATCAGGTGGATTAATAACTTTGTAACCGACAGATCAAAAAATTAAGTTCTTAATCAGGAGATGTCATTAAAGAAATTATTCCTCTTGGGCTCCAGTCCTATATCCAACAACTTAGATCTTGTCAAACCATGAGTACAGCAGACAGACTGCTGGGGTATAAACAATGTTGGCATGATCTGAGATGCCTGGAAAAATGGTCACAGTTCACCAGAATATATTCTGATGTATTTTGGATGCAGTGATACATTTGGAAATACAGAACTCAGTTTTTCCTGCAGGATAAGGAAGTCTCCTGGAGTGCAGGGGTGAAGAGAAGATTTAAGAGTTGCCCCAAACAGTCTTCTCATTTTTCGTTTGAACAACAGACTGCAACAATTGATTTTTCAACAACAGACAGCAACAGCTCTCCTTCTGTGTTTTGTTTTGATTTTGGGGTTTTTTTGTACTCAGGAGAAATTTTCAGCTGTCAGTGAGTTCTTGAGACCTTGGGGTTAACTATCCAGATAACATTTCAAACAGCTTTTGTGCACTGGATCTTTAGATTGTCTTAGCATTGAAAAATCCTCAAAAGGAACTTATTTTCAAAATTAGTTCTTCCCCATTCTATTCTGTTGTGCTTTGTGGTGTTTTATTAAATTAGTTATCTGTGTGTAAGAGAGAGGAAGGGAAATCTCTCTGGCTTGAGAACATTTTACAGCTAAAGAAGTCCCACTGAATTTTCCTGTGTTACTCTTTATGCAAAATGGGGCTCATGAAGAAACAGCAATTTTGCAGCCTCTTTCAGCAGTCTATACCAACCATACTGAAGTAATGATCGATCAAATTGTGTGAATTATGCTTTTCTTTCCACACACAGATGACTGCATTATTCCCTACCATGCATAAAAATATAACCTACATACTCATTTCAAAGGAGAAGAGGAGAGGAGCAGAGAAGAGAGAAGAGAAGAGGGAAGGGAAGAATAAAGAAAAGAAAAGAAAAAAGAAAAGAAAAAGAGGAAAGGAAAGAAAAGGAAAAGAAAAGAAAAGAAAAGAAAAGAAAAGAAAAGAAAAGAAAAGAAAAGAAAAGAAAAGAAAAGAAAAGAAAAGAAAAGAAAAGAAAAGCCTACAGGCTTTGTTGTGCAAAGAAAAAATTATCCTGACAGTCAGAAAAATCAAACAGGAGGCACCAAGCATAGCTAAATCCCAGACAGATGTGAGAGCTTTTTGGCTGGCAGGTGAGCTTGACTCATACCTACTTCCTAATGGAAATGGTATTTATACTCCATCAGTCCCTTCAGGTGTTCTGGTAGACTTATTCTGATAATTCTACCATTATAATAAATTTGGTGAAATCCTATTGAGTCCCATCTTTCTTGCTGAGAGATGCAGAATGGGGTAGTTACTGCTGAATCGTGAGCTACCAACTGGATTTCTGTTATACTTAGAAGGAATTTTTTTCTCTGTTCCTGTATTTTCACAATAAGGCTGACAGCTATTCAGCTTGCAAACCTGTGGGAGTGAAATGGTTTTGTTTATGCCTTTAATCCATAAAGGATATCTAAACAGATATCCCAGTGGGAACACTACTACTAAGACATCCTAAAATGACAAGAACTTCCAAAGGTGTTTTGCAGGTATAACCTGCCATTACCACTTTTAATTGCTTCCATTCAGCATTATGAGGAAGATCCTCCAATAAAACCATGTCAGGACCTATAAATATGGCAATTCTTTAAGCCTGTGCTCATCTAATAAAGCAATGCTGCTCTCATGCGGGCACAAATCTGAAGAACCTTTATTGGTTGCAAGTGCTCCAAATTTAAGCTTAGACACCTGATCCTCATTACACTAATGCTGGAACACTACAGGCTATTTCTCTTTTTAATTTCTTTCTGTTTGAAGGATTTGGGTTCTTATCTGGCTGATTTCAGTGGCAGTGATTTACCTCTCACAGCAGGTTACAGGTATCAATACCAGAACAGAACCAATAAAAATCAGTGGAGCTTTGATTTCAAACCAGGTCTGTCAACACAGAAGCCATAACACAATAGAAAGAGAGAAAGAGGGGGAAAGGAAGGAAGGAAGGAAGGAGGGAAGGAAAGAAAGAGAAAATGAAAGAAAGCTGCTAAAAAGCTTAAACATTTGTTGCTATTTACAAAAAAAAAAAAAACTGGAGAGGATAATGCTTCAATATTATGTACAGTTTCACCCAATTTTGCCAATATCTTTGAGCTTAATTCAGTGCTTAACTCTATTTCTTTGACAGTGCAATCCTGTAGGAAATAATGAGATTGCAACAGGCAAAACTGGATGTTCATAGTGGGCAGTTTTGATCCTGTTCCTGTATTTCAAAATGACCAGTGTCAACCTACTGCACTTGTCTTTGCTCCTCAATGCAGAATGCTAATTAAGGATGCTGACTTATCTCTTCCTAACTATTTCTTTATTCAAACATGGAAACCAGTGCTAATTAGTCTGGCTATATAAAAACAAGTTTCCAACCGGTTTGCTTCCAGCTCCATTTACTCCCTATACAGAGAACTCTTTCTTGCCTTGATTTTAGCATGTGCATGAATGTGGCTTTGTGTCCAAATAATTGTTCTAATGGCAAATATCTTCAGTAATTCCAAAAGATTCCCTTGTGTGCAGAACTCAGTGTGTTCTACCCAAACATGGAGATGTGGCTGTACATGTGTTTAAGGGGATGTTTAGCTTTTTGCCTTTTTTTAAAGACCCAAACCTTGCTTAGGGAGACTGTGCTGGTTCAGTTTTTTATTCAGCTTCTTGCCAGAGGCAGATCAGGGCTGGAAGCTGTTTTTAAATATTTCCACTGAGCATTCTGTTTTCAACAGTGTGAAGATTGAATATGCTGAGGAAAACTTTCTTCCTCCCTTTTCTCCATCCTGTAAGGCTGGGGCAATATCAAGAGTCTTATTTCATTTATTCTTTAGAAAAATTAAGTGGTGGACATGCCTGACTCAGCTGATGGGTTTAGAAGTCTGAGAGGCAAAGCTGCTCCCTGAGACTGGTGCTGCAGCTCTCCTGGTGTCAGAGTTACACTGGGCTACAACTGAGGAAGGGGAGGTGGAGTTTAGAGCAAGCTAAGAGAGCAGAAGGCGCACAAAGGAGAGAGAGAAAACATGAAAAGCAAGAGGAATTGCTTTCTCTATAACCTCATTCAGCCTCTGGGGGTGACTGCACTGATGTCTCCGTTGACATTTCCATTGGTGGCCCCCAGGCTGGACTGTTCAAGTTGTCACCTCAGGCAGATGAACTCCATCTGAACTCTCTCCTAATGCCTCTGTTTCCTCCCACATCACCAGCTGGGAGGCAGCACGAGTTGCAGTTCCCTCCCTGAACAGGGGTGAAGTGAAGGTGCAGCAGCACAAAGGGCACGGTGGGCTCAGCTGGGGTTCCAGGCCAACCGTGCCACCTTTCCATCAGCGGCTGCCCAAAGGCCACACTGGATTTTGAGGATCAGGGTATCCTTTGAGGATACTGATGATAAATGCAAGAGGTTTGGCAAATTGGCAGTGTGACTCATGCTTTCCCCCCACCTCCTTCCCTCCCCCTCAATGAGAGTCCTTATCACAGCCACTTAACCGTTTAGGGTTATTTTCCGTGAGGTTTGGCAGTCAGTATTGGTAGTCCTCAAGCCTTTCATTATTAACTGCTCTTTTGTAATATTGGGCGTATTTTTAAGCATCAGATCTGACATTCTTTCATTCCTTCCTCCAGGTTTGTTGCCTGAACTTGACATTTTGTTTAAGCTTTGCTTTTCTTACTCCAATCCTCCCTACAAATAAATTAGTTTGGAACACGTTTGATGTTATTATTATTCACTGGATACCAGGTGCTTTATAAACTCCAGCTTCTGGCACTATCCTGCTTTTACAGAGCCCTTATCATCACCTATCTACCACTACAATTTAATTGGTTTCCAGCTCACTGCACATCCCTCTCCCTCACAAGCACACACACAAGGCACTGACACACACGCACACATTTCCCTCCCTGCTCAGGCTGCAGACTGAATATAAGGAATCCAAGCCTGCTGCAAAGCTGAGCCTGTTAGAGCCAGTGGACCTGGTACTGATGGGGATATTGATTTTCTGCAACTTCCAGGGAGGTAGCAACAAACATTTTATCATCGACTGGACTGTATGTTCTTCTCAAGTCCCCGCTGCATGCTGCAGTTCAGATAGGGCTCTCTGCTCAGCGTGAGGCTGCAGATTGCCTCTTCATTTTTGGAACTCAGTCTCTTACCTCCAGTCTGAAGAATAATGTCTGCTTTCTGCTGGAAACACAGCAGAGAGTTTGAAAAATACATTTTGTCACTGTTCTTACTTAGAATTGACTGTTGTACTACATGATTTTATTTGTAATATTTAGTGTAGTTATCCTCAGAATTCATGGGACATTGGACATCACCTTTATCCTCCAATTTCCAGTTAAAACAAAAATACCTTCAAAGTTACACAAGCATCTAATTCCAGTGGGAAACCCCACTTAGGTTTAAGCTTTAAAATCTGGGATTAAATTATATGTTCAGGGACAAAATAGCAGCCTGTAGCTATAAGATCAAAGCTAAAGCTGACAAGTCGTATTTCGAGTTTTCTCTCTGGTCAGTGTCTTAAAGCTGTATTTTTACAGAACAGATAATTTCGAAAAAAATTACCTTAAAATCATTTTTGTCACTAAACTCCTACATTTTTCCACATATGCTGGATCCTCACCCTGTTACTGTTGAAATGTTTTTAGATGTTAGAAGTGAGGAATCTGGAACAGAGACTGTGGGAAGGCTCTTTCGTCCCCTTGCAGTACCATCACTTTTGCCTAAGCCCCTTCAACATCTGCCCTTCTCCTTCTCCTCCCATGTGTAATCACTCATGGAGTTTGAACAGCTTGGTGCTTTCCTCTCTTGTTTCTCCTCTTATTTTACACCTATGTGTCCTGTGGCTCATCTCCCCATAGTGGGATATCTGCATTATTCTGCAGGCCCTGGGTACTGCTCTGTCATAATCCTGGTGGCATGGCTGGGATATTCACAGGTCACTGATCCTGGCTGGGTCTGAGCATGATAGAAACTTGTAGGTTATTCCTGATATTTGCACTTTTTTCTTTCAAGGTGATGATTTTTTCCTTTCCAAGCCAATAAAACACATCTGGAGCATATGGGTTTTGCTCAGTCCTCTTCCTCTCTCGTCCTGACTCCCACGGCACCTTTGATTTACTGGAAGCCCAAGGATATTTTATGATCCCAGGAGACAGGCAGGTCCCAGCACTGCTGGCAGCACATCCCCCAGCTCAGACAGTTTGGGTGCTGAGGTTTGTGCCACTTCCCCAGCCTCAGCATGAGCTCAGCACCTTTATTCCCTTGAATGAGGAACATGCCACAGCAGTTAAATCCCAGTGGTGAAAGACTCAGTATTACTTGAAAGGCTCTACTGCCAGGGCTGAAAATCCCTTTCTCACCTATTATGCAGGGGTTTGAATCCTGTTCCTGCTCTACCTCAGTGTGGTGCTGAATGTGACCGAAAGCTCCTTGGATCACGTAGCTTGTTTTTGCATGCTGGCAAAAATATCAGATTATTGAGGTTTGGTTTCTTTGCTGTTGTTTTTCTTTTTATGTAGTATTGTTTGTTTGGGAAGATAGAATCACTAAGGCTGGAAAAGATCTTTAAGGTCAAGTCCAAGATGGGCTGGATGGACCAGAAGCTGCAGGACAGGTATGTTTTTTCTTCTTGTACCTTTCTTGCACAGATAAATGGAATTCCTGCCTCCTGGTTTCATACTTGCCTTAGCACATTCAGAATATAAACATAAGCCCTCACTTTCTCAGTTACTGAGATGGGTGACTCAGCATTCCTAAGTGTTTTAATTGGGCACCTGAATCAAACATGGGTGATCTGAAATGAGTAGCAAGAGATCTTCTAGGTAATGGCCTGTATCTGTAATGAATATTCACAAAGGTATGGAGTTTAAAAAGGAACACATTTTTTTGCTTATGTCCAGTTTTCTTTTCTGAGGGAGGATAAGAAATTCTTTCAGATGTATGTAAAGAAGGAGGCACCATAGACATAAGAAATAATTCATTTTCTTCCTTCTGGAGAGCAGTGTGGGGCAGTCAGAGGACGTGTGGGTTAAAGGAAGACGGTTTCTGCCAAGTACTTGATCAGGAAACAGTAACAATAAGAAATAAATGCTTTACTTTTGCAAGCCAAATATTAGCACATTTATTACTTTCCAAAATTATTATGCAAAGGCTGCAATAGTTGCTACTAATAAATATATTAAAATTAATGGGGCATGATGCCTATTACTTTAATAATCATTTTTGGTGCCAGACTCCATCTATGTTGCTTTTATGCATTGCAGTCCACGCCCTGGTTTAGTGATAGCCTAAACTGGAAATGAAATCTTTTGCCAGGAGATGAATTCAGTCTGAGAGGTGGCTGTGTTAGGCCTGATTTATTTTAATAAACACATGGAACAATAGGTGAGAACAAACATTTTTTTTTGTAGCAAATGTAATTACCCAGCAGAGTTTGTCACAGAGAGAAGTTGCCTTTTGTTTAAGGCAAAGTGAAAACACCAAGGAAATTTTCATGTTGTGTTTTTTTAAAGGTCAGGGTGCCTGTTTTCCCAGCTGTGTGTGTAAACACAGAGAATCCAGAAAAGATGGCCAATGCATTGTGTCCAGACACCCAAGTCCTTCTCTGTGCCATGGGCTGAGGACACTTCTGGCTTCTCTTGGCCTCAATCATTTCTTCATCTGTAAGTCCAGGGAACATGGAGATTTTGTGAGGTGTAGTTCATTAACACTCATTATTAATGAGATCGCAGTCACTGGTTTGGAAAAAGGGGCGTATAAAATGTAGAGACAATTCTGCAGAGCTGTTATTTTTTTTCAAATGCAATTTTTCCTCTATCCAGCAGGTGAAGAACACACATTTCCTCTTCTTTAAATGTTTCTGGGGTAATACAGCTCCACAGTCACCTCCTGTCAGCTGTGATGCAACTTAAGATTTCTGATGACTCTTTGGGGTTGTTCTAGGGAGTATTTCTGGGTTTAGGAGTGCTATTAAATGGGTGACTGGCATTCTACCAGATGATACATGAGATCTTTCATAACCACAGTAGGATGTAATTAAGATCTCTGACAGAAAACCTGCAAGTGTTGCTGTTCTCTCACGAGCTCTTTTTTAGGATATTGGACTTATGCCTTGTGAGGCAGAGTCTGGGCAGGTACCTCAGAGAGACAAATGCTAACACTGCAGTTGTAACAGCTCTTGTAAAGGTCCCGATGTAAAGAACTGAGAGACCTGGCTTCTTTCATTTTCCTTCAGAAGACTGTTTAGTCAACTCTACTAAGACCTATTTTATCTTTTTGCTTTCACTTCTGTCTCAACCAACACCCACTAATGAGCTACAAGCATCAATTGCATTGATGTATCATTAGGACTTTGCACATTAATATGAGATACAAGGTTCAGTGTACAGGAAAAATTTCCCCTAGGAGATTTACTCCTTGTCTGCCCAAGTGGGGGAGAGCTGTTAATATTTTTCTAATGCCTACTCAAGTGCAAGAGATAGCATCTATTTTTCTAAGGGGCCATTATCATTTCCAAGGCAGTAAGGGCAGTCAATATCTGGAAGAAGGAGTGCTGAAACTGCCTCCTAAATAAATTAAGGATCAATAGTGTTTGGTGGTAGAAAGGAGGATTTTAATCTAAATGGAACCCCAGGGAGATTTAAGAAAAGGATTGGGCATGAAAACCAGAACACTTTGCCAAGGAAAGGCTGTTTCCTGATACAGCAACTTGAGCACATGGAGTGGGCAGGGGAACATGCCACTGGCCACAGGAATAAAGAAAATGTAGACAGTACATCAGCTAGACACAAAGAGGGAAACAGAGAGGTTTGGGATTTGATCTCAGGATAACCAGATTATTCATTCCTAGTTGTTTTGTTTTCCTTCTGCCCCCTCCGCACATACCTCTTACCTTTGTCTCCAGAAATCTTTGTTGCTGCATCAGTGGTTTGGTGCTGGAGGTAAATTTTAATTGTTTTCACCAAAAATGGCTCCAGCTGGGTCATAACTGGAGATTTCTATGGTCAGGAAAGCGAAGGATCTCCTGTCTCACGTGAAGCCCAGCTCCCTGACCCCCTTCTAGAGTCTGCTCAGTCTGCACCCATCTAACCCACGCTGGACAGGAGACCTAGAGCAGGAGCCTGAGGTGGATAAGGTGTCCTGAAGTCAGTATTACACCCAAAAAACTTCCTGGGTCTGAGAAAACATCAGCGAATGGAGCTGCGACCCACAGATCTCAGCTGAGTCTGTAACATCTCACGGGAAATCTCTTCACAGTGACGGGTCTCAAAGTTACAGACCTTTGTTTCGACCTTCCTCGTGGACGAAGTGGCCAAAATCAGGAGGAGTTCTGAACTGGATGAAAACACAGCAGATACAAAGCCACCAGAGGAAAACTGACCTCCCTGTGTTTTGTGCCCATACCCCGAACTGTGCAATCTGCCTGTCCCAGGAAGCTGTGAGATTATTAAAAGGATTTACAGAGATCCTTGGCTAAATATAATCTAATTTAAAATTTGAGAATAAATTTCACCGATATATAGACCAAACTTGAGCATGTACATGCTTTAACGAACTTACATTATGCATACCTACTTTCTTGAATTTGACATGTTAAATTATATCTCTAAAGTGAAAATTTAAGACTTTTTTCGTACTTAAATTCACAATCACTTTCCTTGCACAGTTTCTGTCACATCATTTAATCTTTACACATTTTGATGTGTCTAAATTAAGAAAATAGAACCTTGATCTTTCAGATTTTTCTTCTTTTCTAAAGAAATAAAAGTTTAATTTGAAACTTTTTTTTCATATCTGAAAGTTAAAAAATCACTTTTTACTGAATTGCAGCTGAAACCATGTTGGTAACAGATTTTTATAATGATAATTTAAGTGATACATTATGATTATGTGGTTTCTTTTGGTTTTGGGCTTTAAAAAATTATATTAACCTGTTTAAGTAGAATATTAAGCTTTAAATAAACATTTTCTTAGAGAATTTGAAAAAATTATCATAATGAAAGTCTAGTAATTCTCACTCAGATAAAAACTGACACAAAAATATGTGAAGGTAGAAAAATGGCTCTATTGGGTTAAAAACTCAGAAGTCAACTTCTCAAAGAAAATGAAAAGTTGATTTTTATTAAGCAGTTCATCAGGAATTCATAAGATTTAAATTAATCTAACCTTCAAAATACTTATTAGACCCTTGACCAGGAATTTATACCCAACTTTATCAGACTTTTCTGTTAATTTTCTTTTTCACTT
This sequence comes from Machaerirhynchus nigripectus, assembly GCA_013397975.1. Taxonomy (NCBI): domain Eukaryota; kingdom Metazoa; phylum Chordata; class Aves; order Passeriformes; family Dicruridae; genus Machaerirhynchus; species Machaerirhynchus nigripectus. The sequence continues at coordinate 89,652 of VZRQ01002785.1, read as the reverse complement.
TCTGCATTTAATGGTCTCGAGAGGATTCGCGTGTCCAAAGCAAAACCCAAAAATGTGTTACAACCCAATCCTCTTTGCAGCTGCAGAAACACAAATCGCCTCTTGTGAATGTAGCGGTGTTTTTTGAACACCCATCCATCCTCTCCCACCAAGAAAATGAATACTAAATTGTGCATTTCCTGAGGCTATTAAGTAAATTTTCTTGGTTGATTCCCCTCAGCGTACAAGTAAAAATTCCACTGCCCCTCTTGCAAAGCCTCCAGGAAAAGAGGAGCCCTCAGATGATCTACGCCTGAGGAACAGGAGTGCATCTCCTTTTTCACAGTTCTCTGTAGCACGAAAACCATTCAGTCAAAAATAGTCACACCCTTCAACTTCACAATGACAAATATTCTGATGGGATGCTAAGATTTCGAACAAATGTTTTCTTACCACAGGTTAGAAGTGTTGCCGAAAGTATTCAAAATGAGAAATTTCTTACTGTGGTACAATATCAAAAACCCTTTTTGTTTTTTGCCAGAACATTCCCACCTCGCACAAAACTAACAGAAAGTTTGCCTTCAATCTTTTTCTTCCAGCTTCCAGTTATACATCAAGCTGTTCTTCAGCTTTAAAAATTAGAGAACAAAGATATTGTTTCTGCAATCTGAAACTGTCAGTTTTGGCAGTTCATGATGAATTAGTATAGAATGATATAATGCAGTAAAATATTTATTTTTAACAAGGCATGTGATTTTTCACCTGGTCTTTTGGCATCTTTACAGAAAAAGCAGGAAGGGTATACCCTAAATGGAAGTCAGGTATTTAGGGTAAAAAATTATAGATATTTAAGCATTATATAAATGTGAATTTCTGTGTCTTCAGATATGACAAGGTAGGTGGTTTATTCCCACTGAAAGTAAATGGGAGAATAGCCTAAAATTTTCTACTTTGTTGAGCATTTCCTGTTTTCTATAGGATTTGTCTACACTTCTCAAGTAAACGACAAAAAGGAGCACACTGCACTGTGTCTGCACAGCTCGGTGGTTAATGCAGGATGAATATACAAGAGCTCACAGCATTTTGTACATAGTTGGAATGGACAATTGATGTATAAAATGAACCAACAGCTTATGGACTCATGGACTGTGAACTGCAACATGAAAATCCCCTGTCCAAAGCAGTTCTACAACTGTGGAGTTTAAAGAATCTGGAACACATTTGCATACAGTTAGATTTTCTTTTTTTTTCCCCTCTTTCTTTCCTTCTTTTTGCCCTATGGATTGTGCCTATCCTATTAAAAATATATTAGTCCACCTCTAATATTCCACTTCATAATTTAATGTAGGAGAATGATAGTATCCACCCTAAATCTTGGAAATATGACCTTGTGAACATTCTAAGTGAAATAAAAAATATGGAACTAAAAACTGATTGATTTTGAATTGAGGAGTCAGATATATTTGAACTTCTAATGACGTATCTGCCTTTCCCTTCAGAAATGGTCTATGATAAATAAAATAAACTAGGAGTAATCACTTCATTAATATTAAGACAACATAATGATTGTAATCAACCCAGATTCAAAATCAAAGGTAGTTAATAAAAAAGTTATTTAAAATAAAATGGAGGTTACTATTGATGGGTCATCTTTTAATTATACATCATCAGAGAAGAATTAAGCTTTGTAATACCATGGTCTGGTTTTCCAATGAGGACAAGCTGCTCAATTGTCTGCTTTTTAAAAAGCACAGTGGGACCAAGAAAAAAGAGTGAGTAATACAAACAATAAATCCTCTAATCCAGAGAAAAAATAAGTTACAGGACCATCATTGGTCTCTGAAATAGAAGGCATTTCAAACAGATGTTAAGTCATTTTACTTCTAATTCTGTAATTCTAATTCTTACTCACTGTGGGTCAGTGATGGGTCAAAGAAAATTTTGAGTGCTCCTGTAGCTTTCCATAGAGAGGCTCAGAATTTGATACAAATTCCAGTGACAAACTCTCTGTGCTTCAGAGCAGCACAATCAGGGTATCGGGGATGGCATTAATTTCTATCCTGTGTCTCCTTTTCCAGTCTACAGTAGATTCTTGAAAGTATTTTCATCTTTACCTGTTAATGCCTTTCATTTAGACCAGCCCAGGCAAGGCTGTATCAAGTGATTGACCAGCTTTGTTCCTTCCATCTTCTGGTCCTTTTTACATCTCATTCTTTCCATTTAATAAGGGGAAATGAACTGTCCTCGTGATATAACCTGCTCAGTTTGCTTTAATCATTACCTGAGGCTCAATAATCTTCATTCTGGGCAAAACCAGAACAAAAACCTCCTTGTGGATCTCGCCCTATAAATCTTTACTGTGATTTTAGTCCCTTCTAGTTCAATAGGCACCAGCTGCACGAGAAACCTCAATTGCCACGACTGAGGATTTGCAGATGAAGGTTCACTGCCCTCATCCTGCTGCTGAGGTGGTATTGATTTCCTTCCCCAGTCACTTCTGTGTGCAGCTAATGAGGGTTCTGATTAGCCCGTGTGCTTCCTACATCCCTGCTCAGTCGATCGTCCCCTACCAATGGAGTGTTAAACACTCCTCAGGTGGCACAAATACATTATGTAATTTGTATTTCCCGTCCCACTGCGTTAATTTGTGGCAGTCCACTTCAGATTACGCACACTTTTACTTTTGTGCTGATGCATTGGGCTCATATTAATGGAATGAAATGGAAGATGTGTTGTGTATTTGCGTTTGTGTAATTTCTGGGGGAGTATTAGCTTTGTTAATGCAGTGCACTTCAGTGTCTCACTGAAGTATTAGTGTGAGATGATTGAAAAAGCCCAAGTTCTGCCTCTGTCCCTGTCAATCACCCACAAAACAAGCCAGCTTTGATTACATTTTGATGACATACTCTTCCTTCAGTATTCATTTGCATGGAAAAGTGGTAATGCCATTATTGAAATCTAGAAACAATTAATTATTTCCCATTATATATCAGGCTTTTGCACAATTTTAAGAATTCAGAACTTTTCTTTCAGTTTAATTTCTAAGTGATATATTTTTTTATTCCAAGTACAACAAATAGGCTTATAAATTCCTTCCTCATCAACATGATAAACTTCTTTTCTGCACTAAGGAAGCAAAATTACAGCAGTAATTAGATAGAACTGTTTTGATTCCTCTTTACCTTTCGAATAAAAGAAATCCAAAGTATTTTCTGTAACTAACAATGACATCTAACAAAGTTGTCCTTTCTTCTAAATTCATAAAAAGAAAACAAAGAGCTTGAATTAAAAGGACATTTTACCTTGAATTTGCTCTGTAACAGATACGTTAGGGAAAGCTAGAGAATGAAAAGATACTTTGCTCTGTTCCTCAGAAAAGGTGATGTGCCTTGCCACTTACAGTTTCTATTCCTGTTTCTGCCACAACCTGCCCTGTAACCTTGGACAAGTAATTCCTTTCTATATTTCAGTTTCCTGGGCTGTAAAGCTGAAATCTCCTGGAGAACAGGAACATACAGAAACTAACTGGGACTTGAGGTCTCATTGCATTGACATGAAAATGGATTCCCTGGAGCTTTTGACAATGGAAAAATGGTTCAGCAGTCCACCCATCCCAAATTAAGATGCTGGTGGTTTATCTTTATCAGCTGACTTCAGTAACAGAAAGAAAATGACCCCAAAGGAATAAACCAGCACCTATTCTCCCTAAAGAGACATTAGTTGCCTTTTACCTTTTTTACTGTAGAAACTAGTATTTAGTGTGCTGGGATCACTGTGATAGCCATGAATATTAACAGCCACAACAATAACATATTGTGTGGCTTTTTATGTCCAGAGTCCCTCCAGGTTATCATTTGTCCCCTTATTCTTTCCTTACACCTTGGTGCTCTGCCAGATTCAGAATCAGCACTACTAGAAAGCAACTAGGATTTAGTGCAGAATTATTTCACAGCCAGGTGAAACAGAGTCAACCTCTTCAGCTCCAAACACAACAAAGGGTCAGCGTTAGAGGGGCTGAAGAACTCCACATGTGCAATTCTTTCTGGTCCTAGATAAATACTCTAGGACCTTTGGGGAAAAAAAAATTGAAAATTTTTGCATTCCTGTAATCTTTTCTGAACTCCCATTCCCTTTTGGGGATTGAGAGAAGTGCCTGGCTCTTGAGAAAAACCTGATTCCATATGAACTTACTGTTGTTTTTATTGCTTTACCTTCTTCTACAGGCAGAAGGCAAGGAACCCTTGCTTAGGGTCAGTTAATTATATGGGACAGAAATCTCAAAATCTTCTTAGGGCTGGGTGGGAAATAATTTCTGTCTGGGATAGAGTTTACCATAAAAAAATCCATGGTTTTGGCATCTGCTTTCCAGTAACAGCAGTCTTTGTAAGTAGTCCAGAATTCCATACTCATAGCCAAACTGAGTGGCTTGTCCTGCTTGCCACGATCTGAAAGAGTTTTGGCTATCGTAGAAGCCTCTGACATCTAATAAAAGTCTTAATGTTTGTGGATAAGAATCTGTATTTGTACTACTTTAATTGATGATATGGCAGGGAGTGTAATTTTCTTTTGGTGAGAGAGTAGAAATTATGAATGATAGCCTCATTTGCCTCCCTCCTTTGTATTCTGGAAGTCTTTATCTTTTAATCACCCTTTTTTTGAAGCTGGAAGAGTGGAGATCACAGAAAATATTTCATCAGCCCCTGGATGTGGTGGGGGGGATGATTTTTTTGCAGACTGTATGTCTTGATATGGTAACCAAGGAGACTTTGGTAAAACTGAAGATTTTTGAGAAATGGGCAGCAGTTGAGACTAAACTAAAAGCTACAGACTTCTATGTTATGTCGAGAATACCAATGAGTTCCTCATAAAGAAACATTTCACGTTGTTATGACACGCAGACAGTACGACACCTATTGGATTTTGTTACCCTGAACCCACCTGTGAGAAGTTTAATTTGATGCCCCAAGTCTTCCAGATCAGCCATGGCCACGTGGTGGCTGCAGGAGAATATTTAAAAATTTTCAGTGTTTCACTGAGCAGGAACTGCTTTGACAATTCAGACATACCCAGGCCAATATGCTGGTCTATTTTGTTGGTTGTTGTCTTGCTGATCCAGCATTTCTAATAAATTTTGCACCTTTGTGGTGTGGTTTGCCATCCCACAGCTCTGCAGTAGAATGTGATGAATAGCTGAAAAGCTTTTTTTTGTCAAGAAAGTAATGGGGTTTCAGAATTAGCGAAACTAATCACAAATTCACAGTGAATTAATCTAATTGTTTCAGCTTGGTAGCAGGGGAAGGGGAGGAGATGAGGAAATCAAAGGGATTCATGTCACCACTTCTGAAATAAAAGGTTTTGAAGCACAACACTTGTTTGGGAGTTTATCTAGATTTAATTAAAATAATTCATTAGTATGCATGGAAAATATGAAAAATAGTAATTTCTTTCTGTGCCACTCCTGCCCTTCTCTGTCGGTACTTGAACTAAAATCTGCTCTTTGAATAATCCTAAACCAAACTGAATGCTGCACTGGGGAATTATCACAAGGCCTCATGCAGACTTTTAGAGTGGAACCAGCCCCCGGCTCCCCCCTCAGCCTGGCTGGGACTCAGAATGTGGCAGTGGCCAAGGTTCTTGCCAGCACACACCTGTGGGGGCTCCCAGGAGGGAGGGATGTCCTGCTGGGCTCCTGCTGCCAGGTGAGAGCACCACCCATCAGCCACAGAGGAGCACTGATGGGAGTGGGACCTCAGGATCAGCGTGCTGGTATCTTCTTTCAGGTAACACACAAAACAGACCTCTGGAATTTCCCCTCTTAATGCTTCTGCCAGGCATCTGCCGTGAAAATCAACACAACATTTCCAGTGGTCAGTTCTGTGAAAAGTGTGATCATGCCTTGCCCAGGGCTACATAACTCTAATTTTGAGCCAAGTCAGATTACCTGTGGGAGCTGGCCCTGCTTAGCTGCTGAGATCCCATCTAATCTCTGCTTGAATTACTCCTGGCTCTTTGGTATCATATACACAAAAAAGTGTGTGTGCATATATATATATATACATATATATATATTTTTGTGTGTATATGGACATCTTCTTTTCTCAGAAAAAAGACCTTTGGTAGGATATCCCTTTATATCAGTAGTTATATTGATGTGTATCACATTTCTGGATCTGACTGCTGTTAAAAAATGTCTCCTAAGGAGGATTCTTTCTGTACTTTTAGGGACATCTGCTATTGCAGGTAAAAAATGTGAGGTGTCAGGAGGAACAAGGAAGAAAATTGACCTGAATTTCTGATTATTCTGATTCCCAGTTTGTATAATACTACAGAAGGTTGATTAAATGGGTATTTTGTGTGTTTGTTTAATACAAGGGAAATGATTCCCTGTAGACTCAGTTACCCTTTTCCTCCACTTATAATTGCTAAAAAAAATGTTGTTCAGACCTACTCTCTATTTATCTACTTAAACAATAAATTAGAGATATGCATGCACAGGACTAAAACAACCCTTCAGTAAATCTTTGTTAAAGTCATTGCTAGAATAGATGAAGATAAGTCCTTCAGGCTGCTGTGTGTGGGATTGCTGGTGTGGGTCCAATAATTATCCATGGGGTGGGACACTGTGCATTGTGATCAAGCTTTTCTGAGTCTGTTTTTGTCTTGAAGTCACCATCTATCACTCCTCAGACACATAAAATTTAATCTGTATTTGGCAAAAAATGAAACATTAATGGCCGGAGAAAGGAGAGGGAATCAAGCAAGTGAACACCTATCCTATAGTTGAGTGATGGTCCGTCCAGGAAACCCTTCAACAGTCCTTGCTATTCCAAAATGGTCCTTCTGGCCTTGCCCAGTGGAAAATGTTTTCTCTGCTGGAATTAAGAATGTAAAAAGGAGTTCAACAGCGAGGTGTTTACCCAACATTGCATATGGTTAATTATCTCAGTTTCATGCAGTGCCCTGCTAAAGAGCTTCAGATCCAGTGTCTTACATGGATCTAGGAGTCTTGAACCACTGCAAGGCTACAGAATCATATTTTCAAAGAAGGCAGTTGGGTATGTGAACCAATTTGTGAGCTTTTGGTTTCTTCTGTGGCCTTGACAATCCTCCCACTTAAATACAGAAATACCAAATGCACCTTCTGGTGGTCAAAACCCACATATGGCAACGAGACATTCTGGGTTCTGTTCCCGCTTTAACTTTTTGAACATTATTTGACCTTGCATAAATAATTTACTGCCTGCAAACCATTTTCTCTATCTGTAAAATGAGAAATATGATGCTACAATCTCCACAAAAGCTGCTCTGAAAGAACACAATCGCTTTTATTTGGTGCTACAGAATTCCTGAAATACCCACATACACGAGACATCTCACAGCACCTTGTCCAGTGGTAATCTATGATCACATGGCAACAGTGTCCTGGGGAGAAGACAGAAGGAGTCTTTATTTTCAGATAACAACTTCCTTATCACCAGAGCCATCGTACATTGAGTGAGCCACGTCGCATTTTCCTGAAATCCCTCTTCGACAGGGGCAAGCTGGACTTGGAAAACCTCAGAATTACAGGACAGAAGATGCATGATGATACTCCTGTGAATTAATTCCCCATGAAGGATAAGCATTTAACATGTGTGGTTTCTTTTTGTGTACATTTAATTGCAGCAAATATATGCATGTGAAACAAAACACGTACAGCTTCTCTAGGTGGTGTCCAGGCAGAGGATAACCGAGGATGATTTGAGCCATAAGCTTGACAATGAAGAGAGGGGAAAAAAAGCTACTTTAGGGAGTATTGTTTTGTTTATTCCAATAAACCTATTGTTTATCAGTAGGATAACATTGCTATTCCTCTTATCATATGGCACATGACTCTGATTTGTATGGGAGAAATGTTTGGGGTTATTCAGTGCTTTGGCAGTGGACTTCTGCTGATTTGGTATTCAAATTTCTTTTGAAACTAATGATACCTTTCCATTAGTATTTATTGGATTTATCTCATAGCACCAACAGTGAAGTAGAAATAATTTTGACAAAAGACACTTAGAACAATAAATGTCCAAAGGACTCTAAATTTCTAAATTTAGAACACTGAATGTCCAGAGTTAACTCTCACTGCTTCCTTCTTCTCTTCAGCTCCCACCACATCATCTCCAATTTTCCCTACATTTGCAGTGAGCGAAAACTTTGCTCTCATGGCCATTTGAAATTTTACTACTTTGCCTCATGCCTTGTTTCATGCTAAATAAAAATAGAGCAGCTCATAAGTAATGTTACTTATGTTACTTAAAAACCCCTGAAAACCTACAGAGGTAACTGTGGTATTTCTTTCTCAAATTATGCCTTCTTTTCCTGCTTGCAGATCATGGTTGAAATACAAAATGTTTTACTTGTTTTTCAAGGGCTAAGCAGCCATAAATGTGATAGCATAACTGAGAACAAACAGGACTCATTCTCACCTTGTTATCTCTGCATGAGTTTCAATACTGGATAGGATTTATGATGTGCTGTGATTTCTCACTCACAAGGCTGTTTCAGGAGTAGCCCATAAGGCCAGAGCTGTGATTTTCACTTGCATGGAGGGCAGTGTTTATTATTCAAATGGCAGCAGATGGAAAATCTCCATTCAACACATGCGTTCTACTAGGTCTATAGAAAAATTTAAAATAAATAAATAAATAAAAGGAGTGAAACCAGGAAAATTCTTTAAAGTGTAGAATCCATGGTGGATGCAGAGCAGAAAATGTTGCTCTTTCTGGGATGTCTGTGTTTTTGCAGAGCAAGGTGATAGTAAAGATGGTTCATTCAAACTCCTTTGAGGACAACTAATCAGCCACATGTCATCTTTAGTGCTCTGTCTTCCCAAGGAAAGTGGAATGGATCCAATTAAGAGTGGGGGACATTCTGCTGAGATTTCTTTAATAACTTTGTAGTAGAAGGAAGCAACATACGGAGTCAGAGTCTAATGCCAAAGAAGAAAAATAGCAGAAAAGAAGAAAACATTCTGGAAGAATTGGGAATATATATCAAAACACCACCTTCAGGAACTCATTTTGTGGGTTAGGAAATGCGAGCAGGCTCAGGACAGAAGGCTGCCTTAGGACAGAGGGCAGGATTAGCTGATCACCCAAGGGTCGGTTCAACCTTGACTTTTTCCCTGGTCTCAAGTACTCAGGCCAGTGGTGATCAGCTGCAGAGGTGTCACTCAAGGAAAGAAACGCTCCATTGGCACATGGTGCTTCAGTGGCTTCACCGTCATGTCCTGAGTGAGCATTAAAAGGATCTGGAACATCTCCTTGCCCCCTGCCTGTATGACCCACAATCGGGTAGGGATAGATCAGCGGGAGGCAAGGAAGGATGGAAAGTGGGAGGGTATGAATATTTAAATTGGAATTCTGAAAATAAAATAGATTTTAAATATTCACAAATACTTAAATAAACGTTGGATTTATCTGGGTTATCTGTTTTATCACCCAGAATGAACCCAACATATGGACCTGCTGTACAGAGAGGAGCAAACCCCATAACCTCTGCCTCAGCTTTCCTCTCTGTACGGAAGGGATGAAATTATTTTCCTAGGTATCCTTTCCTCAGAAGACTAACTTTCAAATGTGTTGTCAGAAAACACAGCAAAACAAACAGCCTACCAGTAAACCTAGGCTGCACAGATTTATTATCTGTCTAAAGAATTTGATGGGTGAAACTGAAAAAAAAAAAACCAACCTAACAAATAATAGTGTTATTAATGGGGCTTCTCAGAGTATATTTTCTTGGCAATATAGGTATGCCAATAAAGGTTAATTAAAATGGCTGGCAATCATGATCAGATTAAATGGGGTGTGTACTAATCTCCTGCACTTGCACGAGAACCTAAAAAGCATATGACTTGGGGATGGCAACTGAAAGCAGGGTATTTTTAGCTGGATTCAATAGAACTTTCTTACACTCAATTAATTTCTGCATAATATAGAGATGAAACATTTGCTTTTCTTCCCATCACCTCTATCGGAGGAGTGAGGCATAACAGCAATATTTCTGGCATGAAAATATGTCTATGAGAATTTGAGAGTATTTCAGGAAAGGGAAATGCACCTATGAAAGAAGCAGTACAGTGCTAGTATCTTTTTTCATTTTCTTTCACAGTGACAGGACCCAAGGAAATGTCTGGAGATGTGTCAGGAAAGGTTTAATTGGATATTAGGAAAAGCTCTTCCCCCAGAAGGTGGTTGGGCACTGAACAGGCTCCCCAGGGCAGTGGTCACAGCACCAACCTGCCAGAGCTCAAGGAGTGTTTGGACACCGCTCTCAGGCACAGGGTGGGATTTTTGGGGTGTCTGCAGGGCCAGGAGCTGGACTGGATGATCCTTGTGGGTCCCTTCCAGCTCAGGGTATTCCATGGTTCCATACATTACATTTTTGGATACTCCACTGGATAGGTGAGCATGACTTCAACAGCAGAAGGTACAAGATGATTCCTTCTCCCTTTGCCATCACTGATAGCTTAAGCACTAACTTCATTACGTTTAGAGCATCACTCAGACATTTGGATGACATCAAACATTTTGGGGGTGAAGGGCTATATCTGGCATCTTTCACTGAACAACCTCTGGTGAGACTTTTGTCAGCTGCAGTCATCTCTTTTGGAAAAGAATTGCTGAGGTGCTAAGGAAAGCAAAGACAGGTGCAGAATGAAAACTTAGACCCATAGGTTGGTACCTGTTGGTGTGAAATGCTTGTCCTGGTCACTCATTAAAACAAACAAACCAAAGACCCCCAAAAAAATTTTTTCTGTCTTCATCCTTGATCCAGAGTCTAAGAAAAGCCCTAGAGAAGGGGGAAAAGTGTTTCTTTTTCTCTTTTTTCTTACCAGATGACTTTGCTCTTTGAAGATTGTCCATAATAACCCACTGACAGCAGTACATGGTTGTTATGGATGTAAAACTATAACTTTTAACATCTGAAATTTAAAATATTATAACTGTAGGAATGAGCAACCAAACCCAGGGCTCTTCTTCATAATCCAACTGTGTTGATAATCAATGAGCAGTAGGTTGCAGATGGATTCAGATTCTCCATCTCCACCTGCTGGCAGAACTCTATCGGAATGGTACAAAATGGGTGTCCCTGCCCATGGCAGGGGGTTGGAACAAGATGATCTTTAAGGTAATTTTTAACCCAAACTGCTCCATGACTTTATAAGTCTATGAAAGTTACTTGAAGGGAAATAGTTGGGACGAGAAAACTTAGAGCATGTTGTTATTCCTTTTTTTTTTTAAATTTTCTCTTCACTATAGGGGTTTCCAGAAGCAAAGTACCGATATCTCAAAATACCTGTGAAACTGCAGGGCTGGAAATGCAAATGAACCACCGTGAAAACTGTGGTTTGCTCACATTAAGTGAACGCACTGTAAAGATGTAGTAGTATAACCATAAAACCAGTTTGTTTTAATTTATAGACTTCTTTACATGCACACTCCCATATCCCTGAGGGCCATAAAGCAAAACCTGAAGAGAAAATAGAAAATGAATAAAATATATCTTGTCTTCATTTGTGTCAAAATCACAATAAAAGGAGGAAATATAATCAACTTAGATGTTGTTTGCTTTTTATTTATAAAGCTTACTGTTTCACTCTGTTTTAATTATCATCATAGTGTTACTAAAATGTGGTAGCACAGAAAAGGCTGCATCCCACCTTGGCAGCCAGATTAGTATCTAGTTCTAAATGAAGGACACTTAATTTAAAATTAGTTTTATAAATCATTTCCCAAGTGTCTGTTTTTTGGNTCTTATTGGATATTTCTTTGAGCTGGATGAAAGGGACTGAAAATTTCATGTACTAAGCTGTAAAAGGCCAACCAGTGCTGTTCCTAGATGAATGGTATATCGAGCTGTGTCTTCCCCAGGGCAGAGGAAAATATGTTGAACTAGATACAATTGCTGAAGAACAATAGCATCAGTTTTTATCCAAAAGATTGGTGCAGAATAGGAAAATGGAGAGGGAATATCAGAAAGCACCCAAAGCAATGCTGATATTTTTGTTTTATCACTGCAATACATCGAAACCTCTCAGTTTTTTTTTTCTTTAAATCAGAGAAACAAACAAACTAAAGTCTTTTCATATTGGAATTGCTCTTTGTAAAACTCTCTGAAGGACCATACAAATCTTGTTATGATTTGACTGAATGGCCATAGTTGGGTGGGTGCATTGCAATCTGCTCATGGGTTTGGAGTTTATTGTTGTTTGCTGTGTTTCTGTGAAACAGGGTCCAGCAACAAAAAATACACCTCATCTTAATAAATTCTCTCTGAAGAAAGAGCACACTGACACCTCCTGCTACACACCCTGCTTTGTGATCAGGGCAGAGCTGCACTGTCCCGATTAAAGAATTAAAAAAAAAAAAGTTAAAAAGACCCCTTTGCTGCTTTTAATTAACAAACCAACCTTTGCAAGAGTGGTGGTGGAAAAACTTTTATCATTGGTTAGCACTGCTTGGGTGGATTAATTACATATCCATAAATAATATATAGTGCAATTTTATATTGCTTAATGATTTTGATCTTTCATGGTATAAACCTACTGAGGTTACTAAAGCTGGGGTGTTTTTTTGGTTATTTTTAGTTATCGGGTTATCTTTAAATTATTATAGGTAAATTAAATGCACAAGAAATAAGGGCATAAAAGCAGAGGGAAGGGTAACAAATAAGTTATGGAACTCCTTGTTTCAGAGCAGCTCACTACAACATTCAGTAGGTATAAACACAGAAGTGTAAGGATCTATTTTTAATAGGATAGATTTTTCTTTTACTTACAATTACGTTATGTAAAAATAACAAAAATCATATGACTATAGAAGAGAGCCCTAGTACTATTTCTTCAGGCACTGTTCAAATTCCATACATATAAGGAAGTTGACATTTGAAACAAGCAGAATCTCTTCCCTCTAGAAAAGCCCTCCTTCCTTTAAGAATTTAATAAAAATGAACCTTCAAATGAACCAAACCATCTGGAATTAGTTTTTTAGATGAAGAGGAAAGGCCTTTTTCAAGGAAAACCCTCCCTCAAGTGCTGGTCAGACTTCCTTTCACACAGGCCATGGTGCAAGTGGATTTCTGGGCTGCAGGTGCACAGAGCCAGCTCATGTCCCATCCTCCATCTACCAATATCTCCAATTCCTTCTCCACAGGGCTGTTCTCAATCCATTCATCACCCAATCCATATGGACACCTGCAGCTGCCTTGGTGCACGTGCAGGACCTTGCACTTGTCCTGCCTGAATTTCTCAGTGTTCACACCTCTCCACCTCTCCAGCCTGTCCAGGTCCCTCTGGATGGCAACAATTCCCTCTAAAGAACCAACTGCCCTGCTCAGCTTGGTGTCATCCACAAACTGGCTGTCATTAACTCCCACCGCCCCTGTCCTTAATGAAGACATTGGACAGATCTGCTCTCAGGACTGACCCTGAGAGACACCACTTGCCACTCGCCTGTGGCAGCCGTTGACTGCAACTCTTTGGATGTCACCATCCAGCCAACTCCTTCTCCATCGAATAGTCCATCCATCAAACCCACATCTTTCCAGTTTAGCAGCAAGGATGTTGTGTGGGGCCGTGTCAAAGGTCTTGAAAGACACTCAGGGAGGTTTCAAATAAGCACCCTGAGACATTTGGAATTAGATCAAATTAGGAATTAGGGAATCAACTGGGTTTGGATATGTACCTGAATTAAGAGTACTTGTAGGTGCTTTCAGTCCACAGATCTTGAACAGTTCTCCCAGAATTAATGATATCATCTTTGCCCAGAGCTGGAGTATTTTTTCTTATCTTTATTTTACAAATAGGGAAAACAAAGGGACAGCCTGTGATTTTGCAATTAACCCAGTTATCCTCCATTGATTTCAAAAGAGAAGACTGCAAAACTGAGCTTGAAGAATCAAAGTTACAGAAGACCTCCAGGCTCGGGATTTTTGTGTGTTTATAGCCTACCATTTTTGAAGCACTTTTGAGTGTCTGTCCCCAGTTGTCGGTAATAAAACACTTTTAGAATGTCTCATTTAAAGGATTTGCCTACAGGAACAAGGCCAGCTTGTAATAAAGGGGGAACCGAAGCTGGTTCTCTCAGGAGCTTCCTGTGCTCCCAGCCAGAATAGCATCCTTTTCATGGTTTCTTTTTTTCTCCCTCACCAAGTCAGACCTTTTGTGTGACCCTAGAAAAATAGCCATGGAGAGGCGATCAAAGAACAGTGAGAATAACAGCATGTGGGGTTTTTTAATTCCATGTCTGCATGCTGATTTCAAAACAACATGAAAACGTGTTTCAACAGGATTTGTTTTATGGGAGAACTGAGCAGCCTACAATGGATGGAGAATATACCTATTTATCAAGAGGCTGGTGAGGAGAATTATTTTTTCCATTGGAGAAACTTTAATCTCTAAAACTGAAAATACAGGAGAGGGAGATGTTATTGATGGAGATTGCAAATCTGTCTTTAATTGATTGAATGTTCTCAGTGATTTTGCAGATATGAATTTTACTAGCCCTAAGAGACACTGGAAACTAAAATATTTCTCTAATACTTAAATATAGCACTTGGCTGCATGTATTTAATGCTGTCTAAATGAAGATTTCAGACTGTCTCTATGTTAAGCCTCATTGTTCTCCAGCATTACGGGGTCATTAAATCAAGTATCTTTGGACCTCTAACTCTGCCTCAAATCTTGTGCATTAATTTGTGACCTGGTGGAATAATTCTGTAGTCCACATGAAGTTTTTACCCTCTTCATGTCTTCTCCCTGTTCAGTTTGCATTGCCCAGGATGATGGATTAGATTTAAATATCCAATGTAGTATCACCATCTATTATGATGCCTCTGAGAAGTGTCTGGGGTGAGGTGCCCCTGAGCTGGGTGTGTTCCACATGTTTCCGAGGTCTTGGGTTCACTCTTAGACACCTCTCTGAGTGTGTGGCTTAACTGATGTTTAATGGATCCTAACAAAAAGTCAAAGCGGGGGAAAGGGCAGCTTGCAGTGATTAGTTTGGTTTTCTCCCACTGACATCAAACACCTCGACACCTTTGCACGCTGCAGTGAATCCTGTGGGACTGAACACTGGTACCAGCAAGACACATTCCTTCCCTGACAGTGAAGGAATATCCCACACAGAAAAAAATCCTGTGATATTTTTGAATAGTTTCTGCAACTCTGTCTTGTCAAATTTTAGCTTACCTCTGAATTTGTTGGGGTTTTTTGTTTGGTTTCGTTATTTTATTCAATTTTTTCATCTAGAAAGTTATTTGGTTTATTTCTATTTAAATAATCCTCCTTTTCCTTCTTTTTTTTTTGTGACCTGTTTTGCTTTTATTTTATAGAGCCATGCACTGAAGTTAATTTACTGTAATGATAAATGTATTTTATAAAATAACATGTACCTTAAGTAACACTCCTCACTGCTGATTGAAAATGGAAATTAATAGTGAAAAGCAGCAAGGAGAGAATAAAAGGTATGAGTTTAAGTGGAAGGGGTCAAAGTTTGCTATGCTGGCCATTAATGATATTCAACAGTAAAGAAAGAAAAAAATGTTTACTTTTTCATGAAATTTAGTGGTAAAAAAAAAAAGTCCTTTCTGCACTGAGATGAAAACAAGAACTTTGGTGGTTTCACATGAATAGATAAAAAAAATGTACCAGCCAAGATGAACTTATCTCTTTCATGGATATTTGTCCTGGAATAGATAAGTCTGTTGTAGAACAAGTTTAGAAATGCAGCTTTCATAGCCTGTGATATTATTATGCAAAATAGTTTGGTTTCTCTTCTTCTTTTGCTCTCTGTGTGAATACGTGTTAACATACATATATATCTATGCATATCGATAAGAAATAAATACACTTACATGTATATAATATACATTTCTATACATGAATATCTTTATCTAAACAATTAAAATTTTGACAAAAAAAGTATATTTGTCAGTCTGAAACACTTTTCTTAAATGAAGTTCCATGGAAACTTCCATTTTCTTGTGAAACGTTCTCTTTATAAAAGAATTGCAAAGACTTGTGGTATGAGCTTTTTCACCAAACTTATCTGAAAGAAATTCTCTAACTTCATAAAAATGAGAAGAATACAAAGGCAGGAGGAATATGTACGTGAGAAATAAGGCAGAAGTTTACCTTGTCTACATAGATCTATTAATGAGCAGTAAGGCGGAAAAAATATCTGGTTGGAAATCAGATATCTTTCATTCACCATATCCGATTACATGGACTAGAAAAGCCCACCCCTGGAGGAAAAGCATTGTAATATCTATATGAGAAGCCTTGCAATATTTATGGCTGACTGCTGGGGTTCATTAAGGTGTTACACGAGGTGGCAGCTTGGTGTGAGGATCCAAATGCCTGATCTGACAGAGCTGCCACTGGAAGCAGCTATCACAGACAGCTGGCAGACAGGAGATATTTAAGTGTTGCACTCATATTTTTGTCATTTAAAGCATATATTCAGTAAAGACAGTCAATGAGGACATAGATCTTAACTGTTCACTGAAGATTTGGACACTTCCCTTCTAGGCAGGTGGGGTTTTTTGGCCATCCTATGTGCTGTTGAAAATTGTCCTTCTTAATATAATCATTCTTTCTCCCATTTTCTTGCCCACAAGGCTGCCTTGTGCCTGGCTCAGCCCAGAAGCAGACAAGACTTTTACAGCACTGTGCATTTTGGAAGGCTTAGGGAGATGATAACAGTTGTTCATTCAAACATATCAAATGCATCTCACCCTGGCTGGATATTAATGGCATTTTGTCTAATAAAACAGGCGATTGTCTCATCTTTTGTCACAAAGCAGTGTGAGCTCTGACACGTCAAACTTTCCTAGCTGAGTGTTAGTTTATCAACAACTAAAAAGGTAAATATTTTAAAGGTCCTGGGGATTTGTTGTAACAACTTCTTTGTTCCCTAGTCTTATTCTTATGTTCGGCTGCAACACGTACAACAATCCTACCCAAATTCTTCTTCTTAGCTATAGGAAATTTTTGATTCTGGTTTTATTCGGACACCACTTAAGAATGTCAGACCTAAATTCCTGGGGCACGATTGCAACCAAAAGTACTCTGTTAGCAACACAGTTTTCCTCTTGTAGGTACACTCAGAGTGCCTCTGACAGGGATTTGTTCTCTTGATATTTTAAGATGAGAAGTTCATGGCTACCAGTACCTGTTCTGTATGCAGAGAAGCCAGATGGAGCCATGACTCATTCTAAATATTTCTTTTGAGGTTAGCATAAGTGAATTGCTTTTCAGGTGGAATCCATCAGGTCCCCAGAATGTGTTCCTGTCTACAAATTCTTCCTCCTGCATTATATTGCTCTTCTTCAAAATGTTAAATGTCTTGATTTGCATTTGCAGGAGTTGATTGAACCCTTGTTCTTGTTTCCACTGCATTTCATCCTTTTTTCTTTGTAATTTTTAGTTCATGTTTCTTTCAGAGCCATTGTTACATGGGCTTAATTTTCAAGTCATTTTACATATATATCTTTTTCTATTGTCACTGTGAATTGTGATAAAAATGTTGGCTTTATTTTCTTTCCTTCTCATTTATTACTTTGCTCACCTTCTGAAATCCCCAGTTGCATCTTCTGATGGAGACTGAATGAAATGCTATCTTCATTTAGAAAATAATTCCATGCAGTAGCTGTGTTAGATTGTTTTTTTCCAGGAAAAAGAAAGAAAAAAGTAAAGAAACTCTCATTTTTACCAAATCATGTTCTAAGTTTCAATGGTTTCACCATACTGATCTGTGAGGGAGATTTCAGAATAAAGGGTCCTCATTTTCAGTGAAAGATCCAAAACCTGTGATGACTAAAATCCTAATTCCTTACACCAGGGGTGAAGGGAGTTCAGGACCATGAGCAGCAGGATCATGGTCTGGTGGAAGGTGTCCCTGCCCATGGCAGGGCAGTTGGAACTGGATGGTCTTCAAGGTCCCTTCCAACCCAAACCATTCTGTGACAACCTGACACCCCGTGAGACAAACCTGAACTCGGAATCACTTTGCAGAGATGACCAGGGTGGCTCATCCTGACTTAGTCTGTAACAACAGAACCACATTCGGGTGGTGCCGTGCCAGACAAACATATCTCTGTTTTGGGACAAACTTTGATTGTTGTCACCATCTGTGATTCCTCACTGACTGAATTCTGAACGCGAAAGTCAGTGTTGAAACCAACTAACCCTAAAACTCTTACCCTAAGCCCTAAAAATCTTACCTGTTACCTCTCTGTACCACCTTACCTACCTCTACCTTTCCTTTCCTTTAGTGAGACTGGAAAGCAAGAGGGAAGATAAATTATCTTCATTGGCTTATATATCTAAGATACAGGGCCTTAAATAAAAATTATGGTGAATGTATAAGTGATTGATTAGAGAGTGTTGCTTGCATTGTATTTGGAAATGAAAATGTAGGAAGGAGGGAATTTCTATAGCAAAGTAGGAATGGTTGTCATCAGGATTAATGTTAAATGATCATTCATGTCTGCCTTATCTCATGCTAAGTTTTCTTCAGTAGAATTTTAATAGTGTAGACTTTATTGTGCATTATGGTGATAAGATCCTGCCAATGTTTAGTTGAGCTGGTTAATTTACAGGAGCTAATTTAAAAAGTAGCTCTTGTGTTAGGGAATCTGTCCTGTTGGATTGATAACCCAGCTTTTAGGATATTATTTCCACGGAAGCAGATCTTCATCTTTTCTCCCCATCTATGCCCTTGTGCTCCAGCTTCTAATTATTCAAGTGTGAAGGGAATCTCCTTCATTTTTAGACACAAACATCCTCACCACATAATTTATAAGGCTGTCTGTAAAGTGAACTGATTATTTAGGCTTGTAACTATTTCTACAGAATTTTGTGGTATGTTAAGTTAGTGCATAGGGATAAATATAAACTCTATCTCATTTAATGCTGGCTTGGAGAGAGATTTTTCTTCTGAAAACATTTTTATGTATTTACTCACAAGTTTTATCATCGAAATGTAACCATTTAGCATACAACTCATGTATGCTTATAACACTTCACAGGCACTTTTCTCACCACTGAAACTGAACCGCTGATGTTGAATGTGGCAGCTCTTTAACAATTCTCATCTGTGCAATGTGAGAGTTTAAACAGAAAATGGCCTTACTACTTTCCCAGCTTTAATGCATATTCAAACACTTTCTGTCAGCTGTCATTTACTTCCCCCAATTCCTTTGTGTGTGGCACTGGCTGACATTTCTGTTGTCACTCTGAACTGAATCCTAGGATCTCCTTGAAAGATTTTCTTCTATATTGGCCTTAGTACAACTCTCAGCACTCCAGGATTTAGAGAAATTTCAACTAATCCACTGAAAAATGTGACTGGCAAAATTAAATTCTCTGCCTGGTTCTTGCAGCCAACCCTTACCTGTTCATCAGCCAGAGTAAAAGATGTAAAAGACATTTAGCAACAAAGGATTTCAAATTCTCCTGTGTCTTTTCTGCTCACTTTCTGCACACATCCAGACAATAAACTCTTACTGGCACAAATGTTCACAGCAAATGAAAATCAAATCCTCATATGAGCATCTCTAGAAGGTGAGATTTAAATCTGAAAGGCATCCTGTGGGAAGTCCTTCTGTGTTCACCCATTCAAAGAGCAGGAAGATAGGAAACATGGCATATTTTATAATTGATAGTGATAAGCAACATGTGTTGAATCTCAAGTATTTGCACTCAGTCCCCAGGGAGAAATACTGGGAGATGACAATGCTGAAATAAATCCATGCAGCATCCAATCTAACACTCATTAAAATGAATGAAAAGACAGTTTCAAATTGGACTAGGCCTGTAGGTCCCAGCCTAGTAAGGTACTCAAGCATGTGAGAAGCAATTGTCTTTAAACTGCTATTTAAAGTTATGCACATGTTTAAATGCCAAGTTCCTTTGGGGCCAGAATACATTAAATAAGGAAACAGAAACTTGCCCTGCAGGGGAAAGGGGAAAAAAAAGGCTAAATTTGATACGTTTTATATGTTTAACAGAACATACCCACCAGCTAAACAAAGATATTCTAAGAAAGTTTTCTACAGAGTTTGCATTGGCAGAATGCAAAATGATTCACCTTTTGGAAGTGGCAGTACAGCAGATGCCATCAGATAATTTCTCCAAATCCTTTGAGGCTGGGTTGGTTGTTTTTTCGAAGATGGTTGTTCTGTATTATTCAAGTATGCTTTGGTGATGAGAATTATAAACCTTGTGTTTCGTCTTTTCCCTTAGAAATAGAGAGTAAAGCACTTCAACAAAAGTCTACCCAAACCAAGTATACTTGAATCTTATTATTTCATAACTCCATGCTCCACAGTGGAGTTCTAAAGGTAAAACCTATTCAGAACATGCCCTCCAATCTTTTTCCCCAGACTTGTGTTTTATTTTGAAACATTTTTATTAAAATATTAACCAGATCTGGCCTCCAGAAGTTAATCAAAGCTATGTCTTATAGCTGTAGTTAAGATTTTCTGTCTTTCTTAAATCAAATAGAGTTTTCCTCTGGATACAATTCCAGCACTGCTGAGTGTAACTACTGGTACGACCAACATCAGAAAAAGGGACATTGTTTGTACCTACTTTAGAGAGAAAGATTATTCAAAAACATTTTGAGGAGTTTTGCATCTGAGGAATACTGAACCTGGGTTGTGTCTGGAATACATTGCTGAACTTACATTTTAAATTGAACAGGAACAAAACCTGCATAAGCAAAACCAAAAGAAAATGGAACTTTGCAGGTAATAATGTAAGGAATGGGCAGAGGCAATGGACCGTATTAATAATGTAATTTTAATTTGAAGTTCTAGTCTACCCTGATTGCAAATCACTGCTTACTTTAATACTTTAATGTCTGTGTACATGAACTGTGCCAATTTCCAGGCTGTTCAACAAAGAAATCATATTTATTCTCAGAAATATGGAATGTACATTATTGGAATGTTTCGTTTTGCTTTGTTATCAACTTTGTCATAGAATGAAAGAAATTCAATTTCAGATTGCATTCAAAACAGAAATTATTGATACTTTATCTGCTGCTGTTATGACAGTTAAAAATCTTTCTGTATTTCAATTCTGAAATCTTAAATGTGATACACTGCCTCTCAGGCATTTAATAAGAAACAAATCCTTAACAAACTTTAAGTTGAAAAATAACATCATGAATCTCATCTCATTACCTTTTCTCTAACGTGCTTCCTTTGTAACTTATCACTTGGTGGATGTGCACATCCAAATGCTATAAATCAAATTTCATACCTGCATAAAGCACTGAAATAAATGACTTTATGCTGGCGTAAAAAATCCAGTGATGAACTGGGCTCTGATCCTTCTTGTTTTGTTCTCCTGGGAAATAAGAAAGGAAGACAAAGACCGGTAAAATATCAAGAAGAGGATCAAATGTGAGACAACATAAATGGCCTGAAATTGATTCCTTTTACTCTGGTGACATTTCATTAACTTCAAGGAAGTTCTGGAGGATTTTCATAGAGAGGCAAGTGAGAAGAGAGTAGGGAGAAAGGAAAGAAAGACTTTTCTTCCAGACCCCAGTAGCCTGATTTGCTGAACTGTGATTTTATATAGGGAAGAGCAAATACACTACTTTCAACTCTCCAAAATAACCTTGTCTCTTGTCTCTTTATTCACACGTAACTTTGCAGCTCATTTATGTCAAGACTTTCAGGGGAAAGCCCCAGCCATGCAGCAGCCTGGATACAAGGCTCGTGCAAAAAAATCCTAATCACCGTTCTGGTATTTTTAAGTGAAAGTTCTTTTAACCTTTTTTACTAGTCACAAAAAAAGGGTGTGACTATGTGATTATCCAGAAATGTCCCGGGAAGATGAGTCATCTAAGGAAACCAAATATACTGTGTTTTCTATCGGCTGGTGACTATTTTTTAGTTACTACAACCAGAACAAAATGTGCAAACAAAGAGCCACTGAGAAGTGGAGCTTTAAAATTACAATTAAGCAATGAACAGTAGTCTGTATTTGGAATATCCCCTGTTCCACATATTCAGTGGGGAAAAATGAACACTAAAACACTTCCTGACTCAAAAATCAGGCTGAAACCAGAATTAGGCCAAAAGTTCCTGCTATTTTTATCATTGTACAGTTTAGTACTTCTCCTGATTTAGGTGAAACATTCAAATTTTGGGATGGGCCTCAGCTTGCAGATTCTCTACATCTAAAAGTAGATGTCTGTGAGAGTCTGGAGGCAGCTGCTGCAAACCAAGGATCTGGAGCCACTCCAAACACAGCAGCAGAGCTGTGGCACCTCCTCAAGTGAGGATGGTGTGGAGAAAAACACACATCCTCTGGATTTGTGGCTGCAAGCCATGTTGGGTGTCCTAGAGTGTCCCAAATGACACCGGTGGTTTTGGCAAGTGAACTGAATTAAATTACTCCATGGAAGCCATAAAGACCTGAAAAAAAATAACATGATAAAGACTGGTGAGCAGACACCTCCATCAGATAGCTCTTATGGCTCTGTTAAGTTCACAGGCAGGGCAGACCTAAATCTGTGTCATAACCACAGAAGCAAACTCAGGTTCAGTCTGATGGACCCCACTTTTGTTGGACAAATCAGTGCCATGGAAGTCAAGAGAGCTACTTTGTTGTAGCAAATGTAAATTACTCTGTGACTGCAGAACAGCTGATAACAAAAATTGAATAAATGTCCCAGAGAAGCTGTGGCTGCCCCTGGATCCCTGGAAGTGGCCAAGGTCAGGTTGGACAGGGCTTGGAGCAACCTGGGCTAGTGGAAGCTGTCCCTGCCCATGGCAGGGGGTTGGAACTGGATGATTTTTAAGGTTCCTTACAACCGAAACCATTCTGTTCTAAGGATTTTTTACTTTGCCTAGAAAATAGATAATAAAATATCCTATAACTCAGGCTGTGAAATGAATTCAAGAACTTGTCTGATTTCAATACTTGCATACAGCTGGTGCTCTTGTTCTTTGAAATCTGTCAATTTTATTTTCTATTTTAAAATATGTTTTAAAAACTTCATGACAGTCAGGCAGTGCCAGTATGAAAGTAAGTTTTATAGCCAACTAAAATACATGAAAATCTGTATTCCTTATAGAGATTAATGGAGCTGCTGGTGCAAACAGCAGTGCCCCAAGGTGTGCTTATATTATTTTGTGAATGATACCTGCTGTGAAGGGTGGTTGAGCACAAAGCTGCCAGATGCTCTCTGTGACTTGCATATTTGTAAGGTCATTTGTGCATTCTGATGACTGAGGTGTAAATGATAAAATTACGGAACAAAGAAAAAAGTCGTTACCAGGCCTGAATTTCATGACTGCAATGATAGAGCATTAGATGGGCTTTTAATGCAACTAAATTTAATTCAGAAGAAACATACCTGTGCCATGATTCCACCTGTTTTCAGCTGCTGCTGGTGCAGTTTTCTCTCCCCAGCTTTTAAGGGTTGCAAGCATGTAGCAAATGTGCTTCTGTGTATTTATTGATGTCACACATAACTTCATCCAGGAGAGCTCTTGATGGGTTCAGTTTGTCAGAGCAGTGCCGTGTGGAAAGGACAAAGTTCTTCTTAGTCTTTATAAAAATGAAAATGTGAAGTAATCCATCACTGTGGTGTTATCTAGAGACCTCAACAAATGCTTCATCCCTTGTGCTGTTCTCCTGTCAGACCAGGAGGAACTCCTGGAGGTCTTCTAGGTTAAATTCACAGTCAAAAAGATTGAAGCAAAGGAAAACACCGAGATGGAGATGTTCACAGCAAATATTCCTATGAGATAGGGAATATGCTGATCAATCACCCAGAGACAGGTCTGAGTTTACTCCCGGTGGAATCTGGAGATGACCCAAGGATTTGTGTTCTATTAAATAAAAAAGGGTGCACCAATCATATTAAAAACTTGGTTGTATTTTATAGTTTTAGATGTCTCAGACAAATCATGTGTCAGCACAGCTGAATAAAATATCAGAGACCATGGAGCAATGAATGCCAGTCATGCTGAATGAGTGCTGGAAATTTAAGGAAGTAAAAGGATCTTAGATTTTTATTACCAAGAAAATCAAGCTTTTTGTGGAAAAGTATGACTGTGATTCTTGATGTACAAAGCAGGGATTAATTCATTAAAAATGAAAGTTAACAGTGGCTTTCCTGTGACCTCTGTGAGCCCAGTACTGGAATAGCGTGTACTCAGTGAGAATGCTCAGTGATTTTAGTAGGATATTAAAAAGATGAAAAATGAGCAGACAGGAGGCACAAATAAAGGCTTTTGAAGATATAAGAAATGTCATAGAGTGATAAATATTTGGATTTTCACATGGAGATTGAGAACTGACTTCATTAGAGCACTAAAATATTCTCTCTGAAGAAAATGCCAAGTGCTAAAGGACCTTTAATCATGTATAATTGTTGAAATTTAGAAATGGATGAATATAAATTCAAAACAAAGCACAAATCCTTAACATGGAAAATAATTACAGCAAACTGCAAAAACTGTGGCAACTTCTCAATCTCCTGAAATCCTCAGAGTCGTTCAAGAGTATAGAATAAAAAGTGACTGCTGTCAGTCAGAAGATAATTTGATGACATTAAGTGGTCTGTGATATATCAGAATCTGACTGGGCCATGTAATAACTTGAAACTTAAAACTATGAAAAGAGTTCATGTAGGCTCTTCAAGAATATTAAGAAGCGGAGGAATCAGGAAATTTGAACAAGACATTTCTCTTTTGCTGAGAAAGATAGATGATGCCAGGATGAAGAGCAGAGAAGACTGGTAGCACAACCAAAGTTTGAGGCAGGCTGAAACAAGCACATGAACCCCTGAGAATACAAAAGCAGCTCGACCCTAAAGCCAAAGTGCTGCTTTTTGAGTGCTAGGAAGTGTTGCTGAAGGCTCATACACATTCTCTGGCCAAGCCTATTGACCCTTTCTTTGCTTGCTTTTTTCATATAATTTCTCGCAATCCTAATTTGACTTTCTTTCAAGAGCAGAGAAAGGCTTGAGAATCCACAGGAGATGGTCCTTTGGGACTTAGATGATATTTATTTCTCTTTATATCATGCATCTGTAACAATACCAGAGGGAAAGATAAAACTTCCATGTCCAAACATACTGATCTGTTAGAGTATATCAGAAAAAATTACTCTCCTGAAGGACAAAGTTCAAAAAGAAAATGAATTAAAGATATTAGGCATGAAAATTATTTTAAATAGAGCCTTGCAAAATATATGAGGAAACTGAAATCTGAAGCTCTCCTGGGAGAGCTTGTTTATCCTATTTCCGACCCAGTTTATGGATCAGATAGTTATGGGCAGGTTCAACGAGGCTCAAATGTTTTTGCATTGGTTGCATCACTGGACCTTCAAACCTTCTCAGATTCACTGATACCGTTAATCACAGTTGGTGATAAGCAAACATGAAAAGCTACAGCCCTCTCATTCTGAGTGTATTCAGATATGGATTCAGATTAATTTTTTGGTTAATTCATCCATATTTCTGTAGTTTATGAGTACTTATTCATGAACTGTAAAAGACAGCACAGTGAGGAGATGTTAATGCAGTCTGTCCAAAGCAAAGACACCTCTTAGGCAAATATTTGGCAAGAGCTACAAAATATTTTATGCTTGCAATTAACTTTGGGGTCATCTTCCATAAGAGCAGGGCTCTGGTTTGTCAAAGCATCCACTATCATTAAGCCTTTTTTGTTACATTTACAGAATCTAAAGCTGGAATGCTCTGCTCATGGAATTTATTCAGTGATGCCTATATTAATTCCCTAAAGTCTTCTGGTTAGACTTGTTAATATCACTTAAAAAGCCACCTAATCTTGGAGACTTTAGCTCGTGGAACCGATCATCATCTTGGATAAACTTTTGAAATGCTAAATTAACCTTCTTCCTAAACTGCGTGACTCATTTCTTTTGTAAATTTGTCTGTCTTTGGACCCCAGAGATAACATTTTCTTTGTCCAGTGATTCCTTTTGTCAATATAGACATTTCCCTCTCACCCATATGGTGAATACCCATGAAACATAACCAGACTGAGATCCCTTGGCTTCCCTGTAGGATATTTATGAGTAGATGATAATCTGGGATATGACAGGGAAATTGCAAGGCTTGGGTCTTGTCTTCAGGGAAACTTATTTGGTTTTTTATATAGTTGCTTCTGCAGTAATGCTTTTCACTATGGTAGCCAAGATAATGATGATTTCTGATGATGCTTAAATTCTGCATAAAAAATTCCTTGCTTTCTAAGCCTTGCTGTACAGTTCATGGCATTTCTTATCAATCATAAAGTGAAAAAAGAGAAAAGAGCTCAATTTTCAGGCTTTTCAGGCTTTAGTCATTCTTTTCTTTTTCCAGAACATTTGAGAGTAAAGTTGTCTGAAGCAGATCTTCCTTTAAATATGGTATCGTATTCTGATGCCACCTAAATTTCTAATTAACCCTGGTTATATATATATTTTTTTTTTTTTTCCAGGTTCACCCCAAACTACCACCAGAGAGATCAAAATCTATTAATGTTGTGCCTCTAGTCAATAAACCTTAGTTATGTATGGAATAGGCTTTGGATACAAGAAACTGATGTTTTACTTTCTAAATATTCTTTATATTTTTGGCAAACCCATTCTTACTTGTTAAGTAAACTGTTCAAAGTCAGCGGCACTCTATGATTTATGTGCTTTACAAACTCACAGGATTATGGATAAATATAGTTTTGAACTTTTGTGTGTGTTTGTAAAGACCAGTACAGCTGGAGCACACAGTGTGAAATTGCAAGGAATTTTGGTTATGATTTCACTGCATTGCTTTAATTACAGGAAGTCACAAACAAACAAAACAAACAAACAAAAAAATAATCAAAGAAGCAAGGATTTCAGACCAGAAGAAAGCTTTACAATTAGGTTTGTGGATTTCCCAAGTTAAAAGATACCAAAAGGTGACTAAGCCAAAAGGAAAAACCTTGAGTTTGTTTTATTCCTGATCGTGGAAATTATATTTTTTCTAGAGGTCCTTGTAGCTGCAACAAACAACTCCACTTGCAGAATGAACAGCTATTCTCTCAAATTATCAGAAATTATCTGCAAGGTGATGGAATTTTTAAAAGAATAGGAGGTATCAAACATTTCTGCTGGGTAGGCCTTTTAGTGTCAATTTATTGCTTTTGATTATTTTTACTGCTAAACTAATTAATAATTTATCCAGTACCTATTTACACACAGAAATACTACTGCTGTAATTCCTAACTGCAAGATATATTTAATTCCAGGATAAAAAATCGTGGTTGTGAATGATTTTATGTAAATGTAGAATGAATTAACATTGTGAAATTGATTCCTTTCCTACCAAAACAGAAGGAAGGAATAAAATAGAAAAAAATAAAAATGAACAATAGCTCATGCTTCCATTAATGGCTATTTACAAATTGCAGGGTTATGCAGTTTCTCATGGAAAGATTATTGTTCTTTTTCTAATTCAAGATTTTTGTTTTTTATAAGTTTCTCTAGCTTGTCTCTTTTATGATTTTGCCAATAGAATAATCAACCATGCAGAGCTGTGACCCAGCAGGTCAAGGAAAAATATTTGGGGTTTTTTAGGCCTTTTGTAAGAAATTATTGGCTTTTCCAGTGGAAGGGGTTTGAAAGGGCCACCTGAATCTGGAAAGGGGTCACAGGACTGGTGAGCAACCCTCACAGTTTTGCAAATTTAATGAAATAATTATCCACAGTTTCAGACTGTAAAAATGTAGGTACCCTCATGTGATTATTACCACTGCTTCACCATGCTCCTGGTTTCCATATATATAGAGAGTCATTTTACTGTATCGGGCATTTTTACATTTTTATGGCGAAATGTTAAAATTTGAGGTGTCATTGTCAATAGATTTTGTTGAAAGGTCTAAAACCAGTCTGGCAAACAAAATAAGTAAAGTCAAAATTGTGGTTTTCTAACATAATCCACGTTTCTTTTTGTCACTCTGAGAAGCTCTTTCCCAAAGTTCCTCCTAAATAAAGTAATATATTATTATTGTTATTATTATTGTTGTTGTTGTTGTTGTTATTCACTTTGTTTCTATTTCTTTGCACCTCAGCAAAGGTTTAGCATCACCTTGAGGACACCAGCCTGTGAAGTAGGATGTAAATAACCATCACCAATTACAACTTGAAGGTGATTTTATATTAAATAAATTGATCATTTCTGATCAATGTCTGATAGATCCAAACCCCAAGAGACAGACTGAATGCAGGCAGAAAACCTCTCCTGAGCAGATCGAATGCCCAGAGATGAGGAAAAACTTGCACTTTTCCAGTTTCAGCATCCTTTTCACAGACAAATCCTTCGGAACTGTCAGTCTGGAAGCTCCAACCAGAATTCACCTCACTCAGAAGAAACACAGATTACTCATTTTTAATTCACTATCCCTCATTTCAGCTATAAGCTTTTGACTGCTTCACTGTGGTTACATTTCTTCTTTTTTCTTTCTAAATATCTCACTTCCACAGCCATTCACCCACTGCCAGTTTCATTTCTCTGTAATGCCATAGGTGAGCTGTTTTCATCTCCAGTGCTCGTAAGAACATTAGTGTGCAAAAGGCTCCTTGCAGGACAGAATTATACAGACAAAAAAGAAGTCAGAAGCACTCACGGGAAGCAGAGATTACATTAGATGTCTTCATCCTGACACTTAAACAGAGTGTGACGTTCCTAAAATGTTAGTAGAACATGGGACGTCAAGAAAATAGTAAAATATTTGTGTTTTATTAACAAAAAAAAAAGATGTGTGGATGCATAAAGGGAGATTCAAAGCCAGGAATGACAGGGTGGGTTAGGAAGAAAAGATCTAGGAAGGCAGTAATACTATCATGTGGAGAAAACAGCACTGTACTTTATAACAGATGAAAGCTTCTGTCTATGGCATGAAAGAGATAAAAAAGAAAAGCAATAAACTCTGCATAATCCAAACTCATTGTTCAAGCCATGCACTGCTCATTCCCTGGCACCAGCCAAAGGATAAACATCAGTGCTATGTATGTAAAGGCTGCTTTCATAAATATTTAAAAAGTACTACACTGAGTCAGCGCAGTAAATAATACCATTTATTAAAATAGATAGAATATGTGAATTAAGGTCACTTGCTGGCACAAAGAATAGAGGCATCAATCTAAGCCTGCTCAACCCTGGGATCAGCAGATTAGTTTTTTTCCCACTCAGAGAAACATTAACTGAAATATGTAAAGAGAGAGCAGTTCAAGCCTGTGACCCTCTCAAGTGCTGCTTCTGGTTCCAGAACAGTTTAGAGGGGCAGGGAAGGAAAAAACCCAAATAAAAAAATCCTCCCCAGAATAAGCAGTTTCACATTTGGTTCTCATTTGTTGCCTGTCGTGTTTAGGGAATATTAAAAACCCTCTTTTTCTCTGTGACATGTGAATTTCTGATCAGATATATAAGTAAGTTAGGGATAATGTACTTTTTGCTTTTCATGGCACTCAACCTGAGTGCAGCCAATTTTTTATGTAAATATACACAGCCTTGTACAGGGGGTACAGGTTGGGTTAAATTGTCCTTCTGTTTTTGTGGTATTTCTTTAGAGTTGGCCAGTATCTCAGTGAAAAAGTAGGAAGAATGTAAGGAAAAATAAACGTTAAAATTATTTTATTTGCTTCACGTGAATTTTCTTCCATGTGTAATTTCACAGGCTGCAAATGAAAATGTTGCATGCTGAGATTATTCAAATGCTCGACAGGGAGAGAGGCAGAGGGTCTTCTGTGGAAAAGAATTTCACCAGTTAATCATTCTTTGAGGAAGAAATCCAATTTTTCAAAGTGATTCTGCTAGAATGATACCCACATTCCCTAATTTTAATTACTGCAGATGATGTTTACCATATCTCTACCTCCCAAGCCTCTCCTACAAGATGGTTTCTCTGTCTTGGAAACAAAAATTACATCCCCTAAGGTTTGTGTATCATCATCCCCAGCACTAAATATCAGTTGCTATTTTTGGTGTCATGGAACAGTAACCCCACAAAAAACCTGTATCCCTCACCAAGCCCCTTCCTTTAACTACTGATGATGAAATGTCTCCAAGAGAGCTGGCAATTCTTCTCTTGCTGTAGGTAAGGAGTGCTGGAAAAAACCCAAAACCAAAACCATGGGCAGTTGTTCTCATGACTACAGTGAGGAAAATGGACAAGGAAAAGAAAAAAGAACTGGATTACTTCTATTCTTTATTACTTCTAGGATATTCTATTTATGAACAGATATTTAACAGATATTCCACATCTGCCCATTTGTTTTCCTCCTCACCAGGGCGATTCCTGTATCAAACTCATAACAATTTGTAAATGTGTGAATGCATTTCTTTTAGAAAATTACTGATTCTAGAATGTCAGGGGATGAAATATTCACCGTCCACCCAAGTACAATGTTCCAATGGTTAATTTCATTCATCCTCAAAATGTTTCCCTTGTTTCTGTTCTGAATGTGTCTCTCTCCAGCTTCCAGCCATAGTGCCTCATTATACTTTTGTCTGATAGATCAAAGGGGTCTCTTCCCTCAGAAATCTTTTCATGTTAATACTGATCATCCATAATTCCATAAGTTGAATTTTGATGTTATTGAAGCTGATTTGAGTTTTCATAACCTTTTTTTTTTTACTCTTGCCCTTAATGAATACAGGAATATTAAATTGCAATGCCTGACATATTTCATATTGCTTTATTTTAGTCTCTGCACCTGTTGGACCACCTGAATGACTATTGATAGTTAGGGGGATTTCTAAGTGTCCCAGTCAGTATATTTGTTTTTCTAAAACGTTTTCCAAGACCTGCAAGACCCTGGAAAATCTCGTTTTATTGCCATAGCCAATGACCTTGTCATGGGATAATGTTTAAAATCCTCCTTTTTCTGCCTGAAGTGATATTATACTTCTAGAAAGGGATGCATTTCAGAAAAAAAAAGTCAGTCCTTGAGACTTGGTATGTAACAGGACACGGAAAATAGTTTAAAGTTAAATCACATTATGAAATGTAGCTAGTCAGTATAATTTTAATTTTGAAGAAACCACTTTAAGGCAACCTCACACTGACCCACTTTCTTGCTGCCGTTCCCTCAATAAAAATTGATAGCACATCCCTGCCCTTGCAGAATTTCCATATTGACAGAGGAAATTTAACTCCCTGCATGATTAATGGCCGAGGTAGCGCTCTATCAAACACGCAGCACGCGCTGGGATATTCGGTGCCTCTGACAGCCCGGGAGTGATGATCCTTGGGAGGGATGGAAAGCAGACCGTGACAAAATTGCAGTTGCTGCTGCCTCCTGCCACATCAATAAAATGGCACCGCACAACAAATGGGCCTCTTGACCTCATCACTTACAGTGGAGCGGATCATTTGTATAAACAAGTTATTTAGGTGCTTTAATGTACTTTGTGGTTGATTAATAGGGCTTCCCTTCAGCTTCTGCACATCAGATGCTACAGAGTGCTTGAGAAGGGAGAGAAGCAAGGCACGGTCCTGCGGGTGAAGCAGCATCCTGGAAATTTCAATTCTGTGCAGAGCTTTTCTGCAGATCTTTAGTTCTAAATTGGGCAAAGGACGTATTTGCTAAGGCTTCACCTTAAGAAAGTGTCATGCATGAATAGGCCTGTAGGTACTACAGAAATACTCCAGAAATGCCAATTTCATGGCAGACTTTTTGTATGTGACAGTGTGAGACTTGTGCCAAGCAGCACAGCAACCTAATTTTTAAACCAACTCAGCTGGTATTTGCTCTTCTGACTACAGATATCTGCTCTCCTAGCAAACCATCAAATAGCTTTCATCGTGCTTTAGGTAATTTTTCTCTTTTCTTCCTCTTACTTTGGAATTTGAAAACATGGGGGAAAACAGAGCAGTTTCTGCTGCAGCCAGAGCTGATCTGGAGCATTGTGCTGTGTGCACTCACAGGCAAATGAGGATTTGCAATAAAGGCAATGTTTTATTGAAGCAATGATTTAAACGAATGTTTTCCGAAATAGCAAAGTGTTCTGTGCCCATCTGTTTCACTTGTAAGGGATGAATTTTCAAAGGTCATTCCAGGTATCCCAGGATTTCAAGTTGTCATCAGTTTCTGAGTTATAAGGCAGGGAAAGGATTCAAAGGAGGGGCTGTCTGATTTCTGGGTTATTCCCATTATGCAGGGAAATCTTTCACTCCAGAGGACTCTACCTAAACCAGTTATAGAGCCACCATGCACCAGGCAGCCTGTGCCTGTTTCTTTTCCTCCTAATAACACGACTGAGTTTATTTTAATCTTCTAAGGAATCTTTTAGGGTTTTTTGCCTTGGGTTTGTTTTTGTTTGGTTTGGTTTCGGTTTTTAGAAATGTCGAGTCTCTGTTTCAATTTAGATCAAACCTATTTAAATAATTTCTGATTTTGCCTACTGAAAAAAATACAACATTAATGAGGAAGATAAGATTCTTTATTCACTTTGCAGTCTTTATTTCTTTAAACCTAGATTTTGGAAAGTCTGTCTAATTCTTTTGCTTTTGTGCTTCTTATGGTTTCTTGGCACCCTTCAAAGTCAAAAGAGAACATTGCTGAACAAAACAGTAAAATCTGTCCTTAAGTTCCAGTTCCAGCTAGAGAGAAAGAGCTTAGAAAACTGTCGGGAATACCTGTTCATGTCCATTATAAATTATAAATTTTGTCCAATGTAATTATAAAATTAATTTAAAAATCAGATTGCTTACCTATACAGTCCAAGGCATTTAGGGAGACTCTTTGGGTTCACATCTCTTAAAAGAGCTGCAAGAACAAGTAGACTGCATTATGCAGTCACATATGAAGCATTATTTTTTGTATTTTCATATTTTGCTTAACTTTTTGTGCATTAGCCCTTATATTGAAGCAAGAGTGGAACATTTTGTATTTTTGCCTACTTCACAATAGTTGGGTTGTATGTGAAGAAACACTGCCCTGCAATTTAAGCTACTCCAACTTATTCAGGCCTTCATATTCTCCTTAACAGTTTACCTTTTTTTACACAGCCCATGCAATGTGCTGTTTATCCCGCAGCAAAATTCTCACTCCACTCCCCTGGTGTGTAATTTTCAAGGAAATGTCTCCTCACTTGATGGAAGCCTTATGATTAACCAATGAACCAAATTAACTGGAACATGTTCATCTTTTCACAGAAATGCAGGAGGAGAGAAAAACCAAACAGATGCTGCTCTTGGTTGAAGGAAGAAAAATGACTTCTGGGAAAGGCTGTCCATTCAGTGCTCTGTTAAAGTCTGTCCATGTTCCCCCTCTGGAACAAAGCAAAACTCACCTTCCTTCTACGTGCATATCTTGTGTCTGCAGCTGGCAGGCTCGCAAGGATCTTACTAATTATGGTGGCTGGAGGAGCTCTGAACATCAAAAGTACCATCTTTCACTGCTTTGCTCCATCTCTGGATGCCAGGGAAATGCAGGAAGAGGAGCTAAGCGCAGTTGGCTGCTCTGAATTGCGGCTGCCTTTGCTGCCATCCATCCTTCTGTCCGGGAGGAGGCCGAGGGGAGATGGGTGTGAGGGGAGCACTGGGCAGGACTGACCCACGTTTGCTCTGTTCTCCTGCTCCTGGGTTTTTCCCGGGTGGGGTTTGCACAACCCGTGCCTGACACTGGGCTGAACATCGCTGACCTTTAGTGTTCACAGAAATACCCAGCTGTGTATCAAACCCTTTGAGTGTTATGTATCGATCTTCACATCAGCCCAAGTGTTTTACCAGGCAGTAACATCACCTGCTTAGTAAAGCTCTTTGCCTTCTCTGCTGCTCACATCTCCTCACTGCGTGGCGGCTAAATTGTGACAGAATCTAAACATCCTGGTAGCTGTTTGTGTGATCAATATTCATTTGCACAGCCAGTGCTCCTGGTGCTGCTGGAGTCAGGGGTCAGGGCTGTGGTCCCTGCCTGCTGCAGCTTTCAGCACAGGAGGGGCATTGCTTTCCTGGAATTGTCATTACTCTTCTCTGTGATCTTCTCATCAGGAAACTGCTGTGTTTCATATGTTCCCGGTGATGTAAGCAGGGAGGAGCTCAGACCAATAACTAGATGAAAACACAGCTTGATTTTGCAGCTAATAATATGACTGGGACTGAGACCAGAAGATTGTACTCTCTTTTAACCCTCATCCCAGCTCTGCCTTTAGGTAGGTCTTCCTGTTACACTGTGAGTGGATCTGTTAATTCAGTTGCTACAGAGAGCAGGAGATATCTGTCAGCACAGATGCTTTACTGCAGTGCCATCCATTTTAACTAAGGACATATAAATTAATATTTCTGATTCAGTTATTCAGTCTTTGCTGACAAGTGCTGTCTCCTATTCTAACACCTCCCTTGAAAAAGGAGTACCTGGTTAAGCAGGAATGTAGTAAACATAGTCCTGCTGTCTGGATGTGACTGCAGGTAAAGGAGAGAGAACTTTCAATATTACATTAAAAGTATTTGCATCTGAAGTACGTTCTTCTCATCCTGCTCACCAGCCATGGAGAACAATTAGTTTATAATACAGTCATAAAGATTTTCTGGCAGTGGATCAGGTGATTTGGGACAGGAAAGTTGGTCCAGCTGCACTGGAACCACTTGCACAGTCTCATATAGAAGCTTGTATAGGCTTTTCCTGTTGGAAAAGGAGGAGGAAAAAACCCAGCAGTCTTTCAAAATCTTGAAAGGGATTTTCATGGTTTGTCACTAAATTGGTGTTGTGTTGTTCAAAGAAGCTTTCCGGTGAAGTCATTCCTGAAGAGGGAGTGAAATGTCCTTTATTTCCTGTGATACCCAACTCTGGCCCTGGGGAATCTGCAGCTGCTCCTGTACATTGGAGGAGTGATTGATCCATGTACCAGCATGAGATGTCGTGACCATGTCACCCCAACCCTGCAAATCAAGTGATAAAACTTGCTTCTCCAGCATGACCCTGCATTTGTGACAATTTCCTCTTGCTGTACTTTCATTTTTGGCAGCAATGAGTCACATTGTGTTTTTGTGAGGTCATGACCACCAGCCTCGATAATTGTTTTTTCTCTCTGGCCTATTTCTGCAGTTTTCTCATTCAATTTCATTTACCTGGTAATGAGGGGAAGAGGTAGGACAGGTTTTAGTGTACACCAGCAAGCTTCAGAGTAAGGCTGACACTTCTATTTCTAACTCAGCCCTGCAAGCAACATCTTGCATTACAGAGCTCGTGTGATTTGTGTTACATGGAGGAGTTTATTGTGCCATATCAAATTCTGTGCAGCGCTGTAGATGAGGCGTTAGAAAGGCAAACAAAGCAAAATAAGAACAAACCAAGACAAAACAAAAACAAACTGAAGAAAAGAATTGGAACAAAACTGAAAGCGTAATTCTGTCAACGTTTGCAACTCTACTCCTTTTTACAGGAACTGTGAACAAACAAACTTTTAACTTGAAAAAGAAAAGGGGGGAAATCTGAGCATTAGGAATGAATGCACAAATTGGCATTTTAATCTGTATTCACACAGAAACTGTTGTGGACTCCCTGAGATCTTACAGCCCAGTGGGAAACAGCAGCAACAGGGCAGGAGAGATTTGGAATAAGATGGAAAATATTAAACTCAGAGGGGAAAATGAACTGAAAGATTTTGTAACATCATAAAAACCAAGAGACAAGATAGGTGAGAATCACATAAAGTGCTTTTTTATGTTGACTGAGGCACATCTTATGATGTCAGTTTTACCATCTTCAGGCCAAAGATGCAAATAGAAATATCCCTCAAATATGCGGGGGGAAAAAAAGAAAAAAAGAGAATTGCCCTGGTCTCCAGTCTGTCTGATATCACCTTTTAGATATTTACATGGCTTATTCATGGCCCAGTGTTGTTTACAGACCACAGCTTTACGGAACCCATCCTGATGATAATTCAGTAAAGAGACAAGAAATTATCACTTTTCCATCTCCTTGAAAGGTAGGACAAGAGAATTCTCTCTCATTTATATCAAGGAAAATTTGGGTTAAATATTAGGAGCGAAAAGACTGTCAGGGCTGAGCTACACTGGGATATACTGACCAGGCAATTGACCAAGCAAAAGTTGTGGAGTTCCAACATGGGACATCATCATGAACAGGTTATATAAACCCACCCCCCCTCTTATAGGTGATGGAATAACTGAAACTATTTTAAAGAATACTTTAAAAAACCTGCTTCTTTTTTGGCCCTTCCGGCTGTATAGATCCGTATTTCTGGTTAATCTGGAATAAAATAGGAAACCACCTGAGAATTTAAACAAAGCAAAACAAAAGGTCAGCAAGAGCAATGTAAGTTATTCTCAAGTACTTTGCTTTCCTTCACAACATCTCCTTTAGCAGTCCATCTCCATGAAAAGCCTTTCTGCCTCATTTCCTCCTGAGGAGGAGAACACTAAAAGACAGAGGTTCTGTTCTGAGTGTTCCTGCAAAAAGAACACCACACAATCCATACAACTATGAGGCATCTGGCACCTTCTCATTGTCTTGGGTTTTTTGCCATTTCTCTTTTCTCATTGTAGAGATTATACCACTTTGTTGTTGTTGTTGTTCCTGTTCAAAGTTTGAAAGATGCAGCCCCTGGGCCTGGTGTTCATTTACCAACCATCTCCCTTTAGTGCTGTATCTTCATTTGTTGCCTGTGTGACAGCAGATTCCTCTTTCCAAGGAGTTTTTGGAATCTTGGTCACTCTAAAAATCCACATTTGCAAATCTTAGGTGCTCTGCATTGCAGCATTCCCTTTTTAACCTCTCTCTCGATCAGCTGCATAGGGAATGTGGATCTAAACTTTTACTTTGCAATACATTTAAATTAATTACCTATAGCATATGATGGGGTCAGGAGTCTGTGTATGTTTGTATTAGAGAATTAGCACCTGGCATAGTTTTGGTGATGATTTTTAAGGGTTTAAGTTGTTAATTTAAGGTGCCACTATGAAAGAAAGTACTTTAAAAAATAGGTATTGGACACACAGTTCTACATTTGCCAGTTCAATATATTTATGCTCCCCAAAACAGTCATGCTTTAATGAATGTTATTTTCTCCCCTTAGACTACCTGAATGAGTAAAAATTTCTCATAAAATCGTAGAATCTTTAAGGAAAAGATCTCTAAGATCTTTGAGTCCAGCCATTAACCTAACACTGCCAGGTCCACCCCTAAACCCTGTCCCTAAGCACCACATCTGCCCATTTCTTGAACATTCCAGGGCCAGCCTGTTCCAATGCTTCCCCAATCCTTGCTCACATGAGCAAGATCTTTGTTCCAGATGGTGTCCAGCCATACCTGCAGCTTTCAAATTGTTCCCTTGGCAGTATTGCTGGACTCCACAATTTGCATTGCATATTTTCCAAGGGAAAAAGACTGGGGCTGTGATTTGGCAGCTCCTAATTCTTTAAACATCTCTGCCCCAGTCTTCTCTGGTTTCAGAAAAGATTTGCTCCGGGGTTTCTGCCTTTGTACAGCAGTGACAGTAGAATTGATGTAGAAGAGTTCTAGGGTAAAAATACACCTATAAAATATTTCTCAGTCTTAGGATGGCAAAGACTAGGTCAAGCTTAAGTCACTAATTATACATTAGCTAGAAGGGAAAGATTAATTTCATGTAAGTTGTTTTTAATTAAAATTCACACTCTGCTTTGGGTGTATGAGAGGAGAAAGAATGCAAGGAGAGCTTCCATCCAGGAATGTGAAAAAAAAAAAAAAAAAAGTGGGTTTTTTTTCCCAAAACATTCAGGGCTTCTGCCTTTATTGATCCAGATTTACTGCTATGGTGTAAAGCCGTGCACAACCTGTAGAACACACTGAGTGTTCACAAATTGGCTGGGTGCCTGGTACATCACACCAACACTTACACCCCTTTACTGCAGTGCTCTGAGGCCAGGACCCAACTGTATCTCAGAGGAGGAAAAAAGGGCCGGAATTCCACCACTCTCCAGGTGATGTGGTGGTACTGCAGTACTCACCGGGGGGATAACGACTCGGTGCTCACTGGTGTTCATCCCTGAATCACTGCCTGTGTGACTGAGAGGGGAGCCATACCTCTGCAAAGAGCTGCCATGCTTGGCTGCACATCATTAAATGTATGGATCCAGTGCATACAGGCTGGAGATTTTATCCCTAATTCAGAAAGCAACAATCCACAGAAGGAGTTCAGGCTTGAAGATGGGCTGTTGCCTGATCAATTTGTGATATCACAAATAAATGAATAGATTGCTACTTTTGTTTTTAGGGTGGGTTTCTTTTATTTGTTCTGTTTTTACATGCTGTGTAGAGCAGCAAATCTGTTCTGATTGCATTCTGTGCAGCCATTCCTCCCTGCAAACACCCCCTGACTACTTGCAGATTTCTGTAAACACTTTACAAGGGAAAATATGTCAAATGAAAACGACTTTGCAGCTAAAGCCATGTAAAAGCCGGTTTTGTTCACTGGGCTGTGTGCATGTGTTGCATTTTGGGTTTGGTTTGCATGGATTCATTCCAACTGAGCTACAGGTTCAGACAAGACATCAAAACCCACTCCAAATCTCCCCTTTTATTCTGGCTTCACAGTGAAACCACCACAAACACTTGGCTCCTCTATTTGAAAATAAAAAGGCATGACTCACCACTTTCTTCCAGCTTTATGCCATTTCTAACTCCACTGTGGCTCCACGGCGTCGACCTAATTTCAGAGAAGTAAGTTGACATAAACTTAAAATGATACAGCATAAAATCAGATCCCTCAGGCTTAAAAGATGTATTGCAATGATGTCTGTTCGTTGACCTTTGTGAAATGAATATGGAGATTTCGGTTCAGTTCCTATTTGCAGCACAGAGCCGGCACTGAAGCCACCATCACTAATGCATCTCCTCTCTGCAGTGCAAGAGCTCAGCAGAAATATAGTCCTTTACTCCATTAGGACAAGTTTAAGGGACACTGTCATATATCTTGGGAGAAGAGGGCATCTCTGGGGTCATCAAACTCTGCATTCTGCATCCATATCACACACACAAAACAATCTCTTTTACGCATCGAAAACCTTTCCCTTAAAGAGGTGGTTTTTTGTTCCTTTTTGCTTGGCAGAAATCCTCTCCAGCTATCAGATGGGTCACTGAAAAAGCTTCAGCAAGGACCTTAGGGAATGGCTTTAGTTTGGTTTTTTCCACCTTTCAGTTTTCTGACAGCAACAATAAAATATTCAGACTTTGAACAAGGACACAATATTTCACAACTTGCAGGGTAAACCTGCCACAAGAACTGTCCATGCATTGGGAGCTGCATGAACATCATGGAATCATGGAATGGTTGGGGTTGGAAGGGACCTTAAAGATCACCCCATGGCAGGGACACCATCCATTATCCCAGGTTGCTCCAAGCCCCGTCCAGCCCGGCCTTGGACACATACAGGGATGGGGCAGCCACACATTTTTTGTGTGAATAAGTACTGAGATGATTTTACCTCTTCAAGAAGGAGTTTTATCCCACTCTTACCCATGAGACATGATGGTGGCCTTTCTTTATCCCACTCTTACCCATGAGACATGATGGTGGCCTTTCTTTATCCCCTCTAAGCAGTTTTGGACAGCTCCTCTCACCTTTCCCTACATTAATGACTGAGATGTGCTGTCAGAGAGCTCTTACACCTGTAAAGCCTCTGAATACAACCATGTCTTGGTTGCTTAAAAACCAAGTTATTTCCATACAGTCTTGTTGGCCCAACAGCAGTTTTAAAAAAGAAATGAACAAATTTGCAAATTTCTTCTCAGACAATGTTTCAGGCAATTGTGGTGCCTGTGCCAACACAAAGTGTTGCACCACAAAAAACTGAGGTCTAGTTTGTACTTTCTGTGAAAAACATATCTGATGCCTGGGAAAGATGGTGGAAATCAAATTGTTTTACTTTTTCTTCTTATGCAAAACCTGATCAAAATGTGTTTTAGCTGGAATTTTCCCAAATCTCCCTAAAGACTACCTGCTTTGAAAAACACTTTGAAGTTTACTGATGAAAAGCACACCAGGTAGTAGCTGAATGCTGTTATAAACACGTCAGAAAGGACATCTGTGAAACTTTTATAATTTCCTGCCTTATTCTTAGGGTGAAGAACACCACATATTTCTGTGTTCATTTATCTTCTATTGCTTGAAAATGTCAAATCACTGTTAATAGTGAAATGTGCAGTTTGATACTTTTCTTACCTATGCATTTATCTTGGCAGACCACAGAGAACCTTGATTATTTTCACTGTCTCTAGCCAATGAATATTGTCACCTTTTTTCCTTGATTTACACACAGAGCTCTAATCATAAACCATCTTAAAAAGAAAATGTGTGAGGCTGTCTGCCAGAGCTTTCAGAAAGAGCTTGTCATAACTCGGCAGCCATTCCAAAAGCAATTTCCAAAAACCTAATTTTGTTGGCCTTAAAGATATTTGTGCTTTAAAACTTAACTATTAGTTCCACATCTGTGTTCTTGAGGGGGAGAAAAGCAGACTATATGCTTTCTGTAATAAACTTACTCTTCTCCAGAAAAAAAAAAAGGGAAAAAGATTTTAAAAATATTTTTTCACATGGAAATTCCAATTAAAAATTACCTAACTCCAATTTAGTTGAGCAGGAAAGCATTGGATGTCATAGCTGAAATTTTATTCTGTAAGGAGAATGCGTGTGAATGGGATTACCTACTGAAAATAAGATTATAGACAAGAAATGCTATTATATATTTCTTACCCAAGATTTTTTTATCAATATATATTGTCTATATTTTCATATATTTATATATGCACAAAATCACTCACATGTATATGTACATATGCTTTTTTGTGTGTGTGTGTGTATTTAAATAGGTAGAGATGTTATATACAAAATTAATATCGAACTTGAAAGGTACAAAAAAGATGAATTCTGCCACAGCAGCTTTGAAGAATCCTTAATATGCCATCATAATGCAGCCAAAGTACATTAGAGCTTTGCAAGTTTATTACATGGTCATTTGCTCTCCCTGGGAAGGGATTCACTCACTGGATGAGCAGTTGAGTGTTCAGAAAACTTTTATTTGAAAACTCCTTTCTTCTCAGTCCTCCAAATTTTATTCACAAATATCTTGTCTCTTATTACTTCTATTATTTCCTACACTTTCCTACTACTTTTGGCCCCAAAAAGCTGCAGACATACCCCAGACTTATCTGAGCCATCTCCGAAATGTGTTCAGGAGGTATCAGACATCAGTGAGGAGGGTTTAGATCGGATATTAGGAAATATTTCTGCACTGAAAGGGTGGTCAAGCATTGGAACAGGCTGCCCAGGGAGTCACCACCCCTGCAGGGATTTAAAAGACACATAAAAGTGGCTCTTGGGGACATGGTTTAGTGATGGCCTCGGCAGTGCTGGGTTAAAGGTTGGACTCGATGATCTTAAAGGTCTTTTCCCACCTAAATGATTCTGTGATTCAATGAAGAACCTTCCCCTGTATTCTTAGTGTCGCCATTAAGTGAATAAGAGTTATTTTTAACAAAGTGGGAATTTTTGTGCTTGCACAAAATGAAAGTCCTACTGACATCACAGCTTCTTTGATATTAATAAAAACCAGTGTGCAATCTACATATTTCTGCATTTTCAGTAGCTAGTGAGTTTTTAGTAGAACAATGAATTGATGGAATGGTCACTATTTTAATAGTACCAATAAAAAACTGAGACCAAATAAGCCAGTGTTTTAGGAACTGGTTGCTAGAATTATGCCATTTAATAGTTCACATGGGATTGAAGTCTTCCCTTCCTTCCTACAGGATGTGGTAGGAGTAATTAAATACCAAGCAAGTATAAGAGGGAAAGGAGCATGTGCAGCTACACAGCTTGAATTTACAAAGCAAACTTTTTGTTCATGATGATTATAGGAATAGAAGGAGACAACACAAACAAGTGGCACAGGACCTGTTCTAATTCCCAAAATGAACCAGATGTCCTAAGAGCTGGACCGCACTTGTTTGTGTAAATTCATAAGGCCTGGACAGTAAAGGGTGAGACTTAACTCTTCAACTCACAGAATAATTTGTGGTGGAAAGGATTCTTCATCTGCCTGTCTAAATATGGATTCTGGGTTTCTTACTCTGAAAGAAATATTTTTCCTTTTTTATAGATGTCAAGCTTCCACATATATAGCATTACCTCATCTTGGGTAAATGGCACCATTTTAGTGTGGGTGATTCAGTTTCTGTGTCCAAGCCCAGTTATTAGGTAGGATTTAGTCCAGATATTAGGTAGGATTTAAAGATATCTATAAAGAAGTTTGTCAGTTCTTCTGGACATTTTTCACCCCCCACATCTGCTCACCTATAACTTAGGGTGGGTGCCTGTGCTTGAGTCACCTGTCCCCAGTGGTTTCCCCAGGGAGCTCTTGTTCCTTAGACTGAACTCTTTGACATCTGGGAAATGTGAAGCTGAGTGTCAGTGCCCTCAGTTTTGCAGAATTTGCCAGCCACTGGAACAGTGTTTTAATAAAACCTCATTTGGAAA
Source organism: Machaerirhynchus nigripectus (assembly GCA_013397975.1). NCBI lineage: Eukaryota > Metazoa > Chordata > Aves > Passeriformes > Dicruridae > Machaerirhynchus > Machaerirhynchus nigripectus. The sequence continues at coordinate 47,140 of VZRQ01002785.1, read as the reverse complement.
TCCCAAGGAACATTAATTAGTCACCCAACATTTTATGAATGGGCTGCTAACTGAGCTTTAGCAAAGCAGAATTCCGGTCGTGCCACACCTTTAATTCAGAGGCAACCTACCCAAACATTCTGCTCCTTATGGAACATCCAGCTCTAACAAGAAACCTGAGGAGTGACAGGTCCAAACCAGAAAATACTTCAGAGAGGGCACAGCAGAAAGAAACACACGTGGAAGGAGCACGTCTGACTGCCAGCAACAGGGAGCTGATGTCACCCATGCAGCGCACTGCGACGTTCAGCTGTCACAATGCTCCTCCTGGCTTGGATTAAGGTTTTGCTCAGCCTCAGGCCAGGAATGGTCTTTGAAATAATTTCCACCCTTTTGTCCTCACTGTCCTTTTGAAGCAGGCCAGGCTATTTTGCTTTCTCCTCAGTGCTTTCAGACACTTTTTTCCTCATCAGATGAGCCACAAGTGCAGCAGCTAAGCAGATCACAGGAACACACACCCCATTCTGAACATGGAGACTATAATCTCTGAAGGCAGCAGTATTTCATAGCCCTTGTCACAGGAATCCTAAGCCTTTGCAGATTTCTTACACTTCCATGGTGTTCTAATTAATATTCCTTCCCTTAAAAAAAAAAAAATCCATTCAGTGTAAGTGGGCTAAGTGCTATTTATCTAAAAGCCCCTGGCAGCTGAAGTCTGGATTAATCTTCTAACCCAAATCAAATCATGTCAGCTCGGATCAGCTTCCTTGTATAATCTGATTTTTTCAGGAAAGTCAGCTTCTCCCGCTGTGTGTGACCTATGGTAGCAACGTGGAGAAGCATCTCTGTGTGAGGAGGATCCTGAGACACTGGAATTCAGCACAGACTTCTTCCTTTCCCTAGAACTTTACCATCTTAAATCACCTGAAGATATGGCTTGAACTCTTGAATACATTTCATGGACCGTAAATTTAAAAAGTAATAAGTCCAAAACCTTATTTTCCTATTTTATTGCTTTCTCTTGTGGTAAAGTTTTCCTGTGTCTATTCACCAATCTTAGCCCTGCATAATTTTTAGAATGGCAACATAAATTCTCCTACTTGTTCTGCATATGTATATCCTTATATTTAGAAATCCTGAGAGCTTCTATGCTGCTTTGCAGCATTTACTTCACAATCTTTATGCAGAAGGAAACCTATGCAAGCCTCCGTTTAAAAATGAAAAGTCTGTAAGAGGCCCGTGGAAATCGCAGTAAACAGCAAATGTTCCTGCAGACAGATATTGACTTTACAGTGTGATTAAATTATATCCATCTCTTCTCTCTATTTCTGTCATGCTTTTGAACTGGACTTCAGTCACTTTGGTTTAAATTCACAGTTCCAGAGCAATTCTTTTCAGCAGTGAGGATTGCTGTTGATGATAATTTTATATTCCGAGCAGATTAATGTAGTATTTTTTAAACTCAGCATCTTACCAAGTATGGTTCATCCCTTGGCAAGTTAAGTTCTCATCCTAGTTTGGCTTTTGTGAGTCTGTTTTAACCTTAATCATATTGATATTCTGAACACAGAGTTGCTGATCTGATCTACATTTTGGCCTGCAGACTCAAGGTCAGTGATACTGTAATATCAGTAGAGTAAATTGTAGCCAGACAGAAAAAGGAAGAATGCACAAAAATATTCAGATTTCTCCAAAATATCCAAAAATCCTGAGTCCAGGACTGGAGGGTGGGAGAACTAGAAATAGCTGAAAATTTTGCTTCACACAATTATCTGTGTACTGGGTTTTGTTTGGTTTGTTTTGGCTTTTTTTTTTTTTTTAAATTCCGAAGGACAGTGTTAATTCTAAATCACTCATAAACCAACTGTAAGTTCCTTCTTTGCTGGCATTAATTTCATGTCATATGTTATGGCTTCTCTGGCAGGAAGCTAAAT
>VZRQ01002785.1:0-45166 GCA_013397975.1 Machaerirhynchus nigripectus | reverse complement strand
TTTTTTTTTTTTTTATTAATGTGTTCAGCATCTTTGACAAGGAGACACAGTCCCATCTGTAGATTACGACCTGCATGGGATGTCAGATTTCCTGCTTTGCAACAAGATCCCTGTGAGCAGCACAGCTTAATCATAAAAGGAAGTTATTTAGGGTTGAATCCATAAAGGAAATTAAAGTGTCAAGTCTGACTCCTGTCCTCAAGACACAAAATCCCAACCAAGCCATCCACATCTCCCCAGGACATTTCCCCCCTGTCTCTCCCAAACTGAAGATCTGCAGGCAAAGCGTCTCGAGATGCAGAGGTTCCCCAGGAGTCTCAGACTTCCTTAGGAGTATTTCCAAACCCATATTGTTCTTGATAAAACGGATTTTTGCATCTGCCAGATGCCTAATCCCCCTCCAAATCACAAACTGGGGTTTGTTATGCCTGTCCCTAGTGCCAGGAGTGACGGGAGCAAAATGCAGGATGTGGATTTAATGGCTTTTGACTGCCCAAGGACTTAAATGCCGTAACTCCTACTACCTTCAGGTTTCTTCTAATCCCAGCAAATGAACTATCACTGTGTGTCAGGAGATAAATATCTTTGGATTTCCCTTAATGAACTACTTTAATTTTGTGCAGAATAACTGAAGTTTCTTAAAGTTAACAAGTTTTGTTATGCCAGTGTAGACCAATGTTTGTCGTAGGTAGCTTGGAAAGGATGATTAAAGGATGAACCTTGCTGCAGTGTCCTCTAAATTATTTTATCTAATGTGAAGTGGCAGAATTGTGAAATGATAAACTTTTTGATTCTATTGGTGTGAGAAAGACGAGGCTTTAGGACAAATAGGACTGGAAAGCACATATTGACTGGGGAATTCCCTATGTATTCTTCAAAACCAGCAAATTATTCTGCACGAGATCTTCATGATCTCTTTGAAATATTGGTTATGCAGATAAAACTTAACATTTCAAGAACAGAGTGATGTCTGTTCATTTTCTGCAGAGACAATGGCCTTTGGAGTTTATGTTGTTTGTCAACAAAACTGAAGAATAGGTGGCAGTAACGCTGTCCTTAAACTCTTCCTCTGTCCTCTACTATGCTAAAGTGCCTTTTAAATTCAGGCATAACATTTTCTCTCTTTTTATAAAACCAAATATTTATGGAAAGAACTCTCAAAGATCCCAGATAGTAGACTGTAACATCAAATTCTTTAGATTATTCTGCTGTGAGACAGGTGAGCTGGCAAAGCTGGTAATTGCACCAACACGAGCCATTGAAATCCCAGCGTAAACACCTAATCTCTTCTGTTCTGGCTCACTTGTCCTCTGGGAAATTTTAGCTGGAGCTGTGAACCTGTGAAAATAATGTCTCCACCTTAGAGGGCAGCCTGCACATACTCAGTTTAGCCATTGGTTTCCCTGGAAACTTAGCAGAGACACCAGAGCAAAGTGCTTTCTCTGAGAAGCGCTGCTCGGGAGCTGAGATCCTCCTGCCTGCACAGCTCTCACCATCTGCAGGTTGGTGCTGGGTTTCCTTTGGAAGCTCAGTCTTCTTTTACTGCCTTCAGTGACTCATAACTACACAATACTCTGCATTTTTAACGTCAAGATTTCCAGCTGGAGATCACTGACTGAAGAAGGAAAAACCTGGTGGCGTCCGTGGATGATACAGACATCGCTGCTCTATAAAAACACCCCTGGCACAGAACTGATGAGCTGCTTGAGGAGGAAGAGCAACCACTCTTTCCTTAAACACTTCTGTTCTGCCATCACCTCCAATTTGTCTAGCTGCTTACCATTTTCTCTTTCTTTCTGAAGCAATTGGTACCTACTTCTCCCCTTCCAGCAGGACTTCTGGCTTTTCACTTCACATTTCTTTTACTGTGTTGTTTTCTACAATGGATACAGCACTACTTTCACTGACCCCTCATCCGATGAACTTCTATCATAATTTCTGTTCTTTTTCTAGGTTTTGATTTGTTAATCTATCCAGCTTTAATTTTGATCTTACTTTGGTACAATAAAATTGGTATCAGGAAAATTCCTGGGGAAGAGTGAGATCATAGCAAGAAGACTGGTACAGCTTACCCAAAGTCAATGTACCAGGGCTACTGTTCTTCCAATTTTAACATTAAAAAATACCTACAGTCTTCCATGGGTATCTAAACCAAAGACATGTAGCCCATAGGTCCAGGAGAAATCTCTGGTCGACTTGATTTTGTTTCTTGTACAACTTCAAAAAAGGGAATAGTTCCCACTGAAAACCTAGAGTGAAGGTTATCTGTATTTAATATTAACAACAATACTGACAATAATTTAAAAATCACAAGAAAATGAGCTAACATTAATTGCTCAACCTTCTCCAAGTTTCCACCACAACTATTTTAATTTCTATTCTATTTACAGGAGGAAACAACTTGATCCCCTCTTATTAGCCTTTAAAATCATTCGCCTCTTCAAACGCGGCCGAGCCTCCGATGAAGCAGCACATACTCTGCACAAATGTGAAGTGACCAGTGTGAAGAGATCTGACTGGAACCTGATGAGAAATGTAATCCCAGAAAAGCCCTCCCTTCTGTATAAATTAAGGCAATTAAGGCTCATTGAACACTCCTCTGGACCCACTGTCAAAGCAAATAAACAACCACCCAGCAGTGCGTGAATGTGTAATCAGATAGAGTCTGGTGTTCACTGAGACGTGTGCTTATGCTTTGGATGCAATGTCAGATTCATTATTTTGCCTTAGACTCTTCTGTTTCTTATACCTCTGCCTCCAGCTCAATAATGTATCCATAACACATTTAAAAGAACACAAGATAAACAGTAAAAAAAATAGCTCATAGAAACTAGCACAGCTGTACACAATGGGAATTTAAACACCAAAATAAAATAATCTGTATTTAAAAGCTGGCAGGAAATACAACTGTGATTCACTTAGACAGATATTATTAACTTAATGGAATATTAATAGGATATTCCATTTATGTCTCCTGTTCTGTCCCAAAGTCTCCTGAGATATTTTTCAATGAGACTTTAATGATAATATAAAATGCAGCTACTCCTGAGATAAACATCTATTAGAAATTAGTAACAAATGCATAATTTAAGAGCTGGGTAGGAAGAATTTGCCTACTAATTCCATAAATTGCAATGTAGGAAGAACATCAGGCATGTCCCTAAACCTTTCTCATGTAGTCATTCAAAATTCATACTATATGGTAGGAGAAAAAAATCTAAGATTATAATATAGGATAACAGAATCATTTAGGTTGGAAAAGCCCTCTAAGATTATCAAGTCCAACTGTTCCCCCAGCACTGCCAGGGTCATCATTAAACCCTGTCCCCAAGTGGCACATCCGCATGGCTTTTACATCCCTCCAGGGATGGCAATTCCACAACGTCCACAGGCAGCCTGTCCCAGAGCTTGATGACCATTTCAGTGAGGAATTTTTCCCTAATATCCAACCTAAACTTCCCCTGGCACAGCCTGAGGCTGTTCCCTCTCCTCCTGTCCCTGTTCCCTGGGAGCAGAGCCCGACCCCCCCTGGCTGCCCCCTCCTGTCCGGGAGCTGTGCAGAGCCACGAGGTCCCCCCTGAGCCTCCTTTTACCCACCCTATTTTCCATTTTCTCTTGTATTCTCATTGTTATTTCTTCTCGTCTGACTTAGCCATAGAGCAGAAACTCCCATACCCTATAGCTGTACAGCACAACTGGAAAGTCTTCCCTTCCCTTCTGCTCACACCACCCTTCTGGAGTGATTTTTTTCACTAATTGACCACTTTCCCTGAGCTCTCAGAGGTAACATGGTAGAAAAACAAAGTGACAGGGCTGGGAAGAGGATTTTTAAGATTTTTTTGAGACATTAAAAGAGATAAAGCATTTCTTTCTCTCTTTCATCCCTTTGAACATCCCTTCAACCTACATTACTAACAAGCCTTGTTGCTTCTTATTTAGAAATGCCAGAGAAAGCTTAAATTTTTGAAGGGTTAAACTGACAGGCTCCAGCGACTTCAAGGTGGTCTACTGGATGTAGGACATAAATTCAAACTTGTTTTTGCTTCTTTAAAGCGTGCAGATTTGAGCTGGCTGGATGTAGTACATTGCATTACATCCCTGCATTTAGCTGGTAAAACAATGTGTCTTCTCAGGATCCAATCCTCTTCTCATACTTTACTCATAAAAACACTTTTATGTCACATTGGTCTGAATCACATAATCAGCTAAGTTTTGACTAGAAATATTGGGTTTCTGCTCCAGGTTTCTCTCCAAAATTATTGGTATTATGAAAAGTTGGTGGAAAAGAATAAATTTTTATCAAATTATGTGCAAGTATCTGAAAACATCCTTACCTCAATTATTATGGTTAATTTATTGAGGTAAATCAAGGGTGTTTCAGCCACCCTATTTTTCCACACAATTTTGAAGCCCATGAAAGGAGGATCTGAAACTCTTACAGGTAAAGCATCAGAATGAATTTACCTTCTGGAGCCAGCATTGTCCTTTCTACAGTAAATATCTGCCTGCATTTTAGCAGACAAAGGGCTGCAAGATGTGACTGAAGACAGGTCTTTTTGAGGTCATGTTCTACCTCGCCATTTCACACTTTATTTTAACAAACTTGGCATTTTTCTGTTCTAAAGGACACTGTTAGCTGTCTAATCTGAACTGAACAGTCCTCTTGCCTTTTGCATAACAGGGTACCTTAAAAAATTAAGTTCTGTTTATAATGTATTTGCAGAATTCTGAATAGCAAGAGATAACTGGCTGAGGATGTTCCAATTCTCTCAGAACCGAGGATCCCAAATTGTGAAAATTAGGAATTACAGCTCAATCTGATCCAGCTGTTGGCCTGCCTGATGCTGCTCTTTAATTAAAACATTCATTACAAAGCTAGCAAAGAGTTACAATGACATATCATCCTAAAGCATGACTCTTTAGTCACCCTTATCTTCCTGGCTCCGTCCCAGGTAATTTTAAAGGGGGACACACATGAATAATGTATATTTAAAAGAGAATTTTTCTCATACCAGATGCCATTTCTCAGAGTTATCACTGGACTGCTGAGAATTAGTATAATAATAACAATAATTGTCCAGCCCTACAGAAAAAAATAACATTGCAATTTCCTGCTCCTAGAGTATATTACCATATTTAAAGTGAAACTAACTCTATTTGCGAGGAGTAGAATGAAAAAACAAGGTCATATATGATAAGGAACAGGACATGTAAGAGGCCAGCTGCAAATAAAGGGGATATGTGTTGTTTACCCAGATGTTTTGTGTCTTTGTGTACGTGATCACTCTGAGTTTCCCTGTTGTGGATGAAAACAATGAAGGAAACAAAAGGAAATCTTAATGAGGATTTTTTAACAACATTAATAACTTAAACACAAGAAGAAAAAATTCATACATGTTTTTCTGAATGGCAGAACATCAGACAGTCAAAGATGTGAGAAGGGGAAAAACTGCTTATTCTTTCCTCTGGACCCAGAAAAATTGCTTCCTTAAGTGCATATTCCTGACCACTTTCAGAAATAAGTTTTTTAAGTCCCATGTACTATTTTCTGCCAAGATTTCTCCTCGCAGCCTGCAGGATCCTGTCACTGTACTTCCCACAGTTAATGCAGCACGCAGGTCTGAGTGGCATGGAATGGGACCTGGCTCTTAGCATTTCTGTTTGGCTCAAAGAATTCAGCTTGTTCTGAACCTGTGGCACGGACCTAACAAATGCTTTAATTCTGCTCTCAAAGAGCTTCCAGCAGGAGTCTGAAAATACAGCAGCAGTGAGCACCAGATAATAAGGAAGGAATACTGTTCTCAAAAGGAACCAGTGTTTGCTGGACACTGACATCTTTTAGTGAATAATACCATGAAAAATTAATCAAGAAATTTAAGTTTTCAGAAGGTTTGGTATTTTTTGAATTAGACATTTACAAACCTTTAAATTTTTGCTCCCAAGACCATTGGTCATTTGAGAACTGTATGACTACAAGCATTGTTCAGACACTGACATCTGTGTGTCTTCATCTTCAGCCAAGGGGTAATGTGTAATACTCATTTCAGATGCACTCAGGAATTTGATATTAGGAAAAATATAACTCTGGAAAGATATACTACCTATTATTTAAGTCATCAATAGGAAGCACAGCTATATTTCCTAGCAAAGCCTTGCATTCTGAGATTGACCAAAATTATACCTTCTCTGACTGAATTCAGGATTCAAATGTTAATTTAATAGCAACGCCAAAAATTGAAGGTTCCAGGAGTTAAAAATGCAGGCTTATGGGAGCCTTGAAAGGTCTCTAACATTCAATAACCCTTTGGAAATGCAGATTCATTTGCTCTGGTGTAAATTAGGAGTAAATTATTGAAATCCCCGTTAGACAAGAGGCCAGGTTGTGACCCTGGTCCAACAGGCACCAAGTTTGATCCCACCACCCACTTTGGCATCAGTGCCCCAAGCCCAACAGTGTTTAAGAAGCATTTGGACAATGCCCTTGACAACATCAACTTTTGGTCAGCCCTGAGCTGGGTGGGCCATTGGACCACAGGATCAGGACAGGTCCCCTTCAACTGGAATATTCTGTTCTGTAACTTCATCCCCCCTGAGCTTCAGGGGCCAAGAGATGTGGGAAGAGAAATCACTGCTGAAATCAGCGATGAACACGTTTCTCCTAACAAGGCTGTGTCCCTGCACAAAGTCCTGTGTAAAACTGAGAATTCCTCTTGATTCCTATTGAATGCCATCTCCTCAACTGCTCACCACACCTCTGACAGAACAGAAATATTAATCACATTAAATGCATTTTGGCATATGAGGCTGGGTGACATCAAGACATCTATCATAGGATGTCATCTATCAAAGGACCTGAACAATTCACGAGTACTGTTGGTCATGAAGAGAACATTGAATGTGAACAGCTTATTATACACTTTTGTTTTTTGTTTGCAGTTTCACTTGTTTCCACATGCTAAGTTTGGAAACTTTCTGTAATTCAACGGAGATGGTGGGGTCAACTTTTAAAGCTGAGACACAAATCCTCTTATATCTTCCTGGGATTTCACAGTCCGTTCCTTTGAGCACAGAGTGCTTCTTTCTATAAACAAACAAACCCAGAAAAAGAACTCACCTTCTATTCAGAAAATACAAAACTAACAGAGGCTAATCTGTCCTGCATTTAGATATTTTAGTGGTGTCAAGGGAAGAGTGTGTGTGTTCAGCTTTGCTGAAGAGGAAGACGTGATACGTGTTAAACAAACACTCCATGCCTCCTGCAGGGAGATTTGGACAGAGAATGCTAATGCTGAAACTCACAGCACTGACCTCACATCAGTGGAAGCTGACAGATGAAACACGGTTAACACTAATTTAAGCCCATTAAACAGAGTCATAAACCCATGTTATCATTTGAGAAGTACACTGAAATGTGCACAGCTCTGCAGCGGGTTAAGGACACTTGGAACTCAAAATACAGAAGTCTAAGCTCTCTAAGTGTATGTGAAAAGTCTGTCTGCGTGTATCAAAAAGTGACAATTCACTCAATATTCAGAAATTGGTGGCACTTTTTGTGCTCAGGATGAGGCCTTTGCATTCCTGTTACATTTTCCCCTGAGTATCTTCACTGAGACTCAGTGGGTTTGCCCCTGGCCATAATGACATAGAACACGCCTGGCAATACCTCTGCCTTCCTTTTCCTGCTTTCTAACAGCCGTGGGCAAACTGATTCTTTCACTCTAATGAGAAATACCTCTGTTCTTAAGATACGAAAGCAAGATGGGGAGTGATTCTATGCTGCCTTGTTTGAAATCTTTGTTTTTGCAGAAGTGCTGTGCTGTGAGTGTGAAAGGCACTTGACTCCACTTTAAACATTGAGTAAACTTAAAGCACAAAGTAAAAGGGTTTTATTGAAAAAATGGGAAAGATTACAGTTTTGTTTATAAAGTCAGAAACACATTTGCATAAGAAACACATAAAACCAAATATTGTGCGCATACTGATATGGTAGTCTGCTTATAGCTGTGAATTTAGATATTTTTTGATGTGCCTAGCAAAAAGTTAAAGCTCCTCTTTGGTAGGGATTTACTACCAAATAAAAAGAGCAGGTTTTTCAGGGTAATTTTCAATCTCTGAATTTCCATCGCTCAGTTTTGTTTCATAGCTTTACTTTTATCTTGTCTGCTGCAGAATGTAAATTAAATTTCAGAACATGCCCCTCACTTTTTCTATTAATATCAGGGACCTTTCTTACTGTCTTCTGCTTTTCTGTTTTTGTTGTGCAGTGTCTAACAGAATAATAAGTGCAAACTCTAGAATTCATCCATGGGAGATTCTCTTATAGAAGTAGAGAGACCTTAGAGCACTTGTACACTTTGTTTAACTCTACTTTCAAAACAAGAAGCTGACTTGTACTTTTACACTGTAGTTCAGCATAGGTTTTTCTGTGTGAATCAGCTGGTTTTGCACACTGTTCTTGCTAAGATTTTTTGGTCTCATGCAAAAGTTTGTCCTTTGGATCAACAGAACCTTATATGTGATTTTATGTGTCACTTAACCACACTGCTTTTCATGTGCAAGGTTTTATTCCTTCAGAAAGTGGAACTGGGACCATCTCACCCCAGCACAGACAAAATTCTCCATCAGTTATTTTGCATCTGCTGTAAGACACTCATGCACACACCTGAGACTGGCACAGAACAGAGGAGCCTTCAGGCTGTCGTTGCTGATGTTTGTGAGCAGATGGATGCTTGGACAGGACCAAAATTAGATTAGTACACTACAGGTGGTGGCAGAACAAATTATACCGGGTGTTATTAGTGCAGAAATCCAGCAAACACCGAAGGCAATTCAAATGGAATCCATGTTTCCAGCAATGTTCTGTGTAGATGACTCAAAAATTGCCAAGTTTTTGAAAAATTTAAAAGATGAACTCGGCATTTTTGTCATCCGATTTTTCTCGGACACACATTTCAGTGCTTGCACAGCAGATAACTCCCCAGTCATTTTTTAGAGAATCTTGTAAATCTCAATCAAGATCGTCCTGGGCTGTCCTTTCCCAGTGGTTCCTCTTTCATGGTCGGGACACACTGGCCATGAGCAGCTGTTGGAAGAGGAGGTTCAGAGAGGGGCACAGGCACCCAAATCTTAATTTAAATGTCTCTGTGGACAAAAAATCTGCATGGGGCTGGCTGGTGAGATGCCAGAAGAGCTGTAGGAGAACCGAGATACCTGGATTTCTCCCTCCACATTGTTGTGCAGTGGTGCTCATGTGGAGGTTTTAGGGAGGAATGGCTCAGACGTGGAATGTGGGGAACTGGCACCAGGAAGGGGAAACTGAAGGACAAAGGGACAGAAACACACGGGGACTTCCTGCTGGGATGTGTTGCTCTGAGGGAAGCAGGGCACAATTTGTCTGAGGGAGGGCACTTGTAAAGTTGCTGGGGATAAAACATCAAAACTGAATTCACATTATTTTTCCCTCAGTGAATCCTTTCTAGGTGGTAGAGCCGAGGCAAATTTGTGTTTTCCATTTGTTCAGTGTCAGGTAGGATCATGTACATAGGAATGACCTTCAGGTAAAATATTCTCTTTCCAGTCATGAGAGAACATGATCTGCTAAGATCAAAAACACTGCAGGAAGAAAACCTGGGCAATATAAATTTTGAGTGCTGTGTCTTTTTTATCCAAGAATGTTGTGTCTGGTTTCGAAGCTTCTGCACTGAGGGCACATGAAGGAGAGCCCTCGTCATGTTAGAAACCCTGATAAAGTTATTTTCCTCTACACAGGCCATTCCTGCTCAACTTTTAGATAAATTTCTTCAATACCTGTTATTTAGATCCATGTGTTTAAGAGAACATAGCTGTAAGAGACCCAGAAACAGGGGCCTCTGTGTCTGGGACTGCTGAAGTTGTGCAGGCAAGAAGTTGGGTACCTGGTGGAAAACTTTGAGGTTCCTGTCCTAGTCCAAAATTAAGTCACTTTTGTGTTTTGTTTTGTTTTGTTTTGGTTTGTTTTTTTTTTGTTTGTTTGTTTGTTTGTTTTTTCTAATTAAATGAACCATAGCCTGAAGAAATTCTGGATGTATAATCATTCCTGTGTGGAGGTCACATCTTGTTTTGGTGAAACAAGAGCACAAAAAAATGGATAAGGCTCAAAATTGTTAATTTGGCTGTGGGATCATTTTAAGCTCCGTGTTTCTGCAGTGTGAGACCTCCAGCTGTGAAAGACTGACTGACACAAGGATAACGTTCTGATTTAGGATGACCCTGCTTGGGCAGGGAGGTTGGACCAGATGATCCTCTGTGGTCCTTTCCATCCTGACCCATTCTGTGATCCTATGTGATTCTGTAACTTAAAATCAGGGGGAAAAAGTGAACAAATATAAATATTTTACAAACTTCCTTCTGAAAGTAATTATTTTTCTTCACTCCCCCACAACGCATTACATTTAAAAAACATATCTTTAAAAGCATTTTAGACAGGAAATAAAATGTGTAGCAAGTACCTCCTCATATCATTACTTAGAAATCCTTCCTGATAAGCAACATTTGTGGTGCCATATTTTAATATCAAAATAGCTTCATAGGAATATTATCAGTGTCTTTAATCATCTAAATAATTTAGTTGCATCCCATACAGAAATTCCTTAGGTCTGTAGTTTTAAATACACTCTTCCCATGTGTTTGTCCTCTGTGGGATTTTATTTGTATGTTTGGTTTTGGTGGGTTTTTTGTTCCCTTTAAGGGTTTCATGGTATTTTAAATGCAAGATTTTCACTGAAATCTTTCTAACGGCTTCTGCTGAAGAGTGAGGCAAACTCTGCATTAGACTGAGTTTAGACATTAGACTGACGTTAGACTGAGGGAGCTCCATTCCTTTCAGTGGAAGCTCTTACTACTTTAAAGTCAAGGTTATTATTTCAAGTCCAGTCTTCCTGAGCTCTACGATTGACCACAATGGGATTTCGGTCGAGGCCTGAAAGAAACCACTGGCACAGAGAATTTAGGAGACCATTACAATCCTACTAAAATGAAAATTTTTACGTTAGTTACCCTGCAAATTCCCCCACTCCTTGGCATCTGGCTTTTTCACGCTGTAGATGACTGGGCAGAGGGAAAATCTCCTTAGGGCCACGTTAATACTAAAATTTGCTATTTCTCAGAAGGTCGATAAAATAAAGCTGAACACTGCCCTGTGCATCACCAAAGAAGGAATGTGGGATTGAGAAAGATTCCCTGGCTTATTAAATACAATCCTTTCCTTTCATACTCAATTAACCATGTCTATAAAGACCTTTTATTCAAAGTACAGGATGAGAGAATAGAATTGGGAGATCAGAGAGAAAGACAGCATCTCTGTTAAGAGAACTTTTTATATTTTAGATGTTGGCAGCTGATAAAATGTTGTTGTGGTGGGTCTGGTTATCTGACTGGGGATACCTTGGGGATTGCCCAGGTCAAAGGTTCAAACCAAATGAGACCAACTGAGTATGTCGGAAATAAAACCACCATCAAAAAGTCCCATGTGTATCATTACAAAATCATCTGTCAGGCTGCCTCATTCAACTTTTAATAGGCAGAACAGAGCTTAGCAATTAATGTCACTATCTGTTATTTTCTTTGTAAATGATGTGGTTTTTTTCTTCAAAAGTCCCTCCTATGCACTAATTACTTCAGTAATACCTAAACCCCTTCCCATTGGGATAAAGTTCAATTTAGTTCCTCCGAGTGTGAAGAAATGTCATGAATGTGTCCTGCATCTTGAGAGAAGAGCATGCCGAGGTGCTTCCATCACGAGTTCACCTAAAGCCAGAGCTGGGCATGTAAATGAAACTGGTGCCCTTTATGTAAAAGACATGAGATGCTCTGACAAGGGTCATGTTCACCTGGTTAAATTAGTTCACTGAAGTGCAGTTTAATTTCTTTAACCTGTCTCTACTATCAGCATGCATGTCCAAATGCAAAGCTACCTTTTCTCCTCTTCCTGACAAAATAAATAGAAATTTTGCCATTCTATTCAATAATATGAATGTGATTTTTACTTGTCTATGGAATGCCTTGCTCTATGGAGAAAGGACAGAACTCAGCTAAGAAGTCATCATGTACAAAGGTACAGAGTGCACTGCACTCAATGGAAATGTTTCAAACTCAATATTTGCAGTTTTAAGATTTAAAAGTACCTTACTTTTTTGTCCCTCCTTGCTTTTCCTTCACCCCTCAGAAAGGATGTGTTCTAATGACCCTGCCTCCTGAGGGGCCAGATTTCCATTTGGGTAAGTTGCTTTCCAGGAACATGCATGGTTTAAGACACAGCCAATTACCTCTGGACTGGCTTGTTCAAAATCTGTCAAGATCAAGGTCCTGATTAAGATGGGATGTAATTCTACAAATGGATAATTTTAACTCATGGTGATTGAGCTTAAAAATATAACCAGAACATGTTCTGTGTCTATTTCATCTCAGTACATGGTGGAATCTGAATTGAATGGCAGTTAAAATTTTAGAGGAAGTGGAAAGAGTGCAGCAAATCAGAAGGAACAATCAAAGACAAAATGAGAATTTAATTTATTTCTGAGCAAAAGTAGGAATAAGTATTATCTCCCACATGTATTGAAATTCCATCTATGTTAGATCTTCATCTAGTTGCCAGAGGATCATTTTATTTTTCACTTTAAAACTGGCAGATTGTGACAATGTTCCTGTACTTGAAAGACACTGTGCTGTAGCACGTTCTGCATACAATGGCTCAGACCTCAGATGATTTTAGAAACTGAGACTACAGCAAACTGCATGTCAGTTTTCTCCCTAAATGTCTCCCAGGGTCTGCCTATTTCAGACAACCATTTTCTCTGTCATGGGATAATTGGCAATCAGCTCATTATGAAATCTCTCGTGGTTATGAACACAAGGAGATAAATGGTGAAACAAATTGTACATCTCTCCTGCAATCCAACAGCTCTTATTTCATCATATTGCTACTCGGATTTCTGTCTGAGGAACAGGAGGGGTTTGGCTTTTGAAAGCTGTGATGTGTGGTCACAACAGGTGTATCCTCTCAGCATTCTCTCAGGATGGTCCGTCCTTGCTGACTTTGTCAGCTGCCTGGAGGTTTGGATATAGATCATGCACTGAAAGCCTCTGGCAGGCATTTTCTTAGTGTTCCATTCAGATCAGCAAGGCTTGTGATGACTTTTAAAGCTCACGTTGTGTGTAGCACTGATTTTTGCACACAGTTATTCCAGTGCTAAGATTATAAATAAAAATGCTCGCAAAATTAAGAAAATTCTTTCTTGTACTGAGGAGTGCAGAACTTGGATTGTACGGCCTGAAACACACAAATGCTGTCCAGCCCAAGGGAGGAGCAGAACCACAGAAAGGTTTGGGTTGGAAGGGACCTCAAAGACCATCTTGTTCCAACCCCCTGCCCTGGGCAGGGACACCTTCCACAATCCCAGGTTGCTCCAAGTGCTTAATTCTGCTGCCCAGGCTGGTCTAATCTGCTGCTCTGAAAGTGGGAGATGGGAACACAGGGCATGGCTAAAAGCAGTCTTACTGCACTGTAAATACGTGGCAAATAAATCAATTAACAACCCTCACACACATTTCTCCCTCTCTTCAAGCACAGCACCAATTGTAACCCAGTTAAACTCAACAGTTTGCAGGTGTTCAGTGGAATTGATTATGCACAAACCCACTTTTCACTTTAGGCTTCCTTGATATTTTCATCACTATTTAAGTTTCATGCATTAAGGAAAAAAAAATAATAGAAAAAACCCCATGGACCACAGGCTGAAGTAGAAATGGAAGAAATGCCTCCAGATAGAGCTGGGGGTTAGCTTTAAGGCATCTCTGCACATTACCCTGTGACTCTTGCTGCACTACCTTATAACCCTTAAAATTTAAGATAGCTCATGTTATTTATTCAGCTTGAAGACTCACTTAAGTAGAACATGTATTTAGCAAAAGAACCACGGAGTTTGGTCAAATTATATAAAAATATATATGCATTTTATGGTAATTCAAAATATTTATTTGTATATGGCAGCTTTCTCCTGATCTGGCTGTGCCGGAGTCATGGCAGGTGCTGGAGTCCCTTTCCTACCATTCCACTCTTCCATTGCCCTACTTATTGAAGGAAACCCAAACTGTTCTGTGGATGCTTCCTTACTTGCAGCTTTTATTGCTCATCTGGCTGCAGGCATTTGGTAGAGAGCTGAATTTTTAACCTCATACACTGAACGTTTCCCCTCACGTGGACATGGTATTGTCTGCTGGCTGATGGTGTGAACAGTTTTGGGGTGCACCAGTGTGGAGTCAGCAAATGACCATGGGATGGTTTTTAACAGTGTTATCCTGGAGAACCTTTCCATCCAGCTTATCTTAGGAGCCAATACATTTGAGGATTCATTAGCCTGTTTCAGTCAGGGGAGGGAGATAATCAATTATCTTGCCATGGATACAGAGGGTAAAACCTAAAAATTAATTTTTAAAAATCCGTTTTTAAAAATCCATTTTTCAGGGATGCACTTCACCTAATTTCAGACTTTGGAAATTTAGTTATCTAGAAAAACATTTACTTCTGGGATGTTTTTTTTCCATGTAGCCCAGACAGGTGTTTCCAGCTGGCTGAATTTCCCTGATTGTAGGATGGAGCCCATATTTGTCTGGTTTGTACTAGGTGCCTTTTTGACAGATACAGACAGAATCCAGGCCCCTGAGATAGTCTTTGTGGTACAGAGCATCATTCTATAGATGTTCTAATTTAACCTCAACTCTCTGGAATCATTACAGGATTCTCTCACTGGGAGAAATTATTCAGTCAATGCAGAAAGATCAGTCTAGATGCTCATGATAGCACATTTACCTTCTTTATCTTTAAATTTTATGAAAATGTAGGGTTACCTGCCCTTTGTCTCTCAATAGCCATTGAGTCACTGATTGTAATTATAAAAGCGAAGAGAATTTATGGACTTTATCATTTAAGTTATTTTGCCTACATTAAGAGTTTACACATTCCACAATGAGAATGCTGAGGTGGTACCAGAACACAAAATAAGCACAGATGACAGCATATGAAGAGTATGAAACTTCCAGCCTTTTGTTTTTGTATATAATTTTGATTCAGATTTGTAAATCAAATGTTACCATGTTGACTCTTACTCTACTGTTTCATTTCCTACTGTTCCCATTGTCACATATACTGCTGTGCTTTTTATCTTCCTTCCTTTCCTTCCAAAGAAGGAAAATTGTGCTTTTGAATTTCTGAAAAGATACAATTTCAAAAATATGTTAGACTCACTGGGAAGAGAATGGGGGAAGGAGAAGTAACAAATTAAGAAAGCACTTTAGAATAAATTCTCACATCTAAGTGCTGTTTCTTGGCAGCACAGACATTTGACAAAAAGATTTATTTTGAAGAAAACAGTGCTTTTTGTTGCTGATGTGCATCTAGATAACAAACCAGAACCATTTATAAATTCTATAATTCAAAAGAATCCTGATAAATAACACAAAACCCTTTAAAAAATTGCTGCATTCACTTTAGACAGAGCTTTCCCAGCAGGTGATGGGAGGGGATTCTTCTCTCCTACTCAGCACTGGTGAGGTGCACCTGGATTTCTGTGTTCCTGCTGGGCTTCCCAGTACAAGAGAGACATGGACATACTGGAGTGAGTCCATGGAAGTTCCTCAAAGGTGATTAAAGGATGGTTAAACTCACCACGCAGAAAAATCTACCCAAACTGAGCCATTTCATCAGAGAATAATCTGAAACTTCCAGATTTGTCTTTAATAATGAGTAGGTGTTCTACTGCCTTAGCAGGATTTCCAAACAAACACATGCTTTCATCAGAAACGTGGCTGCAACTGGATTTGGAATGGATAGGCACATTTTTGTACACAATATATCGTCCTTTTCAAGTTTACTTGCTGTAGGGGAGGGAAGCAGCTCTGCTCAGCAGCTGAAGGCATGGCCAGCGGGCATCACTGGTTAAATAATTGCAGCCTGGAGCCTCGTTTTGCATCAGCTGAGCAATTACCCTTCCTTCTGCCTTCTCCAGGCCCAGAGAAGCCTAGGCAGTGGTGTGCAGAGATTTTTTGCAAGGTGATCCTGTTTGTTTATTTTATAATATTGTGTGAATGCTGTGGAGGGCAGAAGTTACAGCTCTGCAAACTCCCTCCATAAAGACCAGATGTTGGACCTATAACTTGTGTTGCATACTTAAAATCTGCTTGGGCTTTGCTCTCCAGGTAAAAATAAAACAGCAACAAATTTGACCATGGAATTGATGCAGAAATTTCCATTGATGGTAAGAGTTTTACAGCTGTAAAAATGAGCATAATCAAGAGATTCAGAGATGAGGGTCACTGATGGAGAGGAGCAGGGAAATTCTTAAGTATCAATTTGGAAAGGATTTTGTCCTTATTTTCAGCTGAGTTTAACCCCCTACCTGATGGATGGAAGTCAGTTAATGGGCCAGGCTGGAAATGCTGTATTTGTAAGATCCCTCCCTGCAGAATTTCAATCGCTCAGTTTTGAATTCTGTAACTCATTCTGATCTCTCACACAGACCCTGCTGGATGCCTGCCTGCATTTGGCCATTTGTTTCTTTCCTTTTTACACCCTTTTCAGTTTTACTTCATGGTTTTGGACGTAAGCAGGGGTAGCACTCAAGGTGTGACCACTTTCAGAAGTTACACAGGGGCTTTAAGGTATTTGCTCTTTGATTTTCTAATTCGTTCCCAATAACCCAGCATCATTTTGCTTTTTGGCTTGCCTCTGCTTATTAATATTTTCTCAGAGTTATCTCAAGTGATTCTGAGATGTTTCTACAATGTTCTTCATTTATCAATATCTAATGTCATTTTTTATTTTCCTGTCACTCAGACCCATGACCTCCTTCAGCTGCTGTTACAGCCAAGTCTCTCTTTACTCCTTTGGCTAAATTTGAATAATCAGTAACATTTCTCAGCTCACTCTCTGTATCTTTTCTATATTACCTAAGCTGGCAACTTCCCTTCATTGCAAAATTTATAATTATTTCCTACCTATTACCTCATTCATTATTCAGTAGTTAATCCATGGGACAACTTCTCTTTTTATCCCATGACAACCAAGTTTCTTTTGAAGATACGTGTTTTCAAAAGCTCTTTGAAAACCCAGGTTTAGTACTTATATATAAGTTTAAGAAATGTACTCTTAAAGGACATGTTTTACGTATGAAAAAGTGACTTTCATGTCTTTTTTTTCCATGGCTGTGATTACTTCTTTATGCTCTGTTTGACATTTTGATAATATTTCTATGAAACGTCATGAAAATTATAATGTCTGAGGAATAAAATTTCATTAATATTCTATGCAATATAACAAAGTAATTGATTATATCTTTCAAGATAATTTCAGGGGGACCGTTTCTGTGATCTTAATCATATATTTTATTAAACTTATGGTTAGAATACTTTCTTTAAGAAGACATTTCCTGAGTGTTTCATGAACTATTTCATAATTATTTTTATGGGGTTTTTTTAACTCTGTAGAAGTAGACGTCTATGTTTGGAAATACACCTGGATAACACGCCTTATTTGAAGCATTCATGAAAACATAACTGACCACATTTCCGTAAAAGAACTAATATTTAACGTAAATTACTCTCTCTCCCTCAGTCTTTATCTTTACCACAGATTCATGGAATAGTTTGGGTTTGGAGGGATCTGAATACGGTTTCCAAGCTTGCTTACCTGCTTGTGTTGCTGGCCTGAGGTGTATCCAGGGATGAAGAGCAGACACCTATGGATTGATTTCCAGAAGTCAAAACGTGTTCTTCCCTCAGCTGAGTTCTCAGCAGCTCTGTTGCCAGATGCTGCCTGGAGATGTTGTGCTTTGGAGGTAAAAGATTATCAAGAAAATCAAAGAATATAAATGTGAACATTTTTCTCCACTGATTCTGAAATGCCACTTTTATAGCTTTTTTTCCCGCTGGGAACTGGGGAGAGAGGGGCTGAGAAGATGCTTTGCATACTGAGTGTTAAATTGGCCTTCTGGGGCGATGGCAGCTGGGGCTTGCAGAGCGAAAGTAAAGCTGTCTAGACCTTTCTTATGGTGGCAGAGCAAATCCCTGATCAGCGGGAACAAAGAAAAAGACTTTTTTTGTTGTTTTTAGGAATCTCAAGAGATGACTAAAAGTTACTTTGGCTGTCAGTTACCAAAATGGTCCCTAATGAGATCCTACCAGGGTATAGCTCATCTATTTGATGATCTTGGAGGTCTTTTCCAGCCTTAATGATTCTATGATTCTGTGCTGGAAAAACAGCCAAGGAACAATTTTTTCCTTCATCTTTCCCACAGACAAATGAGTGGAATAAATGCTGTCAGCAGCAGAGGGGTTAGTGGTGTTCTCAGGTTCCTCCCTCATTTGTGCTCTGTTTTTCTCTATTCCTGTACTTTCACATGTGTTCAAGCTTCCCCTCTGAAACATTTCCCCTGAAAAGATACCTGCTGCTGAAAGGCCGAGCTTTGTGGTGGATGAAATGTCTGCAGAAATGACCTCAAAACACACATGCTGAACAGCGTGACAAAATGCCACAGAACACACCCCACACAGGGACAGGATGCAGCAGGCTGAAATGTACTTTATCACATGCAAAGATAAAATACCATGGGTGACATCTCACCCAGTTCTGTGATAGGATGCTTTGAACAGCCTTTCAAAGAGAAATTCTATGAAACCTGTTACCTCAAGCAAAACACTGATCAAATGAAATGATCAAATGATCAAGGGAAATTAATTTGGTTGGTGTCTGGTTTTTGCAGTATTGCAGTGGGAGTGTTTCTGGTTAGGTTTTTAGCACTGGAATTTGCAGGGACAGTGGGGAACTGGGCAGTAGAATCACAGAATGGTTTGGATGGGAAGGGACCTTTTGTTCACATTTTATCCTACCAAGGTTTACCTGGCATAAAGTAGATTTTTAGCTGAAGCCATTAGAGCTAAGTTCTGGTCCTATCAACTTTGAGAACCATCGTTGCCATACATCCACGCATATGGATGGCAGTATGACAAAGAATAAAAATTCTATTTTTCTTCTTCTCCAGGACTTTGACAGATCCTTATTCCTGAAGGTAATGAAGATATGTTCATTAACAACTTCTCATATACCATCCAGCAGCCTGAGAAAACACCTCAGGACCTCTAGGAAACATCCCATGATGGTTGATGCTGATTTCCTACAATGCTATCAAACCCCTGGTTGATTTAGCCACTGACAAGAGAAATTCTGACTAAATGAAGGTCAGAATCTACTTCAGGATGATCTGAGGAGCTCTCCAACTCCCTCTGAGAGTACTACCATGATACCCTGCATGTAGTAATCACCCAGCCCACACACTGCTCCCACACAGAGATTCCTGGATTCAGGCATTTTAAACAGCAAGTTGAATCCTGCTACTAAATTTCATGAAGCTGTCACTTAACTCTCCTGCCTAAACAGAACTTTAATTCCAATTAAGTTACACTGTGTCCATCTAAATGGAGTTGGCAAATATGACACTGGCATTTTATGGCACTTTTCTCAGCAGTTGGTTGAAGTTCCTAAGGATAAAAGAGAAATCCTCGTGCCAAATTCTGTTGCCCACTTAATGGCTAGGCTGACGAAGACTTTGTAGGGAATCTGAGGTTTCCAAGTGGAGCTTACAGGATTCCTCTCTTTCTGGAGTGGCACCTGATGCCACTAAGCACTTTAAATTAAATTAATGCTCAGTAAACCAGTGTGACATTTTTCTTTGCCTAGGTATGTTCAATTTTTAATAATCGTGTAGGCTCCCAAATCCTGATTTCTGAAAATTTCACACTGGTCCAGGGAAAACAAGGTATTGACAGCGTGTCCAGAGCAACAAGAAAAACATTGTCACACACTTTCATAGTATTCAATGAATACATACACCCAGCTAAATAATGCAGTTATTATTTCCATTTCTGAAGTACTTACATTTAAAATCTACCTGTAGCTGTTGCTTTTTAAATGCATCAATCATTTTTTGAAATAGAATGTGTTTTGTCTTCCCCTTAAGTTACTCAAAACAGACATGGGTGAAAATAAAATTCCACACCTTCTGAGATCTAGACAGGAGGAATTTATAAAACACGAATGTGCCATCCACTGTGAAGCTATGAAAAAGAGGTGTGTTTAATCTTGGAACCGATTATTAACTCAGTATCTGTCCTTTTTGCTTGTCATACTTAATCAAAAATAGCTCCCTAGCCCTCAATTCATGTACTGACAGCTCATACCACTGTATTTTAGCACATGCTACCGTGATTTTTTACATGAAAGATTCCTAAGATGTGTTTAAGGTGAAGCATCTTAGTTTCATGTTTCTGTGTCAGAATGTCATGCCAGCAGTGACTGCTCAGATCTGTTCCTGTTTAGCTTTCATTATCCGCCATCCCAGACTCCCTCCTTCAACACAAGCAGTAGGCTTTAATCTGAAACAGGCTGGTGAGACAGACAGATTCTGGCATTTTAGGAATGAATATTTATAGCCTTCCACTAGGCTGTGAGTCACCCCTGCAAAACAGAAATCTCTGGTTTGGAATAACAGTCCCTCAGCACATGGAGAAAAGTGCCAGTTTTGGAGCGAGGGATGGGATGTTGTCATCTCATGGCTCGTGGGCCGGTGCTGCTCACAGCTACAGGGCCGCCACAGATTCTGGATTTAAAGACAAGAAAAGCCACTGAGAGGCATTAAAGTACTTCTTTCAGGACAGTTTTTCTTACCATCAGTGCCCATGGAAGTTGGGTATCATTTCCAGGGGGTTTCCTGGAGGGTCAGGAAACTTGACCAGCTTCATGGAAGTATACAAGTCCACATTTGTAAAGGTTTTAATGGGTTTCAAAGGCAATTCTTCCTGGCTGTGTTTAAAATTCATCATGAATGTGTCCTTCTTGTTCCGCCTCACTCCTGTGGCCGGGACTCTCCTCTGCCTTTGGACTCTTCACAACTGGGATATTTGTAGTATCTCTCATTTCTTATCATGAAAACTTGATGTTACTCCTGTTACTTATAAAAACCTTCCCTTTGTCTCCTGCTTATAGGGCCAGGGAAGAACAGGAACCATCAGCCTGCTGGTCATTAAGTTGGAATAGAACCAGATTTCAGATTCTCTACCAGAGTATTTCCACAGAGACTTTGGCTTGGGGATTACAAAGAAACAGCAGCTGGGGTGAACTATGGGCTGTACCTTGGTAAAGAAACTTTCCTGCATCTCCCCAGTGCTGCCACTCAATCATGTAACTACAAACTTCCCCAGCTTAAAGCTGAATTTTGTTCTGAGTACTTCCAGAAATTTCACAAATTTCTCTAGCAGAAGCAGAAAGAAGATGATGAACTTGGAGAAAAACTTTCTTCAGCTTCCAGATGAAAATCTGTCTTCTAAACTGAAATCATCACATCACCTAAATGGAGCCAGGACAACAGAGTGAAATATAACCCAAAACAAGATCACCAAAAAATATACATTCCTCTCAGGTAAGACCTTTCATTGTGTATTTTATTTTCTGTATGCAGAAAATGTAAATACATAATAAAATAATAAAATGTTCAAAGATTATATTCCTTTTGTACTGGTCTGCAAAAAAAAACCAAAACAAAAGTTATTAAAAATAATAATAATGATAGATTCTCCAACAAATTAATGCCTAGAAAAATAAATCTGCTATGACAGTAACTTACATAGTTGCCATCTAAACAATTGCAGTGCAGCAGTTAATGAACAGGGAACAAAAGTAGTGTTTTCTTCTTTCTTTCATAGCTGTGGAACAGAAAAAAACCCATAAATGTAACTTGAATTTAATAAGGTCTTGCTTAATTTATTGGATTAATTTTAAAATACACCTCATAATGACTTTATCCTCTGAGAAGTTTCAGAAGCTTTTAATGCTTAAAAGGCCAGCTGCTGCAGTGTGCGGTGTATGTTCAGGCATAGTGGGTCTTACCAGATGAAAAAATAACATCCTTAAAAGGGTTTTGTGCCTCAGAAATGCTCACACGGGTAATTTGCCTGACATTTTAAAAATTTAATTTAGGGTTCTTAAGAAAGAGACATAATCATCAAAAGCAGCTCACTTTCCATCCACAGAAATTCCTTAATGGTTCGAAATATGTGCATACTCTAAAAAATTACTTGACTCACAACCATGAACTTTTAACACAATTAATTTAATTTGTAAATTGAACAATATGCATCATTAATGACTCAGAATTTCCAATTTGCTGAACGGTTTCTGCCTCATCTCTCAGGCATTTCGGTCAAGCCATTTTCTGCAGCTTTATGTCGCCTTTAGGCTCTGTGCAACTTTCCCACCTTAACTCTCTCCTGCCCAGTCTGGACTTTGCTGAGCACTGTTGGTGAAGTGAGGGGCTTTCTTAAGAGCTGTTCACACAGAATGAGGAGCCCTGCCTTCTTCTCCCTCCTTCCAGGTGATGTGCGGAGTAAGATCCTAACTGGAAAATTGTTCCTGGGCTTCAGCATGCAGCTGTGTAAAGGCGTTTTCAAACGAGGTCGGTACCTACACAAAATACAGCCAAGGTTAACCAAAATCTTCATATTTGTACGATGCACACAGACTGGTGACCTGCTCCACCACCAATTTATCACTGCATTTGGGGTTTATGATTCAATGATGCCTTAGAATCAGAGAATCAAGGAATCATGGAGGTTGGAAAAGAGCTCTTAAATCATCCGGTTCAGCCATTCCCACAGCACCGCCAAGGCCACCACTAAACCGTGTCCCCAGGTGCCACATCCACACACCTATCAAATCCCTCCAGGGGTGCTGACTCCAATGCTTCCCTGGGCAGCCTGTGCCAGTGCTTGACAAGCCTTCCTGGGAAGAATTTTTCCCTAATATCCCATCTAAAACTCTCTTGGAGCAATTTGAAGCCATTTCCTCTTGGCCTATTGTTACCTGGGAGAAGAGACCGCCCCCCCACCTGGCTACAATCTCCTTTCAGAGAGCTGTAAAGAGCAGTAAGGTCTCCTCTGAGCCTCCTTTTATCCAGGACAAAAAATCCCAGCTCCCTCAGCAGAAAGTAAAATAGACCTGTGAGATTTTTAACAGGCTGATAATACAAAGAGTCTATGAAACAAGGGAATCAAATTGCTAGTTTCTAAGGCATTAGTCAATATTGCCTAAAGCTGCCAAGCATTTCAGTTGGGCAAGAAAGGCAGGTGGAGGAGTTTGTGGTACGATCATGGTGTACTGTATGTTACGAACCTCTTCAGGGGTTTTCTTCTTCAAGGGTTGTGCCAAATCATACGAATGATGAAACTGCCCCTTGGAAAAATGAAGCAGCGATAGGACAGTAAAATCTGGCTCCTTTTACATTTGAAGTTTTGACTGGCTGTGGATATCCTTCGAACATACCATGGTTTGGGATGTTTCAACAGGATGAGGCAGATGGTGTGACATGCCTGGGAGAGTGTGATAACTGAGATCCCTTATTTATGAGGCAGCTTGTGTTGAAAGCCGTGTGCCCGTTCTGAAGCCCAGGAGAAGATGAACAGAAGAGGTTTCCATTCAACATTGATGCAAGGGATACTGGATCAAATAATTCAGCTCTTCAACATTTCAGGAAGATGGACCAACAGGATAAATTATTCCCCCAGAGTTTTAAAAACTTTATTTTTCTTTCCATAGGTCTCTGAACTAAACATAAATAGTGTATCTATCAGTAGAGTGATACTGATTTTCATAGTCATATAGCCTTAAAAATCACTAAACACAACCCAAAAAGTGGTAATTCCTGTCTCAATTAACATAACTTGGAAATCATTGAGTACTTTATAGGACAGAGTTATGTGGTGGCATTGCTCTATGTGCTTAGCCATTGTTAGAGAGACAATCTAACATTTGCCTTTTATATTTTACATAACACAAAAAAGCATGATTAGGAGAAATTCAATAGAGAATATAAAAGGCAGTAGGATTTGCTGCAAACTATGCACAGCTGAAGGTAATTGCCTGAGTACATCAACCCATCTTCTCATAGAGAGCCCACATATAAAAGCTGAGGGCACCTGAATAGGAAACCCGTGTAGAGTTGGAGGGTTTTCATTGCTTAGGTGTGTTTGACTCACAGGTGACAGCTAATAATACCAGCTGAAAATCTGGGGATGAAAAATGACCTTTATTTGGACATGAGTTTTTTCACTAAAATGACAGATTTTAAAATTATAAAACAATTTTTAGATATTTAATGTAGTAAGAAACTCAATTTCAGTAATATTTAAACATGTATTCCAAAATTTAAGAAAAAAAAGAAACAAGTAACAAGTCTTGAAC
Organism: Machaerirhynchus nigripectus; assembly: GCA_013397975.1. Lineage (NCBI taxonomy): Eukaryota > Metazoa > Chordata > Aves > Passeriformes > Dicruridae > Machaerirhynchus > Machaerirhynchus nigripectus. The sequence goes on along the minus strand of VZRQ01002785.1, from coordinate 20,847 downwards.
TAAGTAAAAAGAGAAAAAACGTTATTTTTTAAAATCTTAAATGTTGTGACACCTAATGACCAACACAGCTTTCTTCATTATGACAGTCTAGTGTTGTTTTGTGCTGTTTAACTTCTCAAAGAGATTATTTTCCATGGCAGAATCTACAGAGAGAGACTCTGTAGAGAAATTAATTGAGGCACTAGTGCAGTATTAATATTATTAATACAACAGGAGTATTTGGAGTTGCAGTTGAATTTAATTTATTGATCAGATAAAGTCTTTTGAAATATATTAATTTCAGCATTTTTTCGTGAATTGCATAAGGTGGGTATGTTGTGAGGAAATTGAGAGTATATTGATACTGAAGTAAAATATATTTGAAGTAATTACTTCTAATAAACTTTACTAAATGTAAATCAGATGTCAATTGAGTGGACTAAATAACCTGGATCACTGCATACTTGTGGAACAAATTTCAAGGAACAAAGAATTATGAAGGGAAAAGGTAGGAAATTAATCCACCTGTAGTTCCCACTTTTGTGTCTGCAAATACCTGTTCACTCTAGTGACAAGAAAAGGGAAAACAGTTTCAAACTGAAAGAGGGCAGGGGTATATGGGATATTAGGGAGAAATTATTCCCTGTGAGGGCAGTGAGGCCCTGGCACAGGGTGCCCAGAGAAGCTGTGGCTGCCCCTGGATCCCTGGAAGTGCCCAAGGCCAGGCTGGATGGGGCTTGGAGCCACCTGGGCTAGTGGAAGGTGTCCCTGCCCATGGCAGGGGGGAGAATGAGATGAGCTTCAAGGTCCCTCCCAGCCCGTTCCATGATCTCCGAGGTACACAGGAATGAGAGACAACTCTGCTTTGATATCAGCTTGCTTTACATGGGTTTAACCATTGTAAAGTTCTTTTCTCTCACTGTCCTTATTTGCCGTAAGCCGCTCTCAAGCAAAGCCAAGGACACAATAGGAGGTAGAGAGTCTGCTTCACTCAACCTCTGTGTGATTTTTCAGTAGATAAAACCTTCTTGTGGAGGTGACAGAACCTCTCAATCCTCCATAATGTGAAATCCTTCGTGTTGGAACCAAAAGTGGATTTGCTGGTGCAAGTTCACTGGAGCTTTTGCCAAAACTCTTTGGGGAAAGTTCCGGTTATGCTGTGGTTTGGCTTTTTTTTAATGTATCACATTTACCCTCCCATCTGTGTAGAGGAATACGGCCACTGGCTTGCAAACAGGAAGAGACTATGATAGACCTAATGCCCTAACAATGCAACAGAACAAATCTCTGTGTATTTTTCCCATTTCTATCATGGCTGTATAATAGTTTGGAATCGCCGAAACTAATTGCCTGTCTTCTTTCTTGTGAAAACATGTTATGCTTGGGTCTTCACTCACAGCAGGACACTTCCTTGTCAGTCTCTGTCACAGCAGTTCTGAAGAAAAGCTCTCTTGCACTGGCTAAATTAATTTAAGATTGTTTCTATTCTAAAAAAAATGCTTAATTTTCTAATTATCCTACCTCGATGTGTCAAAATGATAATGTCACTACATATCAGTGAAAATGTCAGAGGAAAAAAAAAAAATTGCCACTGGTATTATATTTGGTACTGGGAGAAGACTGTAAGTGGTTTAAATCACCTGGAAACCAAGGTATGTTTGTTGTTTTTTGGTTTTTTTGGGTTTTTTTTGATGTAGATAAGTCCACACTTTGGTTTTTACATTGTGCAATAATCTGTCCTGTTGTCTTTTACTGATGACAGCAGGACCTTACTGACAAAAAAAACCCCCAAAAACTGGCCTCTTTCAAAGTGTAGTAAGGCTCTAGAAAATGTACTCTAAAACCCTCAAACATAATGTTCTTTTTTAGAAAAAACCCTGTCAGAATTCTAGAGCAGAGCTACAATTCCATTAGCATATTCTACAGAGTGATTAGGGTGAGAGAGAATCTCATTCCATTCAGTTGGACTTCCCTATAAATATAACATATATATGTACGTGCATCTATGCAGAGAGAGAGGATTGTGCTTGTGTGTGCACCAATATATTTTAAGTCAAAATTTGGGTTACTTCAGTATCTGACATATCTTGAGAACTCACAGATATTCTACTTGGCTTCTCTACAGCTTTGAAATCCTTCTTGTTTATGAATTCCATGTGCAGTGCCCTGCTGGAAGCTTAGTCCAGAATACTTCTGTTAAGTTTGGAATAGCTTATACAAGAGTAAGGCAAAGCAGATTGTGTTACTTATTCTCACTACTTATTGTTGTTTCAGCCCATTAAAGCAATATTCCCCCTGTCCCGTAGGACATATGAATTCTGCTGGAAACATATTTTATTTTAAAATACAGGAATGTATCTTGAACTTCTAATGTAGATTCGGGCTAGTGAGAAAAGGGAGATTGGTAAATAGAAACTGTGCAGCTCAGGCCCCTGTTTTAAAGATACACTACATGTTGAAAATCGACAAATATGTGAAAAACAGAGGTGTTGTTCTCCTTTTGTCATTTGTAAATAAGAACTATACTCAATTTATACAGGGTTTCTCTTAAATTATTAGCACAATTTTAGATGAGCTTTGAGATCTTTATCAATTCAGCAACAGTTAATACATGTGCACTTTCAAGACTGTGGGCAAAGAAAGCATATTCAATTTCAATTTCATACAAGTGTGAGGCAAAAGCTAAAATTAAATCAGGGAGAGGAAAAAAAAAAAGCCTGGAGTCACATTGAAATCTGCTATGTCTCACTTGACTAATAATATAGCAAAGAGTCATTCCCAGGCCATGATATCATCAAAGTTTTATCTACCTTACATGACTTTTTAATACTCTTTATCAAACCTGGTCTAAATTTCAGCTGAAGAGCTGCATTTACTGTAATTTCAGCTTGTTGAGAGTTCCACATTTCAACAGAGAAAGATGAAAAATAGCTCTTACTTTCTTTCCCCACCTGCAAAAAGAAAACAATGATTTCTGAGTGAAATTTGCAATCTAGACCTGGTTTAAATTCTGGGAGCACCAACTGGACACATGTAAGGAAGGAACATCACTCATTTTTTAGTCAATAAGCCACTGTTTTAGGCACTCAAACAAGAGATAGGGCAAGGAAATTCAATTTTCTTCTCTCCCTGTGGAGATTCAATTGCAGATCTCTCATTACTCGCAAGTGTATCCCAGTTAACTTGCAGTATGTGATTATGCCTTTCTCTGAAGTTATCCCACTGACAGTGTTCCACTTTCCTTCGTGGTGGTTACATATTCAGTGGAATTAGGTCTCAAATCCTGGCAATATAGATTAGTTCCTAATCCCTAATTTGCGGAGTTATTTTCCCTTGTTCTCTCACACTGGTTTAATAAATGGCATTGACTGGGAAGACCGTGAGTGCCCTAAAGTAAAATATGCTTCCCTATATGAACAAAGCACTCTCAGCATGATGAGAATATTAAACTTTGATCCCCCCTTCCCAGGTGAGAGCCTGAATGATGGGGCTCTGCAGCACAAGGGAGTGAGACAATATTACTTCATTTTCCATGGTGGCACAAGTGCCTACAACAAGCCCTTCACTGTTTTGCTGGAGAGCTACAAACATCCATGCATAAAACAACACTCTAGAATTTTATGTGAAGATAATTAACCACTGAAAGAATCTGCCTGGGGATGTGGTTAATTTTCTGTCATGTGAGGTTTTGAAATAATGCTTTAACAGACTTTGAAAAGAGAATATTTTCTTAACATATTTATGTCTTCTTTGTACAACTACTTTTAGGTTTTATTTGAGAGTCAATAGGTAAAATTTGAAGTTTCCTAAGCTGCAAGGCAACGGGGATGATATTCTCTCTTCTCTGCCTAAATTTTATGAAATTTTTAAGTGTTGATTTGTGATTTTTGTGTATTGCTATTTATTGTCCACTCTTTTTCTCTCTTGCTTCATAATTCTGAAAAAATCCCTACCTTTTAATTCAGTGAAATACATATTTAAGGTCACCTAATGTATTCTGGTTAACATTTCTAATGTATTCTAATTAACATTTCAGTGTTTGTTAACATATTGGTACATAGAGCGTTGGAAACTGTAACCATTAATCTTAAGAATAACACAAGTTTCTGTATTTGATTAAAATATTCTGCAAAGCATTTGGACATAACGCTAACCAGGAGAATTCAAAGGTCAAAAATTATTTTACTGGTTGGTTCTTTGAAGGCTGGAGCAGTAAGTTAAAATTAGGAGTTTTTTAATAGACTTGGAGGGAAATCAAAATTCTATAGAGCTGCTTTGCCATTAATAGATTAATACATTTTCATTAAATCACACATTAATGGGAAATACAAACAGATTAATTTTTACATTTAGATTTGTAAGTAATATTCAGCATGAAGTAAATACACCCCATTATGTGCTGGGCCACTAAAGGTGAGGTGGACTCAGCACTCTCCACAACAGCAGCCACAGAAGTGTTTCCTTTTCCAAAATTATATAATTACATTCCAACAAAGGCATGCACAGGAAGCAGTGACATAGGATTCACATGAAGTTTATCATGGAATCATAGAAAAAATTAGTTTTTAAAGGACTTATGAAGTGGCCTGCTCTAACTCCCTTGAAATCAAGTCCAAATGCTGCACACGCACTTGTCCTATCGAGCTTTGAAATATCTCAAAGGATAAATATTTTTAGAGCCTCTCATGGAGAAAACCTTTTCCTAATATTTAATTAAAATTTCCTACATTTCCATTGGTATCTGCTGCCCCTTGTATTTTCCTTGTACTCATCCAAGAAGAGTCTGGCTCTGTCACCTCCGTATTCTCCTCTCAGGCAGTTGTGGATAGCAACATAGGCTCTTGTTGGTCTTAAAACTCCTAAGGCAAAATAAACCCAGTTCTCCCAACTTCTTCTACTCTGTCCTCCACAGCAAAGTGCAGAGTATATTTATTTAGAGGGCCACAGGTCTTACATCCCCAAGTCACTGCAGATGTAAAGCTGGGACAAGTTTTACAAGAGAATCAGAATGGCTGTTGTTCTGGAAGAATCTCAGGATATATTCACCCAAGAACGTGCCATAGAACAGGGGAGAAAATTCCCATTTCTGCCCCGCTGTGATGATTTGAGTGTTCTGAATGCACATTAATGAATTCTGCTCAGTCTTCTGAGGCTGTTAGTAAGAGCCTATTGCAGTCTTGGATCCATCTATGAGAGTACGTGCCAAATCCTGAAGATAATGGCTGTGCTAAGTTATTGTCAAACTCGTGCAATAGCCGGTCACTAAATCTTAACTTACTGCAGCTGAAACAAGCCAGGAATACTGAATTTTTCCCTCCTGACTGAAAAAAAGGGTCTGGAGATCCAGAAATACTTCAAGTAGGACAGAGGGACCAAGGTGATATGTGGAGAGTTTAAGGGTTCAAAGAAGGGTTTTAAAAAGGAAGAAAAATTCCAAGGCACCACAGGGGTCTCTAGAAAGGAGGTAGAACAGCACAATCTTTTGTATTGGGAAAGACTGCTGTGGTGGCAGGACCATCTGAGGTTAGGGAAAATACAGTAGAAGAATTCATTGGCAAAAAAAAGGAACTTCAACCCTGGAGCATTGCTCCCTTTAACTGTGTCATACAGGCCAGGAGAAGCCGACAGCACAAGCCTCCCTCAGATTAGGGCCTCACGCATCCTTATGGGAAGTATCTGGCAGAAGAAACGTAACCAGATCTGTTCCAAGATATCCTGCCACCCCTAATGGGCAATAACCAGTGGCTGTGAAGTGAAGGAAAGGGAGCTGAACCATGTCTGTTCCCCCACTGCTCTTTAATCCACCAGGAAAAGGGAAATCAGGATTCAGTGGGTGCAAACTGAATCATGGAATGGTTTGGGTTGGAAGGGACCTTAAAGACCATCTCATTCCACCCCTCTTCTGTGGGCAGGGACACCTTCCACCAGCCCAGGTTCCTCCAAGCCCTGTCCAACCTGGCCTTGGACACTTCCAGGGATGAGGCAGCCACAGCCTCTCTGGACAACCTGTGCCAGGGCCTCCCCACCCTCACAGGGAAGAATTTTGTCCTAATATCCAGTCTAAACCTGAAACTTGCCAAATCCAAGCAAAAGTACATATTTCAACAACGACAGTAACTAACCACTGGAACAGGTTATCAAGGGATGTGATGCTGTCATTTGATATCTTTACATCAGGACTGGGTGTATTTTTAAATATATGCTTTAATTCCCTACACAACTGGTGTGGAATTGCTAAAATTAAATGGTCTGTCTGAGGTATGGCCATGGCAATGCTCTCAGCCTGAAACATAAACACATTAAATTCTCTTCTGGTTTAAATCAAAGTGATTTTTCCCTTGATTTCTTTAAGACACGATTTCACCAGATACCTTCAAAACTTTATTCCTGGAAATGCTGGGCTGATTTTTATCACAAGCAGGAACTGATGATGAAATTAAAGGAAAGCGTAACCTCACCAAATCAAATTACTTTGCTGTTGAATTCTTATAGCTTTAAAATAAACAGTGCTTACTAGCACAGTGATTGGAAGGAAAGTAACAAAGTAAAAAAGATTATTTTGTGAAACAAGCCAGAAAAGAGCCACATAAATCTGAATCAACTGCAAAACAGAAAGGTATTTGTTCCATTAACAGATTTTACATAGGTATTAAATAAAATCCTGTGGTTTTATTAAGAAAAAAAGGTTATTTTCATTCATGTCAAGCCAACCCTATTTCATGTTTCCTGAATATAATCTCTATAAATATTTATTGATTCGAGGTGATGGATTATTAAATTAAAGGCAGTAAAACAAACCCAAATGTCTAGTTGGGTAAAACACAAATTATAAAGCTTAGTCAGTTAATTCACCCCAACCATGAGTCCATCAAATTATGTAAACCTAATTTCAGAACCCAACACTTTTTAATCATATGGAGGAAACACCTTTTTAGGACATAATCCCTTTTTTTTCCTTTTTTCCAGTGTGTGTGTATGTTTAGACTAAACATGCAAGCAGGAAGTTAGAAAGAATACTCTAAAACGTCACTGTGGGTGCTGTTTCACCACAGTTTTGGGAAGCCACAAGTTGACCTGAAATCAAAGATTTATCTTCAGAATAACTGATCCCTAAATATGGGTAATTTCGTAACAGGTTATGACAGGGCTTTAATTGTTTATTATGATGCTGATGTGCTTTCAGGTGAAAAATGTGTAAAAGAGTTATGTCAGTAAAATCTAAACTTCTGGTATATCTTTTATAGTAAAAATTGATGATTACAGAGAAAAGTATCACTGGAGAGTGCCATTAGAGACAAATAATCAAGTCATATGCTAAAAGCAGGAAACTGCATTAAATGCCAAAGAAATTCAAGTTTGGTACCTTACATAATCAGACAGAAAGTGGGTTTTAAAGTTTCTTGATGTTTTTTTTTGATGTTTTTTCCCCCCCTCAATTAATTCTGTCTTCAGTGATATCCAGCACATGAAAGGAAGGGCCATGACCAATTTTCAGCACTGAATCTAACATGTATTATCAGGCCCTTTGAACAACTACTATGATTCCCACTTCTGTACAGTGTTAAAAATTAATGACTGAGTTCTTGGTGTCACATGCACAACAGTCTTGAAAAAATGATGTAGACTATCCATGCCTCACTTTTCCTTTGTTCCCAGTTGTGTGACAGCCAGCACAGATAAAATACGATTAAACCATTGTTTCGAGTGTCCTTTTGCTCTGTGTCAAAGCACGTACCAGAAAGCTGATGACAGGTTTGCACATAAAATAAACTGGTCTGTTGGCCAGTTTAATCTGTGAGCTGGACCAATGGGAAGGGTTGGTTCCTTGTGGTTCCAAATAACTTTTGAGTTAGAGTTGAAGAAAACAAACTCTTTGGTGAATTCGTTATCTCTCCAGCCTTCAGCTTTCCTCCAGCCTTTAGCATATCCATGCAATTCCCCGGGGTTTGGCTAATGTGTTTCTCAATTCCTGGATTGCTTTAACAACAAGAATCGAAGACGATAACAAAATGAATTCCCAAACCCATTCAGAAGCATGTGAGTTTTGAATTTTAAGTATTTTCTTGTTTCAAGGCAAGCCCTACAAACAGAATTTTCTGAATCAGATAGAAAAGCTTTTTGAAACACCTCCATGGTCTCTTATCAGCCACCAGCCAAATAATTTTATACCTGTGTCACAAAGAGCAAATCAACAATGGCACCTTCTAGAAAATTAATAAAGAGCAAAGAACTTTTAAAGAGCACTGGCTGTTTTAGATGGGGTATAATACTATGGAGTTTCCAATCATAAAACGTGAAAAACAAACTGTAAAGAAAACCAATGAGAACATGTATTTATGCTTCCTGCTGTCAAATATTTTGGATCCTTGTCAAGTCTTTTTGTGATATTTTATAAACACAAAAATTGAAAAGCGAAGAGTAGTAGAAGGCTGACTCATTTGTCACATTAATGACACTAGGATTTGGTGTCCTGGTAATATAGATGTTATTACACTTTTTCAGATGTTGACCTCTTAAACATTTCCCATGGAAGCTGTTGTGCCTTGTATGACTTTACAGACATCAGGCTGGATTTCTTCTTAACCTGTCACAGACCCTGAAAAAGCTTCAGTGTTTCACTGGTGGCAAAGTAAAAGTGACTGATTTGCTCTAAAAAACACATAAATTGAAATAACCAGTCTGCCTTGGGTGACCTCTTGAATTCCTCTGACTTTAGGTGGATAAACTTTACAGTCTATTATAATTTAGTCATGTAGGTTTCTTCTAGTGCCAAGAAAGAGAGATCTCAAGATATTTGATATCTCAAGGTATAAAAGCCTTGAACTTTGCTTTAAATTCAATGGTACCACAAAGAAAACCAGAAATTGTGGGGGTCCTGCTTCAGCTGTTTTCCTGTTGGGAATTCTTTGCTTTAAAGAAACCTCTCATAGTGCACCATGTCCGGAAACTGAAAAAAGCAGGTTTTTGATAGGTGGCAAAGAATCACAGAATTGAGAAAGTTGGAAAAGACCTTCAAGATCTCCCAGCCCAACCATCAACCAAGTTACTGATACTGATGTCTTAGGTTTTAACTTTTATATTTTTCAAATTCTGTATTGCCTAGTGTGTGACTCTGAAGTTTCTTGTAGCTCGTTATCTGCTCTCTTAGGCCAGACAGACACAACAAAGCCTCTCCGAGACTGATATTCAAGGACACTCAGACTGTCCTAGGCCCAAAGGTGTAAACTGGGGCCTCTAGAGAGGTGGAGAAATTGAAGAAATTACATCATTAGCTAAAGTTTTAATTGGCGAATCTATGCTGATATGCAAATGGACCAGACCTATAAAAGTGTGAAGAATTCATGACTTGTCCATCTTGTTATCCATTTTGGATGCAGCCTTTGGCTCTCCAGGATGTACCTCTGAAGGCTTTTCAAATAAATGCCTACATTTATTCCCTTACTCCTGTCTAGTCTCTGTTTCTAGGTAGCCACTCAAGGCATCAATACTGTCACCCCTAATCCACTAAACCACGTCACCCCTACTTCACTAAACCACATCACCCAGTGCCAGATCCAGATGCATCTTAAATACCTTCAGGGATGTTGACTCCACCCTCAAGCAGCTCAACACTCCTACATAATTTACTGAGGGTACACTCAATCCCCACATCTGATCATCAGTTAAGGTGTTAAACATGACCTGCCCCAAAGCTGAGCCCTGAGGAGCACCACAAGTGCCCAGCCACCAACTGGGTTTAGCTCCATTCACCACATCCAGCCAAATTTTTACCCATCAGGGTCCACCCATCCAAGACACGGGCAGACAATTTTTCTAGGAGGATGCTGTCAGAGAAAGTGTCAAATGTTTTAATGAAGTCTAGATAGACAACATCCACAGCCTTTCCTTCGTCTACCATGTGGGCCACTTTTTCATGGAAGGAGATTAGGTTGGTCAAGCAGGACCTTTCTGCCTTTCATAATTCCATGTTGGCTGGACTTGATCCTCTGGTTGTCCTGCATGTGCCATGTAATGGTACTCAGGATGATCCCTTCCATACAGGTGTAAAGCCCTGGTCCCAGCAATTTTATTTAAAAGGGGATTAAAGTACCTCTTTTCCCTGAGGTGGCAGGAAGGAGAGCTTGACAAAAGTTCCCAGGAGGTTAGAAAACCAAACTTTACCGTCAAACTTTAGGAGATCGGGAATGTGGAAGAATTAAAGCAAGCATTCAATCAAAATAAAGCATTTCACAAAGCACTGGCTTAGCAAACTCTAACCCATCCAACCCTAAATTACCCAGATTTCAAGAAGAGGAAATTAGGAGTAGGAAAGGAGAGAAAGAGAGAAAAAGACAGAAAAGCACCCATATTACTGAGATCACATTAAAAGGTTAATGAAAATCTCAGTAATGTTTTTGGTGTGTTTCTATAGACACTATATGTGCCAGTTTTATTTGTAGCGAATGATCTCCACTTTAGTTAGTCAGAACAATCCCTGCCAGAAAGATTTGCAGTGGTTTTTTAGTTTTGGTTTTTTGTTTTTTTTTTACTGCAAGATGCAGGTTATCACATCTGCCCTCTTGACCACATTAAACACTTTCAGTTGATAAGATATAAAAATCTCTTTTTCTGCACTCCCCCTTGCTTCTCTCATGTCTATCCTTTAACAAGGTAATAAATACCACTTTGTCACCCAGAGAGAGGCCAGATGTGGAAGTCAAGCTGCGTTGCACTGTCCAAAGGGAGGAAAGATGACTTGAAGGCAGAGAGGGCCAGACTCATTTGGGGTCTGCTGCTTGACCTCCCTGAACAGGAACCTGGGCTCTGCATTTGCTTCAGGTTCCCTTTTAAGCAGCACAGAGAACCAGGGCAGTTACAGGAGCAGCAGCAGAGGAGATGGAGAGATCTCAGGTGGCAGCAACACAAGGCACAGAAAGTCCAGGTGAGAAAGGAAATGCATAAATCTGTAAAAAAAAATACCCTTTGCAGAAAGTTCCTCTTGTTTTAATTTTCTTTCAAAATAAAACCATGTCATAGTAATTAATGGATTTTTTAAAAAATGCTTCTCAGAACATACAATTTTATGGATCATTTGTTTGAACAGCAGCTATGAAATTTTGCAGACTTTAGGAAAGAGGGGAACAACTTGTGTTCCTGAACCTGTTTGTCATCATAGATTGAAATCTGAGGAATGAGGGGTTAGGATTTACCACCAACTGAGCAACAACTGCATAAACCAACTTCATCTCAGCCACAAGCCTTTTTGTATATTTGCTTAAAGTGTCTTTACAAGCCACTATAATCACACATTTTTGGGGGCAGTTTTTCTTTTTAATGTATTCAGTAAATTAGAAAAGAACTCACTCGAGTGTCTTAGAGTTACTCATTAGGCCACAGTAACTCAATCACTTGCAATTATTTCTCTTTACCCATACTGAATGTTCTGTGAGAGACTTAAGAGACAGCACACACAAAAAAAGAAGAAAACATAGAGTACAACTTATGTGAAAGAATTTTAATAAGAATGAAGGTTTCGAAGGTGAGTAAGACTGTTGGGAAATGTGTAGTGTTTTTATTGTTGTTCAGGCAGAAAGTCCACACAGTCAATGATGAGTTTAAAAAAAGCATAGGAATCAGAGAATGGTTAAGTTGGATCAGACCTTTAGGATCACTGAGTCCAACCCTTAACCCAGCACTAAAACTGGGCCACCACTAAACTGTGTTCCCAAGGGCCACATCCATGTGTCCTGTAAGTACCTCCAGGGATGGTGACTCCACCACTGCCCTTCCAGAACTTGAGAACCCTTCCTGAGAACAAACGTTTCCTAAAATCCAAACTAAACCTGCCTTGGTACAACTGGAGGCCATTTCCTCTTGTCCTATTGCTTGTTCCTGGGGAGACGAGACTGCTGCACCCTCCTTTCAGGGAGTTGTAGAAAATGGTAAGTTTCCCTCTGAGCCTCCTTTTCTCCAGGCTGAGCCCCTCCAGCTCCCTCAGCTGCTCCTGGTGCTCCAGACCCTTCCCCACCTCCATTCCCTTCTCTGGACACGCTCCAGCCCCTCAATGTCTTTTAACATTCAACCTCACTGTCTGTGAGCAATCCATGCAATGATTTCCTTACAGCTTTTGAGCTAATAGAAGCAAGTGTCTTGTGAGAAAAATGCCATGGAAGTTTTGTTGGCAGACTCCCATAGTGTGAGCACTCCAGCAGGTTACAAAGGCAGCTGTCAGTTCTGACATTCAGTGAACTTCAAGTGCCTGGATTTAGAGCTTTAGGGAACATCTTGTGGAAGAGTTTTTCATAATTAAGCATCTGAAGGGTTTTTGGTGTGTGTTACTGCATCACGTGGTGCATCAGAATGGTTCCAGTTTGGGTCATTGGACAGACTGGAGACCTCAGATCTATAGAAGCAAACCTCTGTCACTTCAACTGCCTCACTGACAGACAGCTGTAGGAGGTAGTTTTCCATCACATGGCCAGTGACTAGGAAAAGAAGAATAATATAACTTGATGGTGGGATTTACTGACATTGACTGACAAAGAAAGAAAGAAAGGCAAAGAAAAAGAATTCTGGAGTTTCTCCCAGCACATCATTTCCTAACACTCTCTGTGTTTATACTTTTCCCTGGTCATGATAATATATTTCTCTCCTTCCATTTCCTCCCCTTCAAATACCTTTTTCAGGGTACACCTGTTCTTATCCTAATTATACGGGTTTTTTTTAAATCCCTCTGCATGCCACTTAACACTTGGTTACCTTTCCCCCTGTTTTCTGTCTTAGCTTAACTCTTTTTGGTAATTCTATATGATTGGGCTGTAAATAACTTTTAAAAAATCTTTTACTCTCAATCCTATTATTGGAGAAGGTTCAACATTATTAATTGTAAGTTTAAAAATCACATGTACTGTGAAGCAGATGTCTGAAGGAGGATACTTTATCCTGAACAGTTTAGAAAATGATTAAGCATGCTTTAAAGTCCTACAAGTCAAAGTATTAAATTTCATTGTGTAGTTGTTCTCACCAAGGAACCCCATAACAACCAGTTGTGTGGGGCTTTTTTTTCTCCTGCAGCATCCATCCCTAAGGAAGGCAGACAACACATTACAAGTGATATCCTATGTTCGAGAAATTCAAGGAATCTCAACAGAACATACTCCTGTTTGTTTCTGTGCTGATAAACCAAATGTTTCAATATCTAAGTTCTAAGGCAGACCAAATGACACTTGTTTTGTTCCCCACTAGAAACTTAGGTTAATTGTTCTTAGTCAAATTTTTATGTCCCATCCTTTAATAAACCTCGTGAAACCAGTCATCTACGCACCAAAGAAACCATTTATCTTCCACACAACCATGAATGGAGCCTCCAAAAATCCTACCTGAAGGCTGCAAGGAGTCAAGTCCTGCTTTTTTAAGGGAAAATATGACTTAGGTTTTGCTCACTGTACAGACAAACAGTTTTTAGGAGGACTTGTCCTTCCTGAATACAGCAGCTGCAAATTTCCATGTACAATTCTCAGCACACTGATGAACAGAGCAGAGCCAGTAAACTCTAGCTGGGACTCCACGCAGTTGTGATGATACCTGGTAGATTAATGAACAAGCAGAGCAAGATTTCCCCTCCAGAGCGCACAGGCTACAGATTTCTCTTTCAGAAAACAGAGCCATATTTTCTCTCATCTTTTCTCCAGGAGTGTGTTAACAAGAACGTATGAATCCACAACACTAGAAACAACAGCCCCTATCCCTCAGGCCTCAGAAGAAAAGTCTGTGTTTCACCACAAACTCAACTTAGGAGAAATATATATATTTTTTGATCTGGAATAATGGCTGCTTATACCTAATTTCTGTACAAAAGCAGTAGGATTTCTTTCTTGGCACTGCAAACAGTATTTGAATCAGGTCTTTAGGTAGGGCTAAGGGTGAAATCGTTAAAGAAGGAATCTGCAACTCCCATCAATCTCTCACCCAATGGCAGGTAGCAATAATTAGTAGAACTTAGTTATCTTTTCTATTTGGTGTCCGTGGCAAGGTGTTGGCAGCAGGGCCTGCAGGGAAACCTCTGTCAGGAGAGCTCGGGGGCTGCCCCATCCAGCTCCAGATGGATATATGCATGTATATGCAATATGTATAGGAATAGATGTATTCATTCATACATCAGATAACTGCAGTAAAGCAGTAAGATCATATCTAATCTTACTGTGAGTCCAAAGTGTGATATCTCACAGAGCAGCTGGAAGCTGACCCACACTTTTCATTGTTTAATGTAAGAGTCCATGGCATAATTTAAGACGAACAAGTGAGGAGCAACAAGTGAGGCTGTGCTGTATCTTTTTTAGCCCAAAATGGCATCTCTTCTGCTGTGTGAAAGCTATTAAAATCCAAACCCTACTAAGATTCAGAGAGAACTGCTAACTTTTCACAGACATGATTGACTAGCCGTTGCAAATTGTTGAAAACCAACTGATTAGGTTTTTAGACAATCAATTGCATGATGATGGGCAGCAAACGAGGAGGAACCAAGAAAATGCATATGCTTAGAAACTAATGACTTTTAAAGACTCATAAGGAGTGCAAGCTGTGACCTCTGAGTGGGATGTGGTAGCCTGGCAGTCAGGAAGGTAGCAGTGGCATGATGCATTGGTCTTTGCTAGACCACCAAGAAGTGATGAAATTGTTTGTGTAATTTGCTGCAGCTTGAACTCATAATTGGCTTAACTCTTTCGTTGTTTCAGATTTCAGCAAAACTCTCTTGTATGCTTATTGCCCTAAGAAATGTGTAGGATTCAGAATCCCGCATGACCTGTTGTAGGATAATACCCCATAAAGCCTGGTGAGTTTTCTCTTATCCACTTCTATTCCTCCTACTTCTGATGTGCCTGAACCTGTCCCAGAAATGAAGAAATATTTCAATTCTTAGAATGTTTTGGATTCTTTGGAATGGTTTGCATGATTAGGAATGGCCCTTGTTCTCTCACCATTAGAATCTCCAGCAGATCTGATGACTGAGTTGTGAGTGAGTGCTTCACAGGACTTTTCCGTGACACATGCAGGAACGAGGTATGGGTGAAGGAGTAAAAGTTTTCAGGAAATAGAGAACATGATTTTTGGCACTGGACTTGCTGAAGGGACGGATTTGGAGATTTCCAAGTGAGAAAACTGTGGCACCTCTATATGTGCATGTATGTGTATATATCTATAGAAAAGGTATATGTGTGTATCTCTATACAATAGGGAGGGAGATTTTATAGTTTACACATATATATATTTAATAAGATTATATAGTAAATAGGATTTGCATTGCCTACTCATTCTGCTCATTTCTGGTCAGTAGCTGCTAGACCTGCCTACTAAAATTAACCAAAACAAGGCAGCAGATGAACATAAAATTAATGACATTCATTGACCCTTATATTTTTTGGCCTTTAACTTTTTATGAGAGGATTTCACAGTCATAAAATTTAACACTATTTTTCATTACAGATCTCTTTTGCCATATTTTTTTAGCTACAGTAAGTAAGATTTTGTGGATTGATATGCTTGTGAACAGCAGCCACATCAAGCCATATCTGAGCTTAGATTATCTCAACTTCACTGGAAAAGGGAAATCCAAACACTACAAAGAGACTTATTATGAAAAGCAATCAAATAAAATGTACAGGTAAGGGTGTCAATACCTTACAGTGGGCATCCTTTCTCTGATTGTCTGGAAATTGAAAGTGGTTCAGATTCCTTTGAAATAAACACATTTTGTTCCTCTGTTATGTGTCAGCCCTGTGTTAGTTACCACATTCAGCTGGAGGCTAATAGCAATGTAGTACTGGAGAGAATCGATGTCTTACAGAGTGATTGCACAAGTTAATTGCTCTTTATAGATGAAATATATTTCTTTACAGTAAATACACTGGGAAGCAATGATTATTAAATAGCTACTTTTATAAATATGACTTTGGTGATTACTGATTACCTCACATCACCAGTGCACTTAAAATAAATCAAAAGTATTTGCTTTTGCTTTTTTTTTTAATAAAAAAAAAGAAATATAAAAAATGAGAATGAGACTGTAAATGAGTGCAAAGCATGTATGAAACATTAACTGTTTTAGGAAGCCATTCCTACTCAGTTATCTGGCAATACCTTGTATTCTCTTGCTCCTGGAGTACACTCAACCAAATTTTAAATGCATTTGCTTTTGCGCTGAAAAGGACAAAATAACACATTAACCACGCATAAAATAAATAAAAATAAATAAAAAGAAAATAAATAAAATAAAAATAAATAAAAATAAAATAAAACATTAATATGTTGAACACCCAGTTATTTAGTAGTCAGGTGAGAAGGCAGTATTTCAGCTCAGTAGTAAAGATTGTTTAAAAGGTGTCAGATATTTTGCCAGTAAAACAAATGACCCTCACATTGGAAATAAAAGGCTTAATCCAGTTTTTACAGAAGTTATAGGTTAAAGTATGGAGCTTTCATATAGTGCACCCCTTCTACTGACCTTGAAACACCCCAAGGGAAGATCTGCACAGTCATCCTGCTTCAGTCCAGGCCAAAGGGCTCAGAACAGCACACCAAGTCTCCTCCTAACTTACACACTGGTGGTGCTTGCTTAGCACTTATGTCCTCACAAGCCAGCCCATGTTTACAGCGTTTTGCATATGGGAAATGGAGCAAGGCAAACGAAGTGCCTTGCCTCAGGCTAGGTAAAAAGGCTGGAACAGAGCAGAGGTGTCCTGCCTCGAGGCAGTGTTGCTGCCTGTCTTCTGGGGAGATGTTTCATTCACAGCAACTGGACCTGTCCTATTTCGTGTCCCTGTGCTGAGGGCTTCAAAAGGCAGTGGCTGCTTTGCACTCTCTCAGTTATGACAAGTGAATTAAATATTTACCTGGGTTATCAACTGGTTCATATTAATTGTGGAGGTTTTGAGCAGCCAGAATATACAGAACGAGGCATTCCTAAGCTGATGCATCATTTTCATGAGCATGCAATCACCATCTGCATAGAAAAATTTCACTCAAACCATAAAAATGTAAAATAACATTGGGTACATGTAGTATATGTAGCCCCATATTGAGTATATGCAGTAGTCTAACTCTAGCCCAGAGTAAACCAGCCCTTGGGGAAGCACAAAGTGAAAATATACCCCATATGTGCCTAAGCCCTTACCAGTGTAACTCTCTCCCCCAGTTAAGTCAGCACACTGGGAAAGCTGGCTGCTGCCCACTCTAGGCTCAGGCAGCTGCCTCTGCTGCCTTCCTGCACTGCCAAAACCATCTCAGTGCAGCTCTGCCCCTCAGAGGGGCTGCTCCCCAGAAACTCATAGGAGCAGGAGCAGGGCAGCAGCGTCAGACCCCAGCACGGCCACTGAGGCAAACGCAGCCAGGCTGACAGCAGCAAGTTCTGCACCCAGGTGGAGATTTGCTCTGGGTGTAGGTAGGAGCCTGTGCAGAGGGTTTGGGTGTAGGTAGGAGCCTGTGCAGAGGGTTTCTAGGAGCAGTGAGCTCTGATCCCTCAGCAGCTCATTGCCCCGGCAGTGGACAAAACACAAGGAAAAACTCATCCCATCAGATGCTCCATGGAGCACTCCAGCACCACACGGATGTCAGAGCACCTCTCTGGCTGCTGCCCCACGGTGTCCTGCTCCTGGATGGAAGAGTGTCCAGGGGGTGGCCGCAGGAACACGAGCAGCTGGTAGAAGACTCTATTCTGGTGGGTTCTGCAATATCTAATAAATATCGACAATCAGCAGAGACGCTGACTTGTCTGTTATCTTTATTACTAAGGCCAAGTTTCCTAGAACAAGGAAAGACTTTGTGCAAAAGATAAGACAATGTATTAGTGATGCTGTGGGATGTGAGGGTGAGATATCGAGCTCTGCCTTGAGCTCAAAGACTGAAGCTGAGCTGACACCTGGAGAGGCCATTGGCAGACCCTGACTGTCCTGAGGGGACAGAGCAGGCCCACACAGGGTCTTACCTTGGTGAATCTGAATTGCTCTGAATTGTTCTGGCCAGGTGTACAATAGAGCTTCCAGACAAATGTCAGGGGTTTTCTGCGGTTCCACGGAGATGGGATTAGTAGAAGTTTCTGGTTTTGCTGATTGTTTTTATTCATAAAGAAGTAGCTCACACAGAGAGACACGTGCAGGTGACTGTGAATGTATCAGCCTGGAGATAACAACATTCACAGTATGTAGAGACATCACAGCTCAGGGACACGGGATGTGACCAGAGTACATCCTGTGATTTACAGCTGATAAGTCCTCTGCAGATACAAAATCTTTTCTAATAGAATAAAAATCCATTCAGTTTGACAGAGCTGGGATGTTACCTGTTAGCACCCAGGACACAGCACCTAAAGCAGTTCTGGGAGTGCTGCTGCCACTGTCCAGGGGGACAGGAGGCCTCTGCTGTGGATGGCTCTGCTTTTCCTTCAGTGCTGTGAGCACAGCCAAGATTGCACAGGAGGTGGAACTCCCTCTGCCCAACACTGAGACTGTAAATCCAGTTCTGCAGTTCAGTGGGAATAATCTGCAGAGGAGAGAGTGTCTGCAATGTGCACGTTTTGAGGGGTCCCACTTTCCACTAGCTCTGCTCTGGTATTGCTTTGCTGCAGTGAGGTTATAAACAGATCATCACAAGTGATCAAGCTGATTCTTCTCAGATGAACAGCACTAATATTCTGGGCATGCCATCCCATTGCAAACGTAGAATAAAATCTGCCAGTCCCTTGTCTTGGACTTGGAAAAACATATGACAGTGTTTGGGGAAAAAGAATTCAAGTGGTCCACCAGGAAGTCTCAGCATCTAGATCACACAGCTGCTGAGCTTGAACAAATTTAGTGAATTATGATGTTAAACAATGAGAGCTTGTTTATTTATGACTGTCTAGATGTAGTTCTACTGAGCAAAGTTGCTGCTATGCCCTGAAATGTACTGTTTATTCACAACTCTCAGTGTTGAATTAGTGCATGGCTGCTGGCATAGGTCCCTCCTTTTGACTTTGCCTTGAGTGAAGTTTGAAGTCTCTGCTATTCCAGCTAATATTAAGCTGAGACTTAGGGCATTCTCTGTCCGCTTCCCCACACTGAAGGATGTCTGAGGTCTGCTTTCATATATTTTTATTTGGGGAGAGTAGTTCACCTTTTCAATTAATTTTTCAGAACTCCACTTAGAGAAATAATTTAATCTCACTGTTCCTCATGCACTGAATTAACCGAGGGGCTTGGCAACCCTGCAAACACCTGTCAGACATCAGTGAGATGGCTGCTGGTGGAAACAGGAGACAGGGAAATGTCAGTTTGAGCTACAAACTTTATTTTCAAATGCAGCTCACGCTGTTTTTGTGATAAGGCTTTCTTGGGTTTGTTTTTTAAAAAACCCCATTGCCTCTGTCTTTTTAAAAACAGTGGCTGCTTCTTAATGCAATGAGATTTTTCTTAATAATGACTCAGCACATAATCCTGAAAGCCTGGGGGTACAGTTTAGCCATTTGGAAAAATGACCTTTTGTACTATTACGAGAACTAGCTAGCAGGCTTTGGTGCCTGAATTTTGTTCCCTCTGTACCACAGAAAATAATTCAAAACCTGTTGCTCAGTGCGCTGGTTTTGGCTGGGGTTGAGTTAATTTTCTTTAGTAACTAGCGTGAGGCTGTGTTTGGGATTTGTGCTGAAAAGGGCGTTGATAACACAGGGATGTTTTTCTTATTGCTCAGCAGTGTTTGCACAGCATCCAGGCCTCTTCTACTTCTCGCACTGCCACGCTGGGGAGGGGGCTGGGGCATGTCCTGCTTTTGGCTCGGATAGATTTAGCTTCTTCTCAGTAGCTGCTAGAGTGCTGTGTTTTTGATTTAGAAGGAGAATAATGTTGACAAAATACTGATGGTTTTGTGTTTGCAAAGTCCTCTTTAACCTTAAGGGCTCTTTTTCTTTTGAGTCTCATTCTCTGCCAATGAGAAGGTACAGAAAAGAAACTGGGAGGGAACATAGCCAGGACAGGTGACCTGAACTGGCCAAAGAGATATTCCACACCAGAGAATGTCATGCCCAGTACGTAAACTGGGGGAGTTATCTGGAACAGGGCCTGATCTGGGTTCAGAAAGGCAGCTCTGGCATTGTTGCTCAGTAGGTAGTGAGCACTTGTATGGTGCATCGTGTTTGTTTGGTTTTTTTTTCTTTTCAGTTGCCTTNTTTTTTCTTTTCAGTTGCATTATCATTACTATTGTTCTGTGCCATTATTGCAGTATTTACTTTGTTTTCAGTTACTAAAACTGGGGTTGAGCAAGTGGCTGTGTGGTGCTTCTGGCTGGGGCTGGAACCACAGCAGGGGACTTGGGCAGTTGGGAGTAGACACAGACAGGACAGCTGACCCCAAGGTTAGGGTTAGGGTACCCCAAAGGTACCCCCAAAGGGCTATTCAGTGCCAAGGATAATAAGAAGTGGTTTTATAAATACATTAATGGCAAAAGAAGGGCCAAGAGAAACCTCCATTCTTTACTGCCCCCAGGAGGGAACACAGTCATCAAAGGTGAGAAAAAGGTCTGAGGTACTTATCACCTTTGCCCGAGTTCTCAACAGTTATTCTTTGGGCAAGTGACCCCCTGATCTGGTAGACAGGGATGGGGAGCAGAATGGAACCCCTGAAATCCAGGTGGAGGCAGAAGAGCTCACCAAGCCTCTCTCCCCCATTCATCATCAGTCCTGGCTAACTGGGGAGGTCCCATCTGGAGCTGCCAGTGTGAGGCCCATCCACAAGAAGGGCTGGAAAGAGGATTCAGGGAACTTCAGATCTCTCAGCCTGACCTCAGTGCCTGGCAACGTTATGGAACAGATCAGTTAGAGTGTGATCACATGGCACATATGGGACAACCAAGGGATCAGGCCCA